>JBBDGP010000748.1:810000-1335000 GCA_037952835.1 Lithobates septentrionalis | reverse complement strand
GGCTCGGATACAACGGAGGAGGGGTTCAAGCGAAAGAATATATAATATGGGAGACAAGGGGCATCCTTGCCTAGTTCCATTATGGATGGAGAAGGCTTCCAACAGGTGGCCGTTGACTTTAACTTTCGCTCTACGGTTGGTATACAGGGACATAATGCGGGTCCGCATGCACGGTCCGATTCTGATTTAGCTCAAAACTGCAGCCATGTAGTCCCCTGCCACCCTGTCGAATGCCTTCTCCACGTCTATTGCAAGAAAAAAAACCTTCTTGGTGCGAGGATGTAAGCCAATGATGTAAGTTAATCGCTTCTCTGCCAGGGACGAACCCCGCTTGGTCCAGGTCATCCCAGGCTGGCACATGGTAGGATAAACGGGAAGCCAAAATCTTGGCAAATAACTTCTCATCCGCATTTAGAAGGGAAATCGGCCAATAACTAGCTACATTAGTGGGGTCTTTCCCCTCTTTAGGAATCACTGTAGCATAAGCCTCCAATAGCCTCTCTGACTCACATGAACCAGTGGAAAGTAAGTTAAATGCTTTGAGAAAGCTTGGTGATAGGATGCCCGAAAACATTTTATAGTATAAGGCTGTAAAGGCGTCAGGGCCTGGGCTCTTGCCTGGTTTAATGGCCTTTAATGCCTTTACAAATTCCTTAGGTGATAGGGGGGCCTCCAGCGCTTGGGAGTCTGCTTCTGATAAGGTGGCGGGACTAAAGTTATGTAAAAACTCTCGGATTAGAGTGGCACGCTTAATGGATGGGACATTGTCTGGGTTTCCAGATTGGAGATTGTATAGCTTACTGTAAAAAAGTTGGAATTGCCTAGCAATGTCTTCATTTCTAGAATGAACCTTACCTGATAAGTCTACAAGGTGATGAATTGTGGAAGCTACCTTGCGCTGTTGGGTTGCTCTGGCCAAAAGTCTACCGGGTTTATTGCTCTGTTCATAAAACAATTTCTGAGACAGGGTATTACGACGCCTTCCCCGCTTGTGTAATTCATCCAGTAATTGTGAGCGTGTTTCCACCAGTTCCTGCGATACATCAAGTGCTAAGGTATGCTTGTGTTGGGCTTCTAATTTGTGTATTTTAGCTGACAATTCAAGCACCAGTGCTTGATGTTCTCTTTTCTTTCTTGCTGAGATAGCTAGTAAATGACCTCTAATGGCACACTTATGCGCTTCCCACTGTGTCATGGGCAAAACGTCAGGGGTATCATTGTGAAGAAAAAATTCTTGTATTCCTCGCTTTAAGTCAGCTAGGTCTGTAGGATCTGTCATTGTGAACGCGTCTAATCTCCATTTGGTGGTGGTAACTGTTTCTGGGAATACAAGGGTCATTGTGATAGGGTGGTGGTCTGACAGTACCATATTCTCAATAGTAGCCTCATTGAGGTATGGCAAGTCTGGTTGGGTTAAAAATAGATAATCCAGTCTCAAGTAACGGTTATGGGGAGGGGAGAAAAATGTATAAATTGCGGTCTTTGGGGTACAGAGTTCTCCACGTATCGTGAAGTGATAGAGAAGCTAATTGGGTTTTGATTTGGCCTAAGGCCGAGAAGGGGAGGGAGGAATTGCCCGTAGACATGTCAACTAAGGGGTCTAGGGGGACATTTAGATCTCCCCCTAAGATTAGAAGGCCCAATTGGAACAAGGTAAGCTTTGTGGGGATCTCCCTCATGAAGCGACCTGTTTAGTATTAGGGCAGTATATGTTTGCTAAAGTCAGCGACTTATTGTTCCAGGTACCTTTCAGGAAGATAAATCTCCCCTCTTGGTCTATTAGTTGGTCTTCTATGTTCAAGGGAAAGGTTTTGGACAACAGGATGGAAACCCCTTTGGACTTCGAGTTGGGGTTGGTGGCATGGAAAGCTACTGGGAACCGCTTATTTGAGAAACGTGGTACTGACCCCGACTTGGAATGCATTTCCTGAATGAAAATAACTTGTGCTCTAAGTCTGTGGGCTTCTGTTAACATGTTGCTGTGTTTTTCTGGAACATTTAGTCCTTTGGCATTGTGCGAGTATATTTTGAGAGAAAGAGGAGCTGAGCGTGATACTGCGTTTGCCATGGTCAACTCTATGGGGTGGACTCCGAAGGATTATTACAAGGTAGCTAATGAATGGAGTGCGTGGAGTGTGTGAATGGAGAGGGCTGCTGGTGAGAGAGGAAGGGGAGGGGCGGAAGAAGGAAGAAAGCATAAAAGGTGATTAACGAGAAAGGTTGCTGGAAAGAAACAAGGGAAGGAGGGGGGGAGGGAAAGAGAGAAAAAAAAAAAGAACAAAAAGAAAAAAGGGGGGGGCGGGTAGGGTGTATTAAATGTGCGGAACGGGTGTAGACGAGAAGGAGTAAATGTGGGGTTTGGTCTGAAGCTTATCCCAGCTTGAAGCTGAGTGAGTACCAGAAGATACAAGGTTCTCCTGTTATGCTGATAACTCAGGTAGCAACTACCGGAGGTGGGAACAGGCCTGCTAGCCCACCTAATTGAAAGGGGAAGGGAAAGTGAGAGGGAGGGATAGGGATCCAGTTGCTATCAAAGAGGAACCCGCCCCTCTGAGGTGGGAACAAAGGTTTAACACGGGACTTTTCAACCGAGTCAGCAGACCAGGGCGATTCAGACACTAACGTTTATATATTTTGAAAGACTTTATCGTTGTGAGGTGAGGAAGGAACCAGGTGAGCCCCCCCTTCCTCGAAGAAGGAGAAAGAAGAAGCTTCAATCCCAGGTCCCTCAGCAACCAACACCATTGGCAAAGGACCACCTTTAAAGACCTAGGGATGGACTTGCCTAGTTGCTTTGCCGTGAGACCCGCCCTCCCCCGGGATGCCCCCATCCTGGTGAGTTTATGTCAATGCTTCTTAGGGCCAGAATCTAGAGACCTCCCTGTTGAGGCGAGTCCTCGACAAGCCAGGACCATATTCATTCAAGTGCAAAGATAACATCAGTAGGCAACATTTAGTAACTAAACTAGATCAAACCTAGTGGAGCATTTTGGCTTGGTATACCTCTATGGGTGATTGCAGTAGGGAGAGGTTCATGGCTTTATCTACATTTGCAGCCATAGTTCTTCGAGGCTCCCAAACTCATATTCATTGTGCTATGGGAAATACCTAGGTTACAGCCTATTAACTAGAAAGGACAGGACTCAGTCTGTGCACACTGCTCTAGAATAGAGATGAGCTTCATGTTCGACTCGAACATTGGCTGTTCGGTCGTTTGCCGAATTTCGAACGTTATGGGCCATTCGCGACAAATTAGTGTGGCGCGTCACGGCCCATAATTCACTGCGGCATCGCAGTGCATTGCTGGCTGATGATTGGCCAAGCATGCACTATGACCCGCATGCTTGGCCAATCACAGCGCCGTCGGTAGAGAGAGCTGTAATTGGCCAAAGCCAGGCTTGCTTTGGCCAATTATGGCTCAGGGGGTTTAGAACACGCCCCACACTATATAAGGCCACCTGCACGGCAGCCCTGTGTAGTGTGTGTTCCGGCGTTGAGATACATAATAGACAGAGAGACAGTGTCATTTCATTTGAGTTAGCTAGATTAGGCAGGAAAATCAGTGAGTTAGCTGCACTTACAGTGTATTGTGTATATATATGCATCCCAGGTGTTGCATATATATTATACACTGTATTCAGTTTAGCTAGATCCGTTCCTGTTATCTTCCTACTGACAGGCAGGCTTGTCTTGTTACAGTATTTACAGCTACCTGAAGAAAATTGCTGGTGTTCTTTTGATCCTATTAGTACCACAGTCAGGCAGCTAGACTATTTACAGTTAGTGTAGTGCGTCCTGCTCACAGTGTTCAGCTAAAACTACAAGTTAGTGTAGTGAGACCTCTGCACAGTGTTCATCTAAAGCTACAAGTTAGTGTGGTGCGTCCTCCTCACAGTGTTCAGCTAAACCTACAAGTTAGTGTGGTGCGTCCTCCTCACAGTGTTCAGCTAAACCTACAAGTTATTTTTTTTCGACCTCTGCACAGTGTTCATCTAAAGCTACAAATTAGTGTAGTGCGTCCTGCTCACAGTGTTCAGCTAAAACTACAAGTTAGTGTAGTGTGACCTCTGCACAGTGTTCATCTAAAACTACAAGTTAGTGTAGTGTGTCCTGCTCACAGTGTTCAGCTAAAACTACAAGTTAGTGTAGTGTGACCTCTGCACAGTGTTCATCTAAAACTACAAGTTAGTGTAGTGTGTCCTGCTCACAGTGTTCAGCTAAAACTACAAGTTAGTGTAGTGAGACCTCTGCACAGTGTTCATCTAAAGCTACAAGTTAGTGCAGTGCGTCCTGCTCACAGTGTCTGGCTAAAACTACAAGTTAGTGTGGTGCGTCCTCCTCACAGTGTTCAGCTAAACCTACAAGTTATTTTTTTGTGAGCTGTGCACAGTGTTCATCTAAAGCTACAAGTTAGTGCAGTGCGTCCTGCTCACAGTGTTCAGCTAAAACTACAAGTTAGTGTGATGCGTCCTCCTCACAGTGTTCAGCTAAACCTACAAGTTATTTTTTTGCGTGCTCTGCACAGTGTTCATCTAGAGCTACAAGTTAGTGTAGTGCATCCTGCTCACAGTGTTCAGCTAAAACTACAAGTTAGTGTGGTGTGTCCTCCTCACAGTGTTCAGCTAAACCTACAAGGTTTTTTTTTGCGAGCTCTGCACAGTGTTCAGCTAAACCTACAAGTTTTTTTTGGCGAGCTCTGCACAGTGTTCACCTAAAGCTACCTGTAGAAGGTTGGTGGTGTTTTCCTGATCCTATCACTACCGCAGGCAGCTAAAAAAAGCTACAAGTTAGCGAGCTCTGCACAGTGTTCAGCTAAAGCTACCTGTAGAAGGTTGGTGGTGTTCTCATACTACAGGCAAGCAGTTGATTTTGCTAGCTGCAGAATCAGTATTAGGGATGAGCTTCGTGTTCGAGTCGATTGGCTGTTCGGTCATTCGCCGAATTGCGAACAATATGGGCCGTTCGTGCCAAATTCGTGTGGCGCGTCACGGCCCATAATTCACTGCGGCATCGCAGTGCATTGCTGGCTGATGATTGGCCAAGCATGCACTATGACCCGCATGCTTGGCCAATCACAGCGCCGTCTGAACAGAGAGCCGTAATTGGCCAAAGCCAAGGAGGCTTTGGCCAATTATGGCTCAGGGGATTTAGTACACGCCCCACACTATATAAGGCCGCCTGCACGGCGGCCCTGTGTAGTGTGTGTCCCGGCGTTCATTGAGAGAGAGAGAGAGAGAGAGAGAGACACAGACAGTGACATTTGATTTGAGATAGATAGATTAGGCAGAACAGTCAGTCAGTTTAGCTGCACTTACAGTGTATTGTGTATATATATATGCATCCCAGGTGTTGCATATATATATATTATATATATATATATATATATATATATACATACACACTGTATTCAGTTTAGCTAGATCCGTTCCTGTTATCTTCCTACTGACAGGCAGGCTTGTCTTGTTACAGTATATACAGCTACCTGAAGAAAATTACTGGTGTTCTTTTGATCCTATTAGTACCACAGTCAGGCAGCTAGACTATTTACAGTTAGTGCTGTGCGTCCTGCTCACAGTGTTCAGCTAAAAATACAAGTTAGTGCTGTGCGTCCTGCTCACAGTGTTCAGCTAAAACTACAAGTTAGTGTGGTGCATCCACCTCACAGTGTTCAGCTAAACCTACAAGTTATTTTTTTGCGAGCTCTGCAGTGTTCACCTAAAGCTACCTGTAGAAGGTTGGTGGTGTTTTCCTGATCCTATCACTACCGCAGGCAGTTAAAAAAGCTACAAGTTCATTTTTTGCAAGCACTGCACAGTGTTCAGCTAAAGCTACCTGTAGAAGGTTGGTGGTGTTCTCATACAACAGGCAGGCAGTTGATTTTGCCAGCTGCAGTATCAGTACACACATATATATATATCCCAGCTTAGTGCAGCTACAGGCCATTAGTATGTCTGGAAGGCCAAGAAGGAGAGGCAGACAGTCACAAGCCAATAAGAGAGAGCAAGCAGGCTTTGTGTCTAGTGCTGGTAGTGGAGACGGTGCATCCTCATCAGCACGTGGCCGTGGGACATGCTTGGCCTTTTTTTCGGCAGCTGGCCGCGTTGAGCCGCAACATGCGGAAGACTTGGTCGAGTGGATGACCAAGCCGTCCTCATCCTCCTCATCCTCTCTCACCCATGCCCAGGGTACTTTGTCTGGCAATGCAGCGGCCTCTTCCCTCGGCTCAATGTCATCAGTGACTCCTTCCCTAGCCCCACCATGTCCTCCTGAGGAGTCCCTCGAACTGTTTGACCACAGTGTTGGGTACATGCTCCAAGAGGATGCCCAGCGTTTGGAAGGCTCTGATGATGATACTGAGCTCGATAAAGGCAGTAACATGAGCACGGACAGAGGGGGTGCCCAAGAAGGACAGCAATCTGGCAGTCATGCTCCCCCTGCTGCAGCATACTGCCAGGTTTGCTCCAGTGATGATGAGGGAGGGGATGATGAGGTCACTAACTCAACGTGGGTGCCTGATAGGAGAGAGGAGGAGGAGGAGGCACATCACCAATGAGGCAGGATGCCCTCCAGGGGCCAGCCTAAGGGCAGCACACCGCAAAGCTCCACATGTGCAGGGCGCTGCAGTCTCTACACGTTATTCAAAAAGTTCTTTGGTGTGGGCCTTTTTTGAGACGAGTGCATCAGATCGCACCGCTGCTATTTGCAACATATGTCTCAAGCGTATCTCGCGTGGCCAAAATATCTCCCGCTTGGGTACCACATGCTTGACCAGACATATGTTGACCTGCCATGCAGTTCGTTGGCAAGCGTATCTAAAAGACCCACACCAAAGAACAAAGAGGACCTCTCCTTGCTCCTCATCAGCTGAGATTTCCAACCCCACTAGACCTTCAGTCCTCTCTGAGACCTGCACTGAGAGGAATGAAGGTGTAGAATTAGGTGTGTCAAAGCCCAGTACTTGTGGGCAATCTGCTTTTGGTACACCGACGTCAGATTGCACCAGGCAAATTTCCCTGCCCCAGCTGCTGCACCGCCGAAAGAAGTTTGCTCCCAGCTATCCACATGCCCAGCGGTTGAATGCTAGCTTGGCAAAATTGCTAGCACTTCAACTGCTGCCTTTTCAGTTGGTAGACTCTGCCCCCTTCCGTGAGTTTGTGGAATGTGCGGTTCCTCAGTGGCAGGTACCCAAACGCCACTTTTTCTCACGGAAGGCGATTCCGGCTCTCTACCGGCATGTGGAAGGCAATGTCCATGCCTCGCTGGACAGGGCGGTCAGCGGTAAGGTGCATATTACCACTGACTCATGGTCCAGCAGGCATGGACAGGGACGTTACCTAAGTTTCACGGTGCATTGGGTGACTCTGCTGGCAGCTGGGAAGGAAGCAGGACAAGGTGCAGTAGTGTTGGAGGTTGTTCCGCCACCACGCCTCCAAAATGCTAATGATTGTGACACACCTCTCTCCTCCACCCACTCCTCTTCTTCTTCTTCCTCCATGGTCTCTTCCTGTGCTCGAAACCAGCGGTGCTCCGTAGCCATTCAAGGGGCTACGCAAGTATGCAGGCCAAAAGATGCCATGCGGTGCTTGAGCTGGTGTGCTTGGGGGACAGGAGCCACACTTGCGCAGAGGTTCTGTCAGCTCTGCAGGGGCAGGTTCAGAGGTGGTTGACGCCACGCCAACTTAAGGCAGGAATGGTGGTTTGCGACAATGACACCAACCTCCTCTCTGCCCTCCGACAGGGACAAATGACCTATGTGCCCTGTTCGGCTCACGTCCTTAACTTGGTGGTGCAGCGGTTCTTGGGCAGGTACCCGGGCTTACAGGATGTCCTGAGGCAGGCCAGGAAAGTCTGTGTGCATTTCCGCCGGTCATATAATACCAGTGCTCGGCTGGCGGACCTCCAAAAAGGAGTTTAACCTGCCCAAGAACCGCCTAATCTGTGACATGCCCACCAGGTGGAACTCAACGTTGGCCATGCTGCAGCGGCTGCACATGCAGCAGAGGGCCATCAATGAGTACCTGTGCGACTATGGCACCAGGACAGGGTCAGGGGAGCTTGTTTTTTTTTCCCCACACCAGTGGGCCATGATCAGGGATGAATGCACTGTCCTGTCACCATTTGAGGAGGCCACGAGGATGGTGAGCAGTGACAGTGCATGCATCAGTGACACTGTCCCCCTTGTCCACCTGTTGGAGCACACGCTGCGTGGAATAATGGACAGGGCACTTGAGGCAGAACAGAGGCAGGAAGAGGAGGACTTCCTTAGCTCTCAAGGCCCCCAGACAGTGTTCCTGCGTGCCCGCCGAACACACAGGAAGAGGAGGAGGAGGAGGAGGAGGAAGATTGTGTTAGTATGGAGGTGGAGCCTTGCACTCAGCATCAGCAGCAGTCTTTAAGGGATCAGTCCCAAGAAACACATGGACTTGTACGTGGCTGGGAGGAGGTGGCTGCGGACCATGTCGTCCTTAGTGACCCAGAGGACTCCGGACCGAATGCCTCAGCAAAACCTATGCTGCATGGCCTCCCTGATCCTGCAAAGCCTGCGTAAGGATCCTCGTATTCGTGGTATCAAGAAGAAGGAACAATACTGGCTGGCAACCCTCCTTGATCCACGTTACAAGGGTAAGGTTGTGGACCTTATCTTGCCATCGCAGAGGGAGCAGAGGATGAAACATCTTCGGGAGGCCTTGCAGAAAGGTCTGTGCAACGCGTTCCCAGAGACTGGGAGGTTACAAACTCCTGTTTCTGGACAACGTGTTGCTGAGGCTTCGGTCAGTCAGTCAAAGAAGGAGCGGCGGAGAAGGTGGCCGTCTGACCGATGCGTTCAGACAATTTTTTGGGTCCGCAGCCCCAAGGTATGATCGGTTCCAGCAACCATCGTCAGCGTCTGTTTTACATGGTGCAGGAATACCTAGGGGCAAGATCTGACTTGGACACCTTTCCCACCGAAAATCCTCTGGGTTACTGGGTCTTGAGGATGGATCACTGGCCAGAGCTTGCACAGTATGCAATTGAGCTACTGGCCTGTCCTGCATCCAGCGTTCCTTCGGAACGCACATTCAGTGCTGCTGGAGGCTTTGTAACCGATCACAGGGTGCGTCTGTCCACCGACTCAGTCGATCGACTGACTTTCATAAAAATGAATCAGTCTTGGATCACCACCAGCTACCAAGCACCTGATGCTGATGTAACCGAATATTTTTTTTTGAAATATCAGATCCCTTCAAAGACTGCCTATGCGGATGCTGAGTTGCTATCCCTTAGTAATTATCCTCTTCCTCCTCAATGATCACGCTGATAGCTTGTAAGAACATTTTTGGTTCTGGGCGCCACCACCAGTGCCTAAGGCCCAATTTTTCAGCCCCTGTTTAACAGGAGCGTGTAATTACAATTTTTGATGCAATACTTTGCAGAAGGGCTCGTTCCTGCGTTCCAACTAGATTGTCTGTGAGGACAGTGTTGTGGCACCAGCACCACCACCACCACCAAAGGCCCAATTTTTCTGCCCTTGTTCAACAGGGGCATGTAATTACAATTCTTTATCTAATACAGTGGTTCTCAACTCCAGTCCTCAGGACCCACCAACAGGCCAGGTTTGCAAGATAGCTGAAATACATCACAGGTGATATCACTTGCTGCTCAGTGATTGCAGTATTCTAGTCTGCAACTCCCCAAGGTAATACTTAAAATCTGACCTGTTGGTGGGTCCTGAGGACTGGAGTTGAGAACCACTGATCTAATATTTCACAGCAGGGCCCATTTCTGCGCTCACCAAGAGCGAGTGAGGACTTACAGTGTTGTGGCACCAGCACCACCACCACCAAAGGCCCAATTTTTCTGCCCCTGTTCAACGGGGGCATGTAATTACAATTCTTGATCTAATATTTCACAGCAGAGCCCTGTGAGGGCTTACAGTGTTGTGGCCACAACAACACCTAAGGCCCAAATTTCTGCTGAGTATATAGGGTAGGCCCCTACTTTCAAACATCTAACTTACAAACGACTCCTACTTGCAAACGGAAGGAGACAACAGGAAGTGAGATGAAATCTACCCCTAGGAAGGGAAATTCTCTCCTGTAAGAGTTAATATGGGAAAAACATTTCTCCTGTCCACTGATGCTTTCCAATCCTTGTTCCACAAAAAAACCCAATTTTTCAAAAAACATTTGTCATTGGGACAAAAAGTGAGGTGAAATCTTCTGAAGAGGAGGACAGACAGCAAAACAAATGTCACAGGGGTGATAACCCTTCCCTATGTTTTCCAAAAAGCCTAAAAAAGATTTTTTGGCTGGAGCTAAACACGTTAAAAATTTACCCGTTCAAAATTACAAACAGATTCTACTTAACAACAAACCTACAGTCCCTGTCTTGTTTGCACCGTATACTGCTGTTCAGAGTATATAGGGCCTGGTGGCCCCACACCTTTCCTTATTTTAATTTGGGTGCGGGGTTCCCCTTAATATCCATACAAGACCCAAAGGGCCTGGTAATGGACTGGGGGGTACCCATGCCATTTGTCTCACTGATTTTCATCCATATTGCCAGGACCCGACATTACATTAAAGCCACAAGCAGTTTTAAATGACTTTTTTTCCTTTAAAAATGACATTTTGTGCAGGGCCTGTTCTAAGCATGGGAAACACGCGCCACTTTACAGGCATACTATAGACACCCCCCAGGTACGATATTTAAAGGAATATTTCACTTTTTTTACTTTAAGCATCATTAAAATCACTGCTCCCAAAAAAACGGCAGTTTTTAAAAGTTTTTTGTGCATTGATACATGTCCCCTGGGGCAGGACCCGGGTCCCCAAACCCTTTTTAGGACAATACCATGCAAATTAGCCTTTAAAATGAGCACTTTTGATTTCGAACATTCGAGTCCCATAGACGTCAATGGGGTTCTAACGTTCATGCAAATTTACGGTCCGTTCGCAGGTTCTTGTGCGAACCGAACTGGGGGGGGTTCGGCTCATCCCTACCCTAGAACTCGACCAAGCAACCGAGATGTATACCCAAGCGATAAGAGTCTCTTTCCAGCTGTATTGGGTCTGATTGCTGGAAAGATCCTGGTAGTATGCAAATGCCCAAGGTCATGGAGATGTTCTCAGTTCTCTTTGTGAAATTTATGACCTTGAGCTTTAAGTTCCTTCATGTGAACTTGTTTGCTTTCAAACTAATTTTTAAAAGTCATCAAGCTGTCTTTTCTCCCTCTAGTGACAGTTACTAGACCTGTTCGGGTGGAGGCTATCCGTAGAAGCGCAAATATATATAAACACTTGGAGGGCACAAAGAAATGAGTCACAGCACTCTGTAGTCCTCTTGAGGCACCAGCTAATGCGTGCGTTCTTTAGCTCATAGGCCTTAGAATGTCCGTGAAACAAGTGACGTGCTAATGAACCAACTCACCTCCAAACCGTGGAGCATTACTTTTGAAGCCACCAGCCGGTGGGACGATGACACTAAAACTTTACACTTAAAACAACGTAGACAAATTTGTGTGCATTGTCCGTGATGTGCTTGCCCTTTGCAAACCAGTGGGGATAATCAACCAAAACTAGTTTTACAATACTGTAGCGAGCGATATAAAGTCTACTCACGGCATGTCAGGATCTTCTACTGCACAGGTAGACAGTCTCTGGAGGAGTGTATCTTCCAAGGTCAAAAGGACTGAGCTCAGTCCACAGTTCTCCTGCGGATAGATGATGGTACTGCTCCAGGGTCGCGATCTGATATGTCATCCAGGCCTCTCTGTGAGGAATTTTATGTTGACCTGTGGCGTCTCTGCCTGTTGCAATGAGAGCATGGGGTCAGCACTTGCGGGATATTGATCCAGAGTTCTGGTCATGTGAGCATGTTATACCACTCTGGCACAGCTACTCTTGGTATGCCTAGGGTGTCACAAAAGGCCGGTAACTCCGCTGGTGTGCAAAGTGACGCTGATCGGTTCCCAATAGTCGCTACCAGGCAGAAGGGGAATTTCCAGCGATATATAACATGCCTTTTCCTCAGGACATTGAGGAGGGGGTGGAGTTCTCTTTTGTGTTGAAGTGTAATGGCGGACAGATCTTGATAGATCTGTATTTGTGCACCTTCATGTTGCAGCTGCCCCTGATTGCGGGCTTGGCGTAGAAAATCCTTCTGGCTAAAGCTAACCAGACAGCACACCACGTCTCTTGGGGGGTCAGTGTCGCATCCTTTAGGCCTGAGTGCCCTGTAGCACCTCTCCATCTCTATAAGCGCATCTAGGGGTCTTCCTAGGAGGGTGTTGCAGATCGCCCATATTGTTTGCTGTAGCTGGGGACTTTCCACAGACTCAGGGATCCCCCTAAATCGCAAGTTGTGCCTCCTCCCTCTATTATCTAAATCCTCTAAATGTCGGTGCATGTCTAGCAGGATCTGATCATGGGCACTGGATACCTGTTGTACTTGTTGTATGGCCACTCCATGTGAAGTAACCGTCGCTTCCACGTGGTCCAGTCTGGACGCCACTGCTCTGATCTCTGTCTTAAGATCAGAGATCGCTGCGGAGAGTGTAGTTTTTATGTCCATGGCCACCAGCTGCAGGTCCGCTAAGCAGAGGAGCGGGGAGGGCTGAGCGCAATGTGCAGAAGTTCCTGCATGTCCCGGGGAACCGAGTATGCTGCTTTAAATGCTCACTTCCGAGGCCTGAGAGGATGCCTGCAGCTCCGCTTGCTGGGTCTGGAAAAGCTCAGGAATGGTCCGACTAAGCTGCGTATTCGGGTTGGTCTGTGAACGGGAGGATGGAACGCTTCTCTCTGCCATCTCCTCTCACCTGATCGGGAGCCTTTCAGCCTATTAATCACTCATGCTGAAGCCCTGGTCTCTGGAGCTCTCCTCCTAAGCGGCCATCACAGTCTGGTGCCAAGCCACGCCCCCGACATGCTTCTTTTCTAATGGATTACACTCATTTGGTTGCCATAAGCGGTAATCACACAAACACATGCACCTATTTCCTCTCTTTATCTTGCTGACACGATATGATTGTGTCACTCTTTACTGTTTATAACATACCCAGATCATCTGTTGTATGCCTAATACTAAGATGATTGTGGGAACAACGCACGACTCACCATCGCAACCAATTAAGATTTTCCCCCTCTCACAATGTCCTAAAAAACTACCCTTACCTCTTTGGTATGCTAATTATGTATAATTACAATTTTCAGGAGCTCCTGCCCATTTGATTCCCCGTTGGGGGGCCGTTAAACATGTGACCACTTGTAAGCCTCACAGATCGGGGTCGCCCCCTTGTGTTGAGGGCATGGACAGGCTCTCAGTGGGTCCGGGATTGCACTTGAGAGGATTATCTGGTTTTTAAAGAAGTCTCTGGTTAAGTGAGACTTCCTGGCGGAAAGGTAATGTAAGGACCCCCTGAAGAAGACCATAACCTTTGAGGTCAAAATGCATTGGGGCATTTCCATACATCGGATAGTCCAATTTCAAGTGTAACAATGTATCACCCTTGATGTATAACCTTTCCTAGCATATTTTGTCTCGCCTTGTATATACCAGAGCTCATATTTTAATTAATTTTTTTATATATGTTTTGTGTCTAACCATCCTTAAAATAATAATAAAAAATCTGTGATTTTTTTTACAAAATATTTGACTCCTATTTGCTGCTAAAAATCCCCGTGGGGAACTTTCCACTTTTTTCTTTTCAAATAATGGCAGAGTATAGTATGATTACATAATTATGGCATGAACAACCAAATTATTGTCTACTCAGGGTCCATTTGGTAGCATGCATGCTTTTATGGTATTCACATACATTTTCATATGATTCACTCCACACCATAACTGTTTTGGCATGTCTTATAGAAAGTTGCTATGATGATCATGCATCTGTATACTCTACTTTTGTTAACAGTCCTGAAACAACTGCATAAGAGCAGGTCTGATGGTGGTTACTTTACATATCGTCAATGCTTTTCTGGTGGCTTTAAATCTATTGACAATCATGGAGACACCGGTTTAAGCTAGTGTTGAATTATTGTATGATTGCTAGTGTCCATTTATGATGGCAACTATGATTTGTATACATTTTGTGACCTCTTGTTATACAGTCTACATACATCTGTAGTGTAAGTGGTAACTTGCCCTGCCAGGTTCATTAGTTAACTTCTTGTGTGGAATGTTTTTTTTTTCGAGAGGTATTATTTAATATGACTGCCATGTCCAAAAGAATGTATAAAGCCTGAAAGCAAAGTGTCAGATATAAAAGGGACACTTATTTGACAGGTACTTAAAGAGGAACTGCAGTCTGCTCACATAATTTGAAAAAAAAAAAAAACAACTTTACCATTCTGAAGCTTCCCTCCAACCACTTTGCATAATATTTTATATATACTGTGATTCTGTACTTGCCAATGTAGCGATACCCCGTGAGGGCTGCCGATTGACTCTATACCCCACTGGCTACCCCGACTCTGCAGATCCTCTCTTATCTCTGATACCTTGGGTTCCATTCTGCAATAGGATGTTAGTAATGAGAAACTCACACAATATCAGTCAACGTTTACTAGAGTGAATAATAGAACACAATGAACAGTATGAATAAACACAAACAATAATTGACAGTTGGTATCTCTTAATTTAAATATGAGAAACCTTATAGTCACATCTGGGGGTATATGTATACAGGTATACAGTGGGATAAGCTTTCATTATCCTAGAAACCTATATTGAACACTAGGGATGAGCCGAACACCCCCCGGTTCGGTTCGCACCAGAACCTGCGAACAGACCGATAATTTGCATGAACGTTAGAACCCCATTGACGTCTATGGGACTCGAACATTCAAAATCAAAAGTGCTCATTTTAAAGGCTAATTTGCATAGTATTGTCCTAAAAAAGGGTTTGGGGACCCGGGTACTGCCCCAGGGGACATGTATCAATGCAAAAAAAACTTTTAACAACGGACGTTTTTTCGGGAGCAGTGATTTAATTGATGCTTAAAGTAAAAAAAAAAAAAGTGAAATATTCCTTTAAATATCGTACCTGGGGGGTGTCTATAGTATGCCTGTAAAGTGGCGCGTGTTTCCCGTGCACAAAATGTCATTTTTAAAGGAAAAAAAGTAATTTAAAACTGCTTGCGGCTTTAATGTAATGTCGGGTCCTGGCAATATGGATGAAAATCAGTGAGACAAACGGCATGGGTACCCCCCAGTCCATTACCAGGCCCTTTGGGTCTTGTATGGATATTAAGGGGAACCCCGCACCCAAATTAAAAAAGCAAAGGTGTGGGGCCCCCAGGCCCTATATACTCTGAACAGCAGTATACAGGCGGTGCAAACAAGACAGGGACTGTAGGTTTGTTGTTAAGTAGAATCGGTTTGTAATTTTGAACTGGTACATTTTTAACGTGTTTAGCTCCAGCCAAAAAATCTATTTTAAGCTTTTTGGAAAACCTAGGGCAGGGTCATCACCCCTGTGACATTTGTTTTGCTGTCTGTCCTCCTCTTCAGAAGATTTCACCTCACTTTTTGTCCCAATGACAAATGTTTTTTGAAAATTTGGGGATTTTTGTGAAACAAGGATTGGTCATAAAGCATCAATGGAAAGGAGAAAAGTTTTTCCCATATTAACTCTTACAGGAGAGAATTCCCCTTCCTAGGGGTAGATTTCATCTCACTTCCTGCTGTCTCCTTCCGTTTGCAAGTAGGAGTCGTTTGTAAATTGGATGTTTGAAAGTAGGGGCCTGCCCTATATACTCAGCAGAAATTTGAGCCTCAGGTGTTGTTGTGGCCACAACACTGTAAGCCCTCACAGGGCCCTGATGTGAAATATTAGATCAAGAATTGTAATTACATGCCCCTGTTGAACAGGGGCAGAAACATTGGGCCTTTGGTGGTGGTGTTGCCACAACACTGTAAGCACTCACAGTTACTCTTGGTGGGTGCAGAAACGGGCCCTGCTGTGAAATGTTAGATCAAGAATTGTAATTACATGCCCCTGTTGAACAGAGGCAGAAAAATTGGGCCTTTGGTGGTGATGCTGGTGCCACAACACTGTAGGTCCTCACAGATACCTCTTGGTGGGTGCAGAAACGGGCCCTGCTGTGAAATGTTAGATCAAGAATTGTAATTACATGCCCCTGTTGAACAGAGGCAGAAAAATTGGGCCTTTGGTGGTGATGCTGGTGCCACAACACTGTAGGTCCTCACAGATACCTCTTGGTGGGCGCAGAAACGGGCCCTGCTGTGAAATATTAGATCAAGAATTGTAATTACATGCACCTGTTGAACAGGGGCAGAAAAATTGGGCCTTTGGTGGTTGTGGTGGTGCCACAACACTGGAACCCCTCACAGATGCTCTAGTTGGAGCGCAGAACTAGCCCTGCTGCAAAGAATTGCATCAAAAATTGTAATTACATGCCCCTGTTCAACAGGGGCTGAAAAATTGGGCCTTAGGCACTGGTGCTGGTGCCACAACACTGCAACACCTCACAGATACTCTAGTTGGAGCGCAGGAACTAGCCCTGCTGCAAAGAATTGCATCAAAAATTGTAATTACAAGCCCCTGTTCAACAGGGGCTGAAAAATTGGGCCTGTGGTGGTGCTGGTGCCCCAACACTGTAAGTCCTCACAGATACTCTTGGCGGGCACAGAAACCGGCCCTGCTGTGAAATATTAGATTAAGAATTGTAATTACATGCCCCTGTTGAACAGGGGCAGAAAAATTGGCCTTTGGTAGTGGTGGTGGTGCCACAACACTGGAACCCCTCACAGATGCTCTAGTTGGAGCGCAGGAACTAGCCCTGCTGCAAAGAATTGCATCAAAAATTGTAATTACACGCCCCTGTTAAACAGGGGCTGAAAAATTGGGCCTTAGGCACTGGTGGCGGGACTGGCGGCGCCCAGAACCAAAAATGTTCTTACAACCTATCATCATGATCATTGGGGAGGAAGAGGATAATTACTCAGTATAACAGGATAGTCACTCAGCATCAGCATAGGCAGTCTTTGAAGGGATCTGACATTTCAAAAAAAAATTATTCGGTTACATCAGCATCAGTTGCTTGGTAGCTGGTGGTGATCCAAGACTGATTAATTTTTACTGACCGAGTCGGTGGACAGACACACCCTGTGATCGGTTACAAAGCCTCCAGCAGCACTGAATGTGCGTTCCGAAAGAACGCTGGATGCAGGACAGGCCAGTAGCTCAATTGCATACTGTGCAAGCTCTGGCCAGTGATCCATCCTCAAGACCCAGTAACCCAGAGGATTTTTGGTGGGAAAGGTGTCCAAGTCAGATCTTGCCCCTAGGTATTCCTGCACCATGTAAAACAGACGCTGGCGATGGTTGCTGGAACCGATCATACCTTGGGGCTGCGGACTAAAAATTTGTCTGAACGCATCGGTCAGACGACCACCTTCTCCACCGCTCCTTCTTTGACTGACCGAAGCCTCAGCAACACGTTGTCCAGAAACAGGAGTTTGTAACCTCCCAGTCTCTGGGAACGCGTTGCACAGACCTTTCTGCAAGGCCTCCCGAAGATGTTTCATCTTCTGCTCCCTCTGCGACGGCAAGATAAGGTCCGCAACCTTACCCTTGTAACGTGGATCAAGGAGGGTCGCCAGCCAGTATTGTTCCTTCTTCTTGATACCACGAATACGAGGATCCTTCCGCAGGCTTTGCAGGATCAGGGAGGCCATGCAGCGTAGGTTTGCTGAGGCATTCGGTCCGGAGTCCTCTGGGTCACTAAGGACGACATGATCCGCAGCCACCTCCTCCCAGCCACGTACAAGTCCATGTGTTTCTTGGGACTGTAAATGATCCCTTAAAGACTGCTGCTGATGCTGAGTGCCAGGCTCCACCTCCATACTGACACAATCCTCCTACTCCTCGTCCTCTTCCTGTGTGATTGGCGGGCACGCAGGAACACTGTCTGGATAAAGGGGGCCTTGAGAGCTAAGGAAGTCCTCCTCTTCCTGCCTCTGTTCTGCCTCAAGGGCCCTGTCCATTATTCCACACAGCGTGTGCTCCAACAGGTGGACAAGGGGGACAGTGTCACTGATGCATGCACTGTCACTGCTCACCATCCTCGTGGCCTCCTCAAATTGTGACAGGACAGTGCATGCATCCCTGATCATGGCCCGCTGGCATGGGGAAAAAAAACAAGCTCCCCTGACCCTGTCCTGGTGCCATAGTCGCACAGGTACTCATTGATGGCCCTCTGCTGCGTGTGCAGCCGCTGCAGCATGGCCAACGTTGAGTTCCACCGATTAGGCAATTCTTGGGCAAGTTAAATACCTTTTGGAGGTCTGCCATTATGTGACCGGCGGAAATGCACACAGACTTTCCTGGCCTGCCTCAGGACATCCTGTAAGCCCGGGTACCTGCCCAAGAACCGCTGCACCACCAAGTTAAGGACGTGAGCCAAACAGGGCACATGGGTCAGTTGTCCATGCTGGAGGGCAGAGAGGAAGTTGGTGCCATTGTCACAAACCACCATTCCTGCCTTAAGTTGGTGTGGCATCAACCACCTCTGAACCTGCCCCTGCAGAGCTGACAGAACCTCTGCCCCAGTGTGGTTCCTGTCCCCCAAGCACACCAGCTCAGGCACTGCATGGCATCTTATGGCCTGCATACTTGCGTAGCCCCTTGAACGCCTACGGAGCACGGCTGGTTCCGAGGACAAAGCACAGGAAGAGGCCATGGAGGAAGAAGAAGAGGAGGGGAGGTGTGTCAGAATCATTAGTAGTGGCATTTTGGAGGCGTGGTGGCGGATCAACCTCCAACACTACTGCACCTTGTCCTGCATCCATCCCAGCTACCAGCAGAGTCACCCAATGCGCCGTGAAACTTAGGTAACGTCCCTGTCCATGCCTGCTGGACCATGAGTCAGTGGTAATATGCACCTTACCGCTGACCGCCCTGTCCAGCGAGGCCAAGACATTGCCTTCCACATGCTGTTAGAGAGCCGGAATTGCCTTCCGTGAAAAAAAGTGGCGTTTGGGTACCTGTCACTGAGGAACCGCACATTCCACAAACTCAAGGAAGGGGGCAGAGTCTACCAACTGAAAAGGTAGCAGTTGAAGTGCTAGCAATTTTGCCAAGCTAGCATTCAACCACTGGGCATGTGGATGGCTGGGAGCGAACTTCTTTCAGCGGTGCAGCAGCTGGGGCAGGGAAATTTGCCTGGTACAATCTGGTGTCGGTGTACCGAAAGCAGATTGCCCACAAGTACTTGGCTGTGACACACCTAATTCTACACCTTCATTCCTCTCAGTGCAGGTCTCAGAGAGGACTGAAGGTATAGTGGGGTTGGAGATCTCAGCTGATGAGGAGCAAGGACAGGTCCTCTTTGTTCTTTGGTGTGGGTTTTTTAGATACGCTTGCCAACGAACTGCTTTGCATGTCACATATGTCTGGTCAAGCATGTGGTTCCCAAGATGGAGATGTTTTGGCCACGCGAGATACGCTTGAGACATATGTTGCAAATAGCAGCAGTGCGATCTGATGCACTCGTCTCAAAAAAGGCGCACACCAAAGAACTTTTGGAATAACGCGCAGAGACAGCAGCGCCCTGCACATGCGGAGCCTTGCGGTGTGCTGCCCTTAGGCTGGCCCCTGGAGGGCATCCTGCCTCGTTGGTGATGTGCCTCCTCCTCTCTCCTATCAGGCACCCACGTTGAGTCAGTGACCTCATCATCCCCTCCCTCCTCATCACTGGAGCAAACCTGGCAGTATGCTGCAAGAGGGGGAACATGACTGCCAGATTGCTGTCCTTCTTGGGCACCCCCTCTGTCTGTGCTCACGTTACTGCCTTCATCTAGCTCAGTATCATCATCAGAGCCTTCAAAACGCTGGGCATCCTCCTGGAGCATGTACCCAACACTGTGGTCAAACAGTTTGAGGGACTCCTCAGGAGGACATGGTGGGGCTAGGGAAGGATTCACTAATGCCATTGAGCCGAGGGAAGAGGCCACGTTGGCAGCTGCTTTGCCAGACAAAGTACCCTGAGCATGGGTGAGAGAGGATGAGGAGGATGAGGACGGCTTGGTCATCCACTCAACCAAGTCTTCCGCATGTTGCAGCTCAACATGGCCAGCTGCCAAAAAAAAAGGCCAAGCGTACCCCACAGCCATGTGCTGAGGAGGATGGACCGTGTCCACGACCAGCACTCTTGCCTCTAGACACAGAGCCTACTTGCTATCTTTTATTGGCTTGTGACTGTCTGTCTTTCCTTGTTGGCCTTCCAGACATACTAATGGCCTGCAGTGAGATGTAGCTGCACTACGCTGGGATAGAGATATATAGATATATAGATATATAGATATATATAGATATATAGATATATAGATATATAGATATATATATATATATACTGATATTGCAGCTAGCAAAATCAACTGCCTGCCTGTAGTATGAGAACACCACCAATCTTCTACAGGTAGCTTTGGATGAACACTGTGCAGAGGACGCACTAGACTAACGTGTAAATAATGTAGCTGCCTGCGTTAGTGATAGGATCAGGAAAACACCACCAACCTTCTACAGATAGCTTTAGCTGAACACTGAAGAGGACGCACTACACTAACGTTAAAATAATGTAGCTGCCTGCGGTAGTGATAGGATCAGGAAAACACCACCAACGTTCTACAGATAGCTTTAGCTGAACACTGTGAAGAGGACGCACTACACTAACGTTAAAATAATGTAGCTGCCTGCGGTAGTGATAGGATCAGGAAAACACCACCAACGTTCTACAGATAGCTTTAGCTAAGCACTGTGCAAAGGTCGCACTAGACTACTGTGTAAATAATGTAGCTGCCTGCGGTAGTGATAGGATCAGGAAAACACCACCAACCTTCTACAGGTAGCTTTAGCTCAGTGGTTCTCAACTCCAGTCCTCAGGACCCACCAACAGACCAGATTATAAGTATTACCTCGGGGAGATGCAGACTAGAATACTGCAATCACTGAGCAGCAAATGATATCACCTGTGATATATTTCAGTTATCTTGCAAACCTGGCCTGTTAGTGGGTCCTGAGGGCAGGAGTTGAGAAACACTGCTTTAGCTGAACACTGTGCAGAGGTCGCACTACACCAACTTGTAGCTTTAGCTGAACACTGTTCAGAGGATGCACTACACTAACTTGTAGCTTTAGCTTAACACTGTTCAGAGGATGCACTACACTAACTTGTAGCTTTAGCTGAACACGGGGCAGAGGTCACACTACACTAATTTGTAGCTTTAGCTAAACACTGTGAGGAGGACGCAGTACACTAACTTGTAGCTTTAGCTGAACACTGAGGAGGACGCACTACACTAACTTGTAGCTTTAGCTGAACACTGTGAGGAGGACGCACTACACTAACTTGTAGCTTTAGCTGAACACTGTGCACTACACTAACTTGTAGCTTTAGCTGAACACTGTGCAGAGGATGCACTACACTAACTTGTAGCTTTAGCTGAACACTGTGCAGAGGACGCATTACACTAACTTGTAGCTTTAGCTGAACACTGTGCACTACACTAACTTGTAGCTTTAGATGAACACTGTGAGGAGGACGCACTACACTAACTTGTAGCTTTAGCTGAACACTGTGAGGAGGACGCACTACACTAACTTGTAGCTTTAGCTGAACACTGTGCAGAGGTCGCACTACACTAACTTGTAGCTTTAGCTAAATACTGTGAGGAGGACGCACTACACTAACTTGTAGCTTTAGCTGAACACTGTGAGGAGGTCTCACTACACTAACTTGTAGCTTTAGCTGAACACTGTGAGGAGGACGCACTACACTAACTGGTAGCTTTAGCTGAACACTGTGAGGAGGGCTCACTACACTAACTTGTAGCTTTAGCTGAACACTGTGCAGAGGTCACACTAAACTAACTTGTAGATTTAGCTGAACACTGTGAGCAGGACGCACTACACTAACTGTAATTAGTCTAGCTGCCTGACTGTGGTACTAATAGGATCAGAAGAACACCAGCAATTTTCTTCAGGTAGCTGTAAATACTGTAACAACACAAGCCTGCCTGTCAGTAGGAAGATAATAACAGGAACGGATCTAGCTAAAACTGAATACAGTATATATATATATATATATATATATATATATATATACATACATACATACACACAACACCTGGGATGCATATATATACACAATACAGCTAACTCACTGACTGTCCTGCCTAATCTATCTAACTTAAATCAAATGACACTGTCTCTCTGTCTCTGTACGCCGAAGCACACACTACACAGGGCCACCGTGCAGGCGGCCTTATATAGTGTGGGGCGTGTACTAAACCCCCTGAGCGATAATTGGTCAAAGCCACCCTGGCTTTGGCCAATTACAGCTCTCTCTACAGACAGCGTTGTGATTGGCCAAGCATGCGGGTCATAGTGCATGCTTGGGCAATCATCAGCCAGCAATGCACTGCGATGCCGCAGTGAATTATGGGCCGTGACGCACCACACAAATTTGGCACGAAAGGCCCAGATCGTTCGCAATTCGGCGAACAGGCGAACAGACGATGTTCGAGTCGAACGTGGGTTCGACTCAAACACAAAGCTCATCCCTACTGAACACCTTCCCACTGAGGCCCCAACACACACACTAAATAGCAATACAACACTCTCTACAATCAAGAACACACTGTAATATATTACATATACCCAAGGTTGTAATTCAGAGTTCAACCTATAAGTACAGCATCAATACTTGACAAAAGAGGAAGATGGTAAAAGTTCTTTTTACTCCGGATATCTTTAGCTAGCCTGATGTTTAAAGTATTTGTAATCCACAAGGCAAAGAAGAAGAAATGACTGTAGAATAAATGATATGTTGATAACTGATTAAACTGAATAAATGTAGCACTTTGTAAACTCCTCCTTGTATGTGAGTGTAATACAGTACTGACCTTACAGTGCAGGGAAAAAGACAAGGCCCCAAAGTTCAGCTGTAGGATGCTTGTTAAGAAGTAGATTCACCTCTGTGGAACTACAAGTCTCACCAGCAGTCTGTAAAGGAACTCACTCAGCAATACTGTACTCTATACTGGAATGGGCAGGTGCCCTCTCACCACAATAGACTCAAAGGTTGTGAAGCTCCATCCGGACTCCCTTCCTGGACTTCCAGTGATTCTGAAGCGCAGTCTGGTCCGCTTACTAAGACAGCAAAGATGTTCTCTGAGATCCCTCAGAGGTGGGCGATCCGGCTCCATGCTGTATAGGCCGCGGTCTCTCACTCCTGGTCACACACAGACCTCCTGCTGGCAGGTGTTGAATGGCATTCAGAGAGGCTGAAAACAGGCTGTGCTGGTCCTTTTATTTCTGCTCCCAGCAGACATAACGCTTTGCATTGTTTGTATTGTAGTTCAGAGCTGATCCAGCTAACAGAGGCACTTCCTTCTTCAAACTACAGCTCCCACAATACTTTGCTGTGCTCTGTCTCAGGAATAAGAAGAAAATCCTAAAAGAACCCAGCAGACACTAGAGGGAGCCAAACTCATTTAAATAACAACAACTGTGATAACTATAGTAGCAAACCCTTGGCTACACCAAATATGCTGCAAAAATCTCCCTCCACTAAGTCTAGCTGCAGCCATTTTAACTGTGGGCATCTGAAGCTGCTGCCTGTTCACTTCCTGGATTTACACAGACACACAGAGGCACACCACCAGCTCTGCAGCTCTCATTGGCCCTACTTATGACTCATCCCCCCTCCCTTCCTGGCAAACTCTCACGAGAGTGAGAAAGGGCTGTGCATGATGTCATAAGCCTAGATTTTTACCAGACAAGGAACAGGAAGTGTGCTGTATAAGGTATTTACTGTCAGAAAAATGGAAAATTGTATCATACTTACCGTAATTTTCCTTTCCTGACGCCAATCCATGCCAGTATACTAGTGATAGGCTCCGCCTTTCTCCCCTCCCTCAGGACCAATGAAACAGCATAAATTAAAGGCCAGTTAGGCCCCACCCCATTCTTTGTAACTAGCTAGATACCGAAACGCACAAGGGTGGGTCCATATGCTGCCATGGATTGGTGTCAGGAAAGGAAAATTACGGTAAGTATGATACCACTTTCCATTTTCCTGACGCCACCATGGCAGCATACTAGTGATACATATCCTAGCTGACAAGTTGGGTTCTACTTGACAAACCAAAAAAATTATTTTATATATATTATTTATTTATTTGTATTTTTTTTAAATGGGACAGAAGACTGAACAGTCATTCCTCCGAAGCCCACTGATGACAAGGCACCCAGATCTATTCTGTAAAGGTTCAAAAGGTATGCTGGGAAAAGTATGCCACTTTCCTGTAGAATGAATCCATAGATGCTTTCAACTGGGCCACCTATGAGGCCTCAACTGCTCTGGAAGAGTATGCATCCTGCCACTGAAGGAGGCTCACGATTCATCTCCCATCTGCACAACCAATCTTGCTAAAGTCCAGGAGGCAACCTCTCTTGCCTGATGAATTCCAGCTGGAAGAGTGAAAGAAATATCATATGAAGTGAAAAGAGCAATTGTGGACAGAAACTTTTCAAGCTCTGGAAATGACCAATATGTGTGGTTTTCTTGCTTGAACATCTGGAAAGTTAGGCAATGGACAGATGATTGATAAATGGAGGGCTGTCGCTACCTCCGATATAAGCTGAACTACAGGATGCAGCTCTACTCCTTCCGTAACAAAAGCAATATGCTTTTCTGAAGTTCTAAGGGCTTGAAACTTGAAACTCAAACAGACTTATGTTTGACGATTTGCGCTAAATACTGGTTAGTAAGCGATGTCTTAAACCGGACACTGCCCTGTTGGAGTAAACAGTTGATTTGAAATAAACCCCAACAGCATCAAAAGATTTTAATTGTGAAAGAGCTCTCTCGCGGTTGACAAAACCTGACTGTCTTCAAAATTTTGCAAACTAAAGGGCCTTCGGCCAAATTAAACCTTGTTATTGCCGACACCTGCAACCTCAAAAGAGTATAGGGTAAGGTTCATGTCCAATCTGACCTACAAGAAGACCAGAACAGCTGCCACCAGAGGTGCAGTAAGAATAATATCTTGCCATGCAAAATGGAAAAAAAGACAAGTTTGTTCCAGATCTTGGCATAAAAGTTGTTAGTAGAGTGCCTTTCGCACCCCCCAAAGTAGAGCTCACTCTTGGAGCAACTCTGGAGCAATTTAGGTTCTGCGGCTTCCCCTTCCCGTCATTATGCTTGCATCTCTGGTCTGTGCATGTGTGAAGGGGAATCGACTTCTGTATTCTGAAGTAGATAGCCAGGAAGCACCAAGACTCCTATGATCAGAATGGAGGGGTGTTCGTGACTACCATGCTCATTCTTGAGAGCTTTAAGAGGAATTTCATTATGAGAGAAGTTGGGGAAAAACATATACTGTAGGCTTGATTGCAGTTTCATGGAGAAACTCAGCTTCTGTTCTCTCTGCTTTGAGGAGCGGAAACCGAGTCAGACCACTTCTTAAATTGGCATTTACTGTGAGAAGCAAAGAAGCCTGTCTGTGGTAGGCCACCTGTGGACAAGCCTCCCCCTCATGCTCTGGCAAGCTTGCATGATGGACAGTATGCCCATGTATTCCAGTCCCCTAGGAGGTAAATTGCTTCCGGAATTTGCTGGTGATCTTCCTACCCAGACATTCTGGGTTCTACATGTCTCAATATCATATTGCCGCAAGATCCTCCCTGGAGCTGAAAACACGCAATTGCTGTCCTGTTGCTCAACCACAAGATGACTGGTCACCCTTGATTCTGTGTAGCAAAGTCAAAGTTATAAAAAAAGACTGCCTGACCTTTGAGCGCTTACGAGACTACCCTCTTTGGCTAGCAATCTCTGCTTGCCTTGACTCACAGACCCTCGCAGTGCGCCTTCCAGGCTGTCTTGCCGATATGATTTGTCACATTGATCCAGTCCAATGGCTCATGACATCCTCAAGGTCTTTCCATCACCGCAGACTGCTTTACATACTGCGTGACACTGACCAAAGCTGCACTGTATCCTGTTTCCTCAGTTGTAGTTGAAACTGGCACCAGTGCCCATCCACCCAAGGAATCGTCGGTATAAATGACATCATTACGGCCAGGAGACTGAGACACCTAGAAGTCGTCCAGGAAGTAGAGGCATCTGACCTCAGAATTCTCCTCCTGACTGTCACCGTCCTTTTCTGATGGAAGCAAAACAGAGGAACCAGTAGAGCCCCCACAGGTACTATAACTATTGGAAAGCAAAAGTTGGCTTTTTTTTTCTTTTTGTAGAAAGGAATGACGCCCAGGTAGTGGCGAACCTGGAGACCCTGTTCTCCAAGAGGAACTGACATGGCACTAAAACTTCTGTGAACATTCTTAGAGATATTCATAGGCTAAAAGGTAGACTGATAAAGCAGAGATGTGTCCAACCGATTGCCAAATTTACTTACTTTGGAATAAAAAAGAAAAGAAAAAATTTTGGGATGTAAGAATAAGAATCCTGACGATCTAGCAAAAGCCTCCAGCCATCTGCTGCAAGCGAATGCTCATCTCCAACCCCGTGACCTACAAACAGGGGTGGGTAGGGAATCCTACAATCTCTCCTGTGAGATGGGACCAGGACAGCTCCCCCTGAATCTGAAGTGTCTGTAAATATTGTAACCGCCATGGTTGCGGTGGATCTGGCAGCTCCGTGGGGGAGAAAAAGGTCCGGAGAAGGAATAGTGAGAATTCCACCGAAGTGACCATGAGTGCCTATCTTCCAAGGATCTGCACAATACACTGTCCAGTAATCCATGAAGTGTGCCCACTGGGACTTACCTTAAAAGTCCGGGCATGCACCCGGTAAAAGGGTTTTGTGGGTACCTGCGGTACACACAAAGATTTTCATTTATGGACCTTATGAAAGGTTGCCCCTAGAGGAGTGGAACCTAGTGGGGAAAAACACATTTCACCCTTTATTTATTATTTATTTTTAGGTTTTTTTTTTTTTTTTTTTTTACTTTCCTGCTTTCTGTTATCGGGGAAGAACCGACCCCCTCCTGTCACTTCCGACATGGCTGTCTCTGGTTTCATATCAAACAGAGATCTTGCACTATAAAGTGACTATTCCAATTTTGTTGCTAGGAAGCCAAACACAGCCCTGGGTCTCAACTATAGGTTCCCCCTAGCTGTAACTGAGTATAGCATTGCTTTGGCCAGGCACCAGGTAGAGACTATTGCTGCTTCCGCTGCGAAATTTGCCGATACATCTTGGCCGGGACCCGAAGATATCAGCCCTAAGGATTTTCTCCCCAACTACATCCTGGGAGCAGAAACCCAAAGTACCCGTCACCAAGGTAAGGGCCACTGTTGAGTGACAGGCCCTTCCCAGCCGCCACCCTATTGGACAACAGCTGCTCCCACTGTAGGCATGGATTTCAGCGATGCTATATCCGCCTTGAATTAAACCAGTTTCCTAATGGAAAAGTGATTGCTCATTGTAAGGATAAATATGACTGTCTTTTAACCCATGTAATGGTCTGCATGACTGCCTGGATACACAGTTCTCCAAAGAAAAACGGACACCAAGCAGCTCCAGGTCTTCCTCTGGTGCAAGGGAGCTAAAATCATTTGCAGGCTGCCCCCCCTCATAAGGAGAACTGAGAGGATGAGTGATCCATGTGGCAGGTTGTTCTGCTAGTGGTTAGACCCGCAACAAGGGGGCTGGCTAGCTAGAGTAATTACAGTGAGTTTAAAACAGAAGTTTTGTGCCACCTTATAAATAATTAAAACATTCGGTATTACCTGTCAGCTGCAAACTTCAACCAGGCCGACTTTACTCACCAGAAGAACGTCCGCCTTTCCCTGGCCTCTGGGTCTGTGAGCGTGGGCGCGCGGAGCTGAAGCAAATCAAAGCAATCCGCATGAGGGGGCACTCTTTTCCTGAAAACTTACCAACACGGTGGTCCCCACCCTACTGGAGGGTCTTTTGTATGGGTGGTGACTGATACTCGAACCGTGGAGAAATCGGATCACCAGCCGAAAGACAGACAGCCGCAGAAAGACCGTGAAGAGGGAAAAATAGATAAGGCAACAACGACTTCGCTTCTTTCTCTTTTAATGTATATATAAATATATATACATACATACATACATACATACATACATACACACACATATATACATATACACACTCTCCCCTTTTCTTTTCTTTTTTTTAACAACATGCATGCATATATAAATGTATGCACACATACAGCTCCATATAACACCCCCCACAAACATACATACATAAAGAACACAAACATATATATAAACATACATTTATACACATATATACATACCCACACATACCTACCTGCCCCATACCTATACAAACCTAAGCTTTACCTACAGCCGGCAGCAGGGGCGCCAGCGGACATAGCTCTGTGGAGGGCCCGAGAAAAAAAAAACAATAAGTAATTAAATGCTGGAGCTATGGATAAGATCCTATCCACTGCTTGCTCACCTACACCTATCGGGGCCCCAAAACTATCTTCTGGAGAGAAAAGTCTTTCTTGGACCTTCCTCTCTATTACTAACAAAAAGGCACAATTTGCCCATAGTCAAAATGGCGCCCGTTCTCCCAGCCGGCCAGTGCACATGTGCAAACCGCTCTGATGATGTCACCGAGCGTGTCCCAGCATAGAAAAACAGAGCTGGGCAGCCGCGCTTGCCCTAAAGGGATGCTAGGACAGCAAGGGTCAGAGGACCTGTCTTGGGGAAGTAATGTACCCAGAAAAGTGCCACTGCAGGAGGAAAGGAACAGGAGGTGCAGAAAATGAAAAAATGACAGGAGACAAACAAAGGCTCAGAGAGCAAAAATAAGAAGGATGCATAGCTGGCCTCCCCAAAACCAACATGCGTTGCAGTCACCAAGCTTAAAGGCAGATTTCATTCCTAAAGACGAAAAACTGCACAGCTCCATCGAGACCCACAGAAGGAGCTCCCAAGCTACTCTGACGCCTTTAGCAACCTGATACTGGGAGAGGCTTAACCCAGATGGAAGCTGCCTGGAAGCAGAGGGGGGAACATAGTACATCTTACTCTTCACTGGTGCGTGGAGTTATGAAGACAAAAAGAAGAATGGGGCGGGGCCTAACTGGCCTTTAATTTATGCTATTTCATTGGTCCTGAGGGAGGGGAGAAAGGCGGAGCCTATCACTAGTATGCTGCCATGGTGGTATCAGGAAAAATGTTTTAATATCCAAAGTTAAAAACAACAAGGGCAGAAGATTTAATAAATGGAAAATTGAAAAAAAAATACTGAAGGTCCACTTTAAAGGGTAACTCCACTTTTGTGGGGAAAAAAATGAGTTAAACGGGTTAAACAAATGTAAGTAAGCAAATTTATGTAAATAACGAATCAAAACTAAACAAAACAAATGTTTGTGTGTCCCAATACTTTTGACAATATAGTGTATATCTTAAAAGGCATCTCACAAGACTAATTGAAAGAATTGGTGTTTTTCTCACATCACCCTTGAAGTTGCATTAAAAGGAAGTACCTCTCCCAGCCGTATGGAATTTTTAGATTGTTTTGCTGATCTTGCCATAAATCTAGTGTTTTTTGTCACTTCCTGTGAGATGAGAAAATCGCAAAAACAATCGTATCTTTCTTTTTTAAACTACTCATCCTATCAATTACCAAGTACTGGAGAATAGCATATGCAGACATGTTTGAAGTTCAGCCTGTGTGACAAACATAGCTTTTGCCATAGATACAATGGAGGAGTGAACAAAGTCACAAACAGATGGGAACTATGGTATTCACAGGATTACCAGGTGAAAATAGGCTAAAAATCATGAAAAAATAATGCAGCCACCACATCTAAGCACTGGTCGCCTTCAATGTATATATATATGTGTGTGTGTGTGTGTGTGTGTGTGTGTATATTAGTAGGTTTTTCAGAGAAGACACATGTTGGGTTTGAAGTTTTTTTTTTTATGTTCTGAAATTTTGTAATATTACTGACAAGTCGGAATAATGATTAGAATATTTTTGAGTCTGACCAGCATATGTCAACAGAAACTAAACTGAATTGATGACTTGTGGCATCGGAACTAAAATCTGTGTATATTTTTCAGACTCCTGAGCAGAGTGGTACAAGTTATATATGTTAAAGATTTTAATTTACGCTTATGTTATCTGTAAAAGCATGTTGCTGTAGTTTAGTAGTGCTGTAGTGTTGCTGTAGTTTAGAAAGTAATGATAAGCCCAGAGTAGTTATCCAGATTTATTTCAGGCTCAACACTTCCTAGTGGCATGGCTAAGTCATTAAAGAATATAAAATGCATGACATCTTATGCTATTCATATTATGTTCTTAGAAAAAGATATTTTCTGAGCTAAATTTTTAAAGCATGCCTAAAATAAACATACAAAAGATAAACCTTGGAATCTAAAAGGCAGTTTATAAAAACCGATAATAATAAATACGCAACTTTAGCATTTCTAGCATGAACAAAAAAATGCATTTTAATGTACGTATATAAAACCATTACTGGCATACCTGAAAGGTTTGTTTTAATAGAAACATACACACTAACACATAACTGGCTGGATCACCAGGTGAAAAAAGGGAAAGAAATACCAAAAAAGAAAACGAATGCAGCTACCACATCTAAAAATTGGTAAGCTGCAATAAAAGTAGATATTTGATTTTGGGTTTAATACCACTTTCAATTCCATATCTTTGGCCAATTACAACCAGTTTTTATTGGGCTAAGGTTTCACTGACAGATGATCATGCTCTTTATCAATATAATGTGCAAGCATTTACATAGATGTATCTGGAGATTTTTTTTTACATTAAAAGATACTGTTTAATGATATAGCACATCTAGCCATTTGCAAACCTATGCTTTGGTCTCTTAAATTTCTTCATTCATGGCATGGCTTGCCTGCTCATTTCTGAGTCTGTACACAAACCAGACACAATGAAAGAGGCTTGAAATAATCAGGCTCCTAGTTCTGCTCTAACTGCTATTCACCTTCATTCTGCCTGTATAAGGGCGCCTAGAGGATTTCATTGCACACCATCCATGACGGATGCTCCTTTACCTAAATGGATATTTGGTAAATGATCACTGAGGTTTCCCTTACCGCCCATCACTGAAAATCAGTCCCTGGTTTCTTTTCGCTTTAACCAGTAAAGACTGAACACCATAGAGGCTGAGGGCTGCTGCCCTATGAAATATTAGGCATTCCCAGTGGTTGACATTGTCTGAATTATTCCCCGTAAGGGAGTTCTTAAATGGGTTCAGAGCCAGGCTAGCTTTAATTGTAGTCTGAGAAGTGACACTGGGAGAGTAACATTTGCTCATTTTCCCAACATACTATGAAATTTTGGACCGGTTTATCACAAGGGAAGAAAGTAGGCATATTTGTGTTGCCCATAGAATTTCATATCACTCCCCATCTCACGTTTTCAGGGTTAGAAAGAAGATTGATGTCTAAAAGCCTCTTATATGCAGCATGTTTGCCCATCTGTTCCTCCAGTTTTCATAGCTCAGCTCCTATTAACAAAAAAATTATGTTCTTTCTGTCTTAAATTTCTCTCGTTGCCTCCCTCAGTCCAGAAATACTATACAATAGTACTTTAACTGGCCATCAAACTGAAAATCGAACTTTCAGACTTATTTAATAAGGTAAAAATCAATGTGCAAATCACAGTGACCCAAAGCAACTTATAAATGTGTTTTTGACTGATCTGACTCAACTTAAAAAAAACTGATGACTTCTAGTGCTTATTTCATTTCTCTGAACTTCTTCAGCAGCCGAAGCACGCCTCTTGAAATTCTACATCAGACTGATAGAAGAAATTCCCGTCAGGGCTTTTGAAATAGGATAGCCAGGCTGCAGTCATTGTTTGGGACCTCCAGTCAAGAAAACATATATTTCATGTATTGTGATCTGGTAGGTGTTTAGGGATTCCCTGAGTGTGTTTAACTCAGACACAGATGTGGGTTTTTTGCGAGCCGGTTTTAAGCCTCGTACACAAGATCAGATTTTCGGCAGGGAATTGTGTGATGACAGACTGTTGGCCTAAAATCCGACCGTTAGTACACTCCATCAGACAATTGTTGTCCAACTTTCCACCAATAAATGTTGAATGGCAGGCTAGTAAATTTTCGGCTGACAGCAGTCTGTTGCCAGATTTTCCTATCGTGTGTACACAAGTCCGTCACACAAAAGTTGAAAGTACAAACACGCATGCTTAAAATCAATGCAACACCAAACACGACATTAGCAGAAGGTGCCCAAAGGGTGGCACTCAAGAGCTGAAATTCCTTGTAGTACGTCACTATGTTCATGTTTGTTGGCCGACAATTGTGTACCGTTTGTATGCAAGACAAGTTCCTGGCACACGACCTTCAGAAAAAAGTCTTACGCTTTGTTGGCCAACAATCTGATCATGTGTATGAGGCTTAAGACATGCTAGAGAAATGATTAGAGCTTCAACAGAAGGAATTCTTGGAGCTCAGGGTGAAAAAAAAAAAAATTGCATGGGTCACCAAGAACTGACTGCAGAGAAAAAACATATTTCACAGGCAAAACGTTGGCCAGTTTAATAGTTTCAAGCCACCAGTGTATGACTGATAGGATATTTGATTCATACCAAAACACAGACAGGGATTGATGAGAATGATTCAGTGTTTATTGGTAAGATATTGGTTTGTGGTAAATAGAAGTAGACATGTTTATCAAATTGGAATTATATTAACCATAAAAGCACCCTTTAGTGCTGTTGGAGTGGCTGGAGTTTATATAAGTAGCTATCATTAGGAATGAGCTGAACACCCCCCCCCCCCCCCCGGTTCGGTTCGCACCAGAACATCCGAACATGCCAAAAAGTTTGTTTGAATATGCGAACACTGTTAAAGTCTATGGGACACAAATGTGAAAAATCAAAAGTGCTAATTTTAAAGGCTTGTATGCAGGTTTTTGCCCTAAAAAGTTTTTGGGGACCTGAGTCCTGCCCCAGGGGACATGTATCAATGCAAAAAAAAGTTTTAGAAACGGTCCTTTTTTTGGGAACAGTGATTTTAAGAATGCTTAAAGTGAAACAATAAAAATTAAATATTTCTTTAAATATTGTGCCTGAGGGGTGTCTATAGTATGCCTGTAAATTGGTGCAGTTGTCCCGTGTTTAGAACAATACCAGAGCAAAATTACATTTCTAAAGGAAAAAAAGTAATTTAAAACTGCTTTTTTTGGGAACAGTGATTTTAAGAATGCTTAAAGTGAAACAATAAAAATTAAATATTTCTTTAAATATTGTGCCTGAGGGGTGTCTATAGTATGCCTGTAAATTGGTGCAGTTGTCCCGTGTTTAGAACAATACCAGAGCAAAATTACATTTCTAAAGGAAAAAAAGTAATTTAAAACTGCTTGCGGCTGTAATGTATTGTCGGGTCCCGGCAATATACATGAAAATCATTGAGAAAAATGGCATGGGTCCCCCCAGCCCATTACAAGGATCTTTGGGTCTGGTATGGATATAAAGGGGAACCCCGCACCCATATTTAAAAAAATGTCATGGGGGGGCCCCAAGGCACTATATACTCTGAACAGAAGTACAGTGCCTTGCAAAAGTATTCGGCCCCCTTGAACTTTTCAACCTTTTGCCACATTTCAGGCTTCAATCATAAAGATATAAAATTTTAATTTTTTTGAAGAATCACCAACAAGTGGGACACAATTGTGAAGTGGAACGAAATCTATTGGATATTTTAAACTTTTTAGCAAATAAAAAACTGAAAAGTGGTGCGTGCAAAATTATTCGGCCCCTTTACTTTCAGTGCAGAAAACTCACTCCAGAAGTTCAGCGAGGATCTCTGAATGATCCAATGTTGTCCTAAATGACTGATGGTGATAAATAGAATCCACCGGTGTGTAATCAAGTCTCTGTATAAATGCACCTGCTCTGTGATAGTCTCAGGGTTCTGTTGAAAGCGCAGAGAGCATTATGAAGACCAAGGAACACACCAGGCAGGTCCGTAATACTGTTGTGGAGAAGTTTAAAGCCGGATTTTGATACAAAAAGATTTCCCAAGCTTTAAACATCCCAAGGAGCACTGTGCAAGCGATCATTTTGAAATGGAAGGAGTATCAGACCACTGCAAATCTACCAAGACCTGGCTGTCCCTCTAAACTTTCAGCTCAGACAAGGAGAAGACTGATCAGAGATGCAGCCAAGAGGCCCATGATCACTCTGGATGAACTGCAGAGAACTACAGCTGAGGTGGGAGAGTCTGTCCATAGGACAACAATCAGTTGTACACTGCACAAATGTGGCCTTTATGGAAGAGTGGCAAGAAGAAAGCCATTTCTCAAAGATATCCATAAAAAGTCTCGTCTAAAGTTTGCCACAAGCCACCCGGGAGACACACCAAACATGTGGAAGAAGGTGCTCTGGTCCGATGAAACCAAAATCGAACTTTTTGGCCACAATGCAAAACTATATGTTTGGCGTAAAAGCAACACAGCTCATCACCCTCAACACACCATCCCCACTGTCGAACATGGTGGTGGCAGCATCATGGTTTGGGCCTGCTTTTCTTCAGCAGGGACAGGGAAGATGGTTAAAATTGAGGGGAAGATGGATGCAGCCAAATACAGGAACATTCTGGATGAAAACCTGTTGGAGTCTGCAAAAGACCTGAAACTGGGATGGAGATTTATCTTCCAACAAGACAATGATCCCAAACATACAGCAAAATCTACAAAGGAATGGTTCACAAATAAACGTATCCAGGTGTTAGAATGGCCAAGTCAAAGTCCAGACCTGAATCCAATCGAGAATCTGTGGAAAGAGCTGAAAACTGCTGTTCACAAACGCTCTCCATCCAACCTCACTGAGCTCGAGCTGTTTTGCAAGGAAGAATGGGCAAGAATTTCAGTCTTTCGATGTGCAAAACTGATAGAGACATACCCCAAGCGACTTGCAGCTGTAATCGCAGCAAAAGGTGGCTCTACAAAGTATTAACGCAAGGGGGCCGAATAATTTTGCACGCCCCACTTTTCATTTTTTTATTAGTTAAAAAAGTTTCAACAATCCAATAGATTTCGTTCCACTTCACAATTGTGTCCCACTTGTTGGTGATTCTTCACAAAAAATAAAAATTTTATATCTTTATGTTTGAAGCCTGAAATGTGGCAAAAGGTTGAAAAGTTCAAGGGGGCCGAATACTTTCGCAAGGCACTGTATATATACTATACAGCCTGCCCTACTCTGCAGAAAATTGGGCCTTAGGTGTTGGTGGTGCCAGAACACTAACCCCTCACAGTTACGCTTGTTGGGCACGGGAAAGGGGCCTGCTATGAAATATTATATCAAGAATTGTAATTACATGCCCCTGTTAAACAGGGGCAGAAAAAATTGGGCCTTAGGCAGTTGTTGTGGTGCCCTAAACCAAAAATATTGTTGGTCAGCTAGCATCATCAAGATTGAGGATGAATAGGATAGTCATTCAGCATAGGCAGTCTTCAAGAGATCCCACATCCATAGAAAAATCAATCAGTTACATCAGCATCAGGTACTTAATAGCTGCTGCTGACCCAAGACTGATTCATTTTTATGAATGTGAGCCTATCAACGGAATCTGTGGACAGGCGCACTCTATGATCCATTACAAACCCTCCAGCAGCACTGAATGTGCGTTCAGAAGGAACGCTGGATGCAGGACATGCCAGTAGCTCAATTGCATATTGAGCAAGTTCTGGCCAGTGGTCCATCCTCAAGACCCAGGAACCCAGTGGATGGTCTGTTGGAAAGGTCTCCAAGTCTGCTCTTGCCCGAAGATATTCCTGCACCATGTAACGCAGACGTTGGTGATGGTTGCTTGGCACTGAGGACTAAAAAATTGTCTAAAGGCATCGGTCAGCCAGCCACCTTCTCCACCGCTCTTCCTCTGACTGAACAAAGCCTCAGCAACACGTTGTCCAGCACCAGAAAATTGTAACCTTCCAGGGTCTGGAAACTCATTGCTTCCTTTCTTCATGGCCTACTGAAGATGTTTCATCCTCTGCTCCCTCTGCGAAGGCAGGATGAATTCTGCAACCTTACCCTTGTAACATGGATCAAGAAGGGTTACCAGCCAGTAATGATTCCTCTCCTTGATACCACAAATCCTAAGGTCCTTTTGCAGGCTTTGCAGGATCAGGGAGGCCATGCAGTGTAAGTTTGCAGACGCATTCAATTGTGAGTCCTCTGGTTCACTAAGGATGACGTTGTCAGAAACGACCTCCTCCCAAACACGTACAACTCCTTGGGTTTCTGGGGACTTAAAACCATCCCTTGAAGACTGCTGCTGAGTGTTATCCTTTACACCCATGCTGACACAATCCTCTTCCTCCTCCTCCTCTTCCTCTTCCTCCAATGCATGCATCACTGATGCATGCATTGTCGCTGCTCACCATCTTTGTGGCCTTGTCAAATGGTGACAGGACAGTGCTTGCATCCTTGATCAATAGCCACTGGCGTGGTAAAAAAAAGCCAAGCTCCCCTGACCCTGTCCTGGTGCCATACTCTCACAGGTACTCATTGATGGCACTTTGCTGCTAGTGCAGCCGCTGCAGCATTGCCAACGTTGAGTTCCACCTAGTGGGCATGTCACAAATGAGGCGGTTGGTGGGCAGGTTGCATTCCCTTTGAATGTCAGCGAGCCGAGCACTGGCATTGTATGGCTGGCGGAAATCACCACAGACTTTTCTGGCCTGTTTCAGGAGATCCTGTAAGTCTGGGTACTTGCTCAAGAACCGCTGAACTACCAAATTCAGGACGTCTGCCAAACATGGGACATGGGTCAAGTGCCCCTGTCGGAGGGCGGAGAGAAGGTTGGTGCCATTGTCACATACAACCATTCCTGGCTGAAGCTGGCGCGGCGTCAACCACCTCTGAGCCTGCCCCTGAAGAGCTGACTGAATCTCTGCCTCAGTGTGGCTCCTGTCCCCTAAGCAGACAAACTAAAGCACCGCATGGGATCTATTTGCCTGAGTGCATGCGTGGGCCCTTGACCGCTTACGGTGCATCGCTGGTTCAGAGGAGAAATCAGAAGAATTGGCCATAGAGGAAGAAGAAGAGGAAGGAGTGGAGGAGAGATTTGTGGCAGAATGACCACTAGCATTTTGGAGGCATGGTGGCGGAACAAACTCCAACAATACTGAACCCTGTCCTATATCCTTCCCAGCTGCCAGCAGAGTTACCCAGTGCGCCATGAAGGAAAGGTAACGTCCCTGCCCATGCCTGCTGGACCATAAGTCAGTGGTAATATGCACCTTACTGCTGAACGCCCTGTCCAACGAGGCCAAAACATTGCCTTCCACATGCCAGTAGAGTCCCAGAATGGCCTTCCATGAAAAGAAATGGCGTTTTGGAACGTGCCATTGAGGTACAGCACATTCCACAAATTTACGGAAGGGGCAGAGTCTACCAGATGAAAAGGCAGCAATTGCAGTGCTAGCAATTTGGCCAAGCTAGCATTCAGATGCTGAGCATGTGGATGGCTGGGACCGAATTTCTTTTTCCGGTTTAGCAACTGGGGTAGGGAAATTTGCCTGCTAAAATCAGATGGAGGTCTACTGATAGCAGATTGGCTGCAAGTACTTGGGACACCTATTGCTATACCTTCATTCCTCTCAGTGCAGGTTTTTGAGAGGACTGGGAGGTATAGTGGGGTTGGAGATCCCAGATGAGGAGCAAGGAGAAGTCCACCTTTTTCTCTGATGTGAGTCTTTCAAGTGCTGTTGCCAACAGACTGCATGGGAGGACGTCATATGTCTGGTCAAGCATGTGGTGCCCAAGTGGCTGCTGTTCTGGCCACGCTTTATCGGCTTTAGACAGAGGTTGCAAACAGCAACGGTATGATCTGCTGCACACGTGTCAAAAAAGGCCCACACCAAGGAACTTTTCAAAATCAGCGAGGAGTCAGCAGCGCCCTGCACCTGCGGAGTTCTGCGGTGTGATGCAGTAGGGTGGCTGCCCCCTAGAGGACATCCTGCCTCGTTGGAGTTGTGCCTCCTCCTTCTCCTCCTCTCTTCTATCAGGCACCCAAGTAGAGTCAGTGACCTCATCATCCCCTCCCTCCTCGTCACTGGAGCAAACTTGGAAGTATGCTGCGGCTGTGGGAACATGACTGCCAGTTTCTAGTCCTTCTTGGGCACCCCCTCTCTCTAGGCTCATGTTACTCCCTTCTTCAACCTGGGAACCAAAATTGGAGCCTTCTAATCTCTGCGCATCCTCCATCAGCATGTATCCGACATTGTGGTCAAATAGTTCGGGGGACTACTCCGTGCATGATGGTGGGGCTACAGAAGGAGTGACTGTGGACAAGGAACCGGTGGAATAGGCCACTTTGGCAGCTGCATTGGAAGGCAAACTTCTCTGAGCCTGGGTGACAGAGGATGAGGACAGCTTTGTTATCCACTCCACCAACTCTTCTGCATGTTCTGTCTGAATAACACGGCCAGCTGCAGGAAAAAAGGACAATCGTGCCCGACGGCCAGCTGCAGAGGATGCACCATGTCCGCGATCAGAACTGTTGACTGTAGACACAGAGGCTGCTTGCCCAGTTTTAGTGGCCTGTGAGCATCTGCCTCTCCTTGGTGGCCTTCCAGACATGATGTATATTTTGTTTGGCAACACCACACTGCACTGTATTATGTGCTGTGTACACCACCAGAAAAGTAGGAGCAACTGCACTACGGTTCCACTGTTTTGTGTGCTGTGTACACCACCAGAAAAGTAGGAGCAACTTCACTATGGTTCCATTGTTTTGTGTGCTGTGTATACCACCAGAAAAGTAGGAGCAACTGCACTACAGTTGCAATGTATTAAGTAATGTGTACACCACCAGAAAAGTAGGAGCAACTGCACTACGGTTGCACTGTTTTGTGTTCTGTGTACACCACCAGAAAAGTAGGATCAACTGCACTACGTTTGCACTGTTTTGTGTGCTGTGTACACCACCAGAAAAGTAGGAGCAACTGCACTATGGTTGCAGTGTATTAAGTAATGTGTACACCACCAGAAAAGTAGTAGCAACTGCACTACGGTTGCACTGTTTTGTGTGCTGTGTACACCACCAGAAAAGTAGGATCAACTGCACTATGGTTGCACTGTTTTGTGTTCTGTATACACCACCAGAAAAGTAGTAGCAACTGCACTACGGTTGCAGTGTTTTGTGTGCTGTGTACATCACCAGAAAAGTGAGAGCAACTGTACTATGGTTGCAGTGTATTAAGTAATGTGTACACCACCAGAAAAGTAGTAGCAACTGCACTACGGTTGCACTGTTTTGTGTGCTGTGTACACCACCAGAAAAGTAGGAGCAACTGCACTACGGTTGCACCGTTTTGTGTGCTGTGTACACCACCAGAAAAGTAGGAGCAACTACACTACGGTTGCACTGTTTTGTGTGCTGTGTACACCACCAGAAAAGTAGGATCAACTGCACTATGGTTGCAATGTTTTGTGTTCTGTATACACCACCAGAAAAGTAGTAGCAACTGCACTACGGTTGCAGTGTTGTGTGCTGTGTACATCACCAGAAAAGTGAGAGCAACTGTACTATGGTTGCAGTGTATTAAGTAATGTGTACACCACCAGAACAGTAGGAGCAACTTCATGACACTGTAGGGGTTAAAGCCCAGTCTCCTACTATTTTACCCTACCCCACATTACCCTCCCTCCAAAAACATCATAAACGACTCGAACTAATTTTTTGGAGTAAATGGCCTCCCGGCCTTAAATTTCTTTATTAAAAATAAAAAATACCATAAATATATAACATAAATAACCGGAACTTTTAATAATACTTTATTGTGAAACTATCAGTAAACAACTGTCACCATGGTCACTGTAAACAATTCTTTTTCTTGAACCTACCAGTCGGGAACCCCTGACTCGGCAGTACCCTAACTTCCGGTGACCAAAACCATTTTACCTCCTCCAAGCCCTACATAGCCTGAAAGTACACCACTTCAATCCCCAACCTTCATGGATGGGTACCAGCAAAAACTCCCCATCCAATAGATGGGTACCATAACCAACCCCCATCCCCTGGATGGGTACAACATGTTTCATACATGTAACTAGAAAAATCCTATTCAAGGAAACCAAGAAACTGCCAAAAAAACTCAGGGCGGGTGGGTGGGAATCTTCTTCCTCTGCTGCTCTTCGAATGACATCACTTCCCCCCTCCTGTTCTACTTCCCCTCACTGCTCCCTCAGCCCCTCCCTTATCCTTAAAGGGGCCAGCATCTTTATTCCCACAATCACTGTGCCATCCCCAGCACTGTCATGCCGGCCCTGCACCGATCGTTTCCCTTTGCTCCGGGCCTCTCTTGACACTGTAGGGGTTAAAGCCCAGTCTCCTACTATTTTACCCTACCCCACATTACCCTCCCTCCAAAAACATCATAAACAACTCAAACTAATTTTTTGGAGTAAATGGCCTCACGGCCTTAAATTTCTTTATTAAAAATATAAAATACCATAAATATATAACATAAATAACCGTAACTTTTAATAATACTTTATTGTGAAACTATCAGTAAACAACTGTCACCATGGTCACTGTAAACAACTCTTTTTCTTGAACCTACCAGTCGGGAACCCCTGACTCGGCAGTACCCTAACTTCCGGTGACCAAAACCATTTTACCTCCTCCAAGCCCTACATAGCCTGAAAGTACACCACTTCAATCCCCAACCTTCATGGATGGGTACCAGCAAAAACTCCCCATCCAATAGATGGGTACCATAACCAACCCCCATCCCCTGAATGGGTACAACATGTTTCATACATGTAACTAGAAAAATCCTATTCAAGGAAACCAAGAAACTGCCACAGCACGAAAGGGGTAACCCCTTACCCTTGAGCGCACCTCCACACCCTCAAGCCTCTCTGAATCCCTTCTTGCACCCCTAGTGACCACAGATCAGTCCCCACCTCATTCAAATGTACCCCATCGCTGCGTAGATATCTCCAAGTATCTACCTCTAGCCCTCTATGCCTGATGGCTAAGCCCCCGTTCTTCACAAAGAATCTGCTCACTTCTTTATTCACTTTGATCCTTGCTCTGTCCACCTTCTTTGCTGACCATGCCCAACGCCATGACAACCTGCCCACCATGTCAGACCAGACTAAGACCATATTAGGGTATGCCGCTTTTAAACGTAAAAAAAAAAAAAAAAAAAACAAAAAAAAAAATCACATTTTATGTCTCTAATAAGGTCCCTCATGGATCTGGCTCCCATGTCATTCCCACCCACATGCAGAAGCAATACATCGGGGGCTCTATCCAACCTGGCAAATCTATGTACCTCCCCCAACACCCTATTCCATCTCATACCCGGGACCCCAATCCACCTGACGAGCGCTTCTTGCCTGGGAATCCTTAACTGTCTGCCGTTCGGCCGAACGTCGGCTCTCTTTGCCCCCCAAAAAAACGTACGAGTGGCCGAGTATCCATACCAGGCCCACTTCATTACCTGTAAACAAGAAGAACAATACAAAAAACACCCATGAACATACAGTATCCACCAACATGCCCTTTAACTTAACCAACTATACTTACAACAATTGTGGTCGGACGTACAATTTAAATCTATCCGAATCCCACCTTCCAATACGTTGAATGACGTCTTGGCTCAAACCTGCCCTAGCCGCCTCTGTGGCCGCCCCAATCCTGAAGGAATGGGAAGAAAATTGTCGCGGGTCGCACCCCACCCTGACCACGCATTTTTTAAAAACCGCTATAAACTGGAATTTTGATAAGAACCCACCATCCTCATGTATTAACAAGGGCCCTTCAAACTCTGATCTAATCTCCAAAAAGGATTTTACGACAGTCACCGGGCAGATACTTACCTCGTCAATCCTGCCAACCTCCAAGTACCTGCCTTTACCAGCCTGATCAGTCTTAAACCTTCTGATCCACACTCTAATCGACTCATGCCCAAACTCCATATCTCCCACCATGAGACCCCCTGGTATTGACTTAGATGGGCTGACCAACTCGCTGATGCATAGTGCCCCAAAAAATGCCAAAGCAAAAGCTGCCTGAAATAACTTGTGTTCGTACACGGATATACATACCATTTCCAAACAACCAAACATCCTTCTCAACATGTCGAACGATACCGGACGCCTCCCATCCCTGCTTTTGTGTGACTTCCTATACCCCTTGACAGCCTGTCTTACCCAAAACTCCTTGGTAAAATCACACAGCCCTTGCCATTTGAAAAGAAAGGCCAAACCTGCCAACTCGCGGTCTATGGCAGCTGCCGAGATACCCTTTTCAAAACCCTGAACGATGAAATACAGAACCGCATGTCCGATTGTCGGATCATCTGCGGCTATACCCAGCTCGTTTAAACAAGTAAACCAGGCTCTCCATACCTTAGAGTAGGCATTCCACGTAGCCATACTCACGGATTGCCGAATCCACTTTGCTGCGATTCCAAAGCAATGTTCCACATCCAGTTGGGACAGGCGATCCCTTGTTGTTCCGCCTCTGGCGCCAACGTCCGGAACCTGTCCCACTGAAAACGAGACAAAGCGTCAGCCAAAGTGTTGTCAACCCCAGGTAAGTGTACAGCATAAATAAATGCGTTCACTTGCAAACAGCGAAGCCCCAAGTGTCTTAACAACCTGACCACCGGAACCGATGCCGCCGTCAACCGGTTAACCACTTGGACCACTCTCAAATTGTCACAATTGAAGCATACTTTTAGGTTCCTGAAGGATTCTCCCCACAGTTCCATAGCCACCACAATAGGAAACAGTTCCAATAGAACGAGGTTCTTCAAGAACCCTGCCTCTTGCCATGCCTCCGGCCATCTGTCCGCACACCAATGACCTTTGCAGAAAGCCCCAAACCCTGTGGAGCCGGCCGCATCGGTGAATAGCTCCAGGTCACAGTTGCTAACGGGACCCGGCATCCAAAGAGCCCTTCCATTGAAGGACTCTAAGAAAACCTGCCATACACGCAAATCTTCTCTATGTTCCCGAGTAAGACTGACAAAGTGTGTTGGCGCCCTGATCCCAGCTGTAGCAGCCGCCAAACGCCTGCAAAAAACTCTGCCCATCGGCATGATTCGGCAAGCAAAGTTCAGCTTTCCCAGTAGAGATTGAAGTTTTCTCAGCTGTATTTTTCTAAGCCCTCTGGTCCCACGCACTTCTTCCTGCAACTGCATCAGCTTGTCCATCGGAAGCCTGCACTCCATCTTAGTTGAGTCTATCTCAATGCCCAAAAACGTTAGTCACAGTCGGACCTTCCGTTTTTTCAGGGGCTAAGGGAACCCCAAAACGCTCCAAGTGTTGCAGTGTACCCAACAAAACTGCACAAATCTTGGAGCCCACTGGGCCAACACATAAAAAATCGTCCAAATAATGGATGATTGAGTTGATCCCCGCGACATCCCTAACTGCCCATTCCAGGAAGGAGCTGAATGTCTCAAAAAGGGCGCAAGATATAGAGCCTCCCATGGGTAGGCATCTATCCACATAGTAAGCCCCTTCCCAGGTACAGCCTAGTAACCGAAAACTGTCCGGGTGCACCGGCAATAACCGGAAAGTCGATTCTATATCAGACTTAGCCATTAGGGCACCCTGCCCATATTTCCGTACCCACGCCACCGCTGCGTCGAAGGACGTGTACGTCACCGCACACTCTTCTGGAGCAATGGCATCATTGACCGACCCCCCTTTTGGAAAAGAGAGGTGGTGTATGAGCCTATACTTATTGGGCTCCTTTTTGGGAACCACTCCCAAAGGGGAGACCACTAAATCCGGCAGTGGCAAGTCTTTGAATGGGCCCATGCGGCCCAAAGCTACCTCCTTCCCCAATTTCTCGGCCACTATCGCTGGATGTTGCATTGCCGACTTAAGATTCTGAGCCTCTGGCGGTGTTGTTGCCAAAGAACACGGAATCCGAAAACCGCTCATAAATCCAGCTTCTAATACAGCAGCCACTGTACCATCGGATATCTATTGAAGCATCCTTTCCACCCGCACCGGGGTCCTCCCTCTTACCCGAAGCATCTCCAACCCGACCTTTGCCTTTTTTAAAACATTTGGACAGCGCATGAGATCCCCCGCAGCCGGAGCACATGTGTTTAAAGCGACAATTGGATCCGAATCTGCAGGTGCCCTCGTTGAACTGCCAGCAGTAACCCCATCTTTTTTCGGCCGGTTGTCCTGGAGCTGCGGAACCTCCGACCCCTGCCAGAAAAAACTGATTTGGGGCCCTCGCCGCCGTCATCAACCTCATCCATAAGCTTATGTCTTTATGGTCCCAGCGCAGAGTTGGTCTTACCGCCATCCGCTGACAAAATTGTTCATCATACCGTAGCCAAGCCATGCCGCCATACATCCTGTGGGCTTCGCTAATGGCTTCCAGATAAACAAATAAAGCCAAGCAGTTCTCTGGTGCCTTTTCACCTACCACACTTGCTAAAATGGCAAACGCCTGCAGCCAATTAGCAAATGTACGTGGAATTAAGTGATATCTCCGCTTTTCCTCGTCCTCCTTCTTGCCCTCCACTGGTTTTAACCTATCCAGGTTAAATTTTTCCAACGGCAATAACGTGAAAATTTCCACGTATTCGCCCTTCCATATCTTTTCCTTTATCTCCGTCTTTAAATGGGCCCCCAAAGGTCCCTCAAAACACACGTACACTTCGCTCCTAGCCGCATCTGCCAACCTAACTGAATTCGGCCTTTTTTCGTCCGTCTTACCTTGATCCCCCGAAGTCGTGGCCACTACTGTTGGGCTGACCTCCTCTACCGGTGTCACAGGTAGAACGCCTGTGACCTGCGTGTCCTCCCCTGTCTGCGGCAGGGTAGGTGCCGTCCATGCACTCGCGGGACTACCACTCGTCCCTGCCTCAACCCATGTCACTAGCTCCTTCAGCCCGACTAACAGCTCCCTTAATCCCACGTTCCCAGACCCGGGTACCCCCACTGTTGGTGTAGCTATGGTAGGCCCAGTTACCCCCGACCCTGTTGCCCCCCCTGTATGCTGTAGTCCCCCCTGTTTTCCTTGACCCAGTAAGGCATGTAATAAAGATGTAAAAGAATGTGAAGAATTGGACTCATCGGGCTGCCCTGGACTGGGCTGGGCCCAACAGCCGCCACTCCTGGAACCACCGCCGCAGGAAGTTGTTCGTCTTCTCCTCCATCCGACCCGGACACTTCCCCTTCTGATCGGTCCTCACTGGGTTCATTCCTGACGATCGCCTGTTGCACCCCAGGCGCGACTGCTCTGTGCCGAGGGTCTGCGGTGCTGTGGATGGCCTTCTCTTTCAGAAGTACCACCAGACCCGTTAAATGCCCCCCTAGCTGAACCTCTGCGACTTCCGCGTGGTGGGGTACTAAACACCTGGTTGCTGGCTGCACTGGGGCCCAACCCTGCATTCCTCGCTGACCCACTCCTATGCTGCCGAGTGTTGTTAGCTGACCCAGCTATCTGTGCTGTCTCCTGGCAGGCTGATCCCCTCTCTCCGGTGTCATTCCTCCTCTCCATCCTGCTGCTCCATCCCTCAGTGTCATGCACCTGTGACGCGCTGGGGGGGGAAGAGCCACGTGGTCTGATGGGCGTCCTGGCACTTGTCCCTCTACCTCTGCGACTATCTCCCCTTGCTTCCCCTGCCCTGGTCACAGGGGGCCGATCACTAGCAATACTCTGGGGATCCCTGTTGTCCTCCGGTCCTCCCCTCCCCCGGGACTCACTTGTGGAGGCCGGGACTGCCGAGCACGAGGTGGGGGCGCCCCCCCCCCCGCTCGCCGCTGTTCTCTCCCCAGCTATCCGTGCCAGCTGCTGCTGCAGCCAGTCCGCGCCGTGAGCGGCAACCGCCGCTCTCAAATCATCTAGGAATCCCTCCATCGCCGCCATCCCTGCGATTGAGCGCTTACAGGAGGGGAAACAGGCCTGGTTTGAAGAGCGGTGAGGAGCTGTGATCAATCTTCTTCCTCCGCTGCTCTTCGAATGACATCACTTCCCCCCTCCTGTTCTACTTCCCCTCACTGCTCCCTCAGCCCCTCCCTTATCCTTAAAGGGGCCAGCATCTTTATTCCCACAATCACTGTGCCATCCCCAGCACTGTCATGCCGGCCCTGCACCAATCGTTTCCCTTTGCTCCGGGCCTCTCTCTACGGTTTCACTGTTTTGTGTGCTGTGTACATCACCAGAAAAGTAGTAGCAACTGCACTACGGTTGCACTGTTTTGTGTGCTGTGTACACCACCAGAAAAGTAGTAGCAACTGCACTACGGTTGCACTGTTTTGTGTGCTGTGTACACCACCAGAAAAGTAGGAGCAACTGCACTACGGTTGCACTGTTTTGTGTTCTGTATACACCACCAGAAAAGTAGTAGCAACTGCAATACGGTTGCAGTGTTGTGTGCTGTGTACATCACCAGAAAAGTAGGAGCAACTGCACTATGGTTGCACTGTTTTGTGTGCTGTGTAAACCACCATAAAAGTAGGAGCAACTGCACTATGGTTGCAGTGTATTAAGTAATGTGTACAACACCGGAAAAGTAGGAGCAACTGCACTACGGTTGCACTGTTTTGTGTGCTCTGTACACCACCAGAAAAGTAGGAGCAACTGCACTACGGTTGCACTGTTTTGTGTGCTGTGTACACCACCAGAAAAGTAGGATCAACTGCGCTATGTTTGCACTGTTTTGTGTGCTGTGTACACTACCAGAAAAGTAGGAGCAAATGCACTACGGTTGCACTGCTTTGTGTGCTGTGTACACCACCAGAAAAGTAGGAGCAACTGCACAATGGTTGCACTGTTTTGTGTGCTGTGTACACCACCAGAAAAGTAGGAGCAACTGAACTACGGCTGCACTGTATTGTGTGATGGGTACACCCCCAGAAAAGTATTAACAACTGCACTATGGTTGCACTGTATTACGTGCTGTGTACACCACCAGAAAAGTAGTAGAAACAGTACACCACTGAATGCACTGTAGATATACGCTACACTGGATGCTGCAGAGTGTGTATATATATATATATATATATATATATATATATATATATATATATATATATATATATATTAATTACACAGCCTCAAGTAGATTAAAAATAGTACCCCACGGAATGCACTGTAGAATGTAGATCTCTAGGCTACACTGACTTGGTGCTGCAGAGTATGTATGTATGTATGTATGTATGTATGTATATATATGAAGGCCAGTATGCTGGCCTGAATTTATGGGAGGAGCCCGGGGGGTATTTAAGCAGCCCGCTCACCTGTGGTGCTTGTCGGTTTCCTGTGCGCGATATACGTCACTAGACCGACGATTCGAATGCCAGCGTCCGCAAGTTCTTGTCTCGCAAGTTCCCGTTTTCGCAAATTTCCGTGCTCGAGAGTTTCGAAGTCTGTGTTACCGATTCGTAGTTCGTACCGCGCGTCTGGCTTGGCTGTCGCAGGTAGGGTCCCGTCGGACTTTTGTTTTTTTACGCATTGTTCGATATGTCACTAAACCGTGATATCAAACTTACGAGTCACTCGCAATTTCTCAAACGTAACCGCAATGCATACCATTCGCACTTTCGTTATGTTACCATTTCTCGTTATCTGAAAAAACCACCGCGACATAGACGTCGCTTCATTTCAGGCATGTCTAAGTATTACCAGGCGTCAGCAAACAGCCGTAGCGATTCGCAATTCCTTATCGAACCACGTCAGTTCGATACCAATCATTTCTCATTTTTGAACATTTCTAAATACATTTCTAACATTTCAAACCATTTCGAATCATCTTTCATTTCAGTCACGTACCGCGCTCCGATTCAAATCCAGTTGCATCTAAAGATGCACCGATTCGCTCCGGTGTGCCCCAGTAGTTACGGCCTCATTTCAGTACATGCTCCAGAGTCCAGAGTCCGCTTTCGACTCACCGATTCGTACCTCTGTCATGGTTATCATGCCACGTATCACACTCCGTTACGAATTCAGTCGCATGGAAGTGCACCGATTCGTCTCGGCGTGCCCCAGGTATTGGCCACATTTCAGTACATGCTCCGGAGTCCGATTCGCAGTCAGTCGCTATAGCGGCATGATCGATTCGCGTCTCTGTCATGGCAACAAATGTTACACCTGCACTTACCGCGCTCCGGTTCGAATCCAGTCGTATCTTCGATGCACCGATTCGTTACGGCGTGCCCCAGGGCCCGGCCTCATTTCTGGACATGCTCCAGAGTCCGGTTCGTTGTCAGTCGTAGTTTGCGGCTCACCGATTCGTGCCTCTGTCATGGGAATCATTTCAACTGTCACGAATCACGCTTCGAATCCAGTCGCATCCATGATGCAACGATTCGTCCCGGCGTGCCCCAGGTATTTTCGGCCACATTTCAGTACATGCTCCGGAGTCCGGTCGTTGTCAGTTGCAATCGCGACATGATCGACTCGTGCCTCTGTCATGGCACGTGCCTCTACTATGACAAATCATTTCATTCATTTCACTCATTTCACTGTCACGTACCGCGCCCCGATTCAAATCCAGTAGCATCCGAGATGCACCGATTCGTCCCGGCGCGCCCCAGTTGTCTTGGCCTCATTTCATTCGTACTCCATAGTCCAACCGACCTCAGCCAACACCTGCATCAGAACTTGGTTAGCTATCAGTTGCGGCATAACCAATTCGTGCCTTTGCCAGGGCAAGCATTTCACTGTTACATACCGCACTCCAATTCAAATCCAGTCGCATCCGTGATGCACCAATTTATTCCGGCATGTACCAGCGTTTCTTTTGCCTCATTTCAGTACATGCTCCAGAGTCCGGGTCGCTGTCAGTCGCAGCTGCGGCACGACCGAATCGTGTCTCTGTCATGGCGAAACGTTTTTCAATCATTTCACTCTAAGGCAAACATTTCATTCATTTCGTTGTCGCATGCCGCACCCAGATTCAAGTTCAGGGCATCCGTCAGACATCGATTCATCCCGGCAAAACCCCAGTAGGCGTGGCCTCATTGGCCCAGTCATGGCACACCGATTCGTGCCTCTGTCATGGCACAAACAGTTCACTCATTTATTTAATGCCATGCACCTGTTGCTTAAACATGTTACAATTTACCTTTCAAACCAGGTAGTCAAACCCTCCACCGGTTGTCATCTGTCATTTCCTCTAGGTCAGTCAAAAAAAAAAAAAAAAAAAAAAAAAGGGGGGGGGGGGGGCCACACCCCGTCTTCCTTCGAAGCTCAGTCATGGTCCGAATTCATTCGTTGAAACCTTCGCCTCACTACTATACCCCCTCATAGTCACAGCACATCCAAGTATAACTTCTTGCAATCATTGCAAATACTCATCCAAATACAACTTCTTGCATTTCATTGCAAGCACACATCGAAACATAACTTCTTGCAATTATTGCAAGCACACATCCCATCATGACTTCTTGCAATCGTTGCAAGTACCAATCCAAACAGAACTTCTTGCAATCGTTGCAAGCACACATCCAAGCACAATTTCATGCAATCATTTCAAACACGCATCCAATCATAAAAACTTCTTGCAAACATTGCAGGCATGCATTCAAGCATAACTTCTTGCAATCATTGCAAGTACGCATCCAATTACAAATTCTTGCAATCATGGCAAGCACACATCCAAGCTTAACTCCTGCAGTCTGGCAAGCACATGCAGCAATACGAACTTTTCACAGTCACTACAAAACACATCTCCACCGACAGGAACTTCCTTGCAATCGTTGCAAGCACACATTCAAGCACAAATCACAATCATTACAAGACACGCATCTTAGCATAACTTCTTGCATGGGCTAGCACAGATGGGATTATAATAAAGACAAACACTGTTAATTAAATTTAACAAAACATTTATTAATTGGTATTTATAAGGCCACGGTGTTATCCATAGGGGTTACCTAAAATACTCAAATTTATTTTAAAGAATATAAAGCCATCCTGGCTATAATTGAACAAATTAAATGGTGTCCATCCAACAATGCTGGACGACTACTCCCCCTCATGGACAACATCATGACAAAAAAGGGGGCGGGTGGGTGGGTGTCACTTGTTCTGCTTCACACGGTCAGTGACCGTTGCACTCAGCCCCTTATATAGGCTTCTTCAGCGCTGCTCAGCGCCCGCCAAATTCCTCCAATCCTGACGCTGGCCCTTGCTACCAATCCTCTTGCTGTTGCTGCCCTGAGCAACAGTGGCAACCAATGGCAACCTAGTAAATAGATAAAAGGGGGAGAGAAAATGCAGCCCCCTCTGAGCCATCCCATGTGGGCCCCAGCATAATGCTATGACCCTTCATGGGCTAGCACAGATGGGATTATAATAAAGACAAACACTGTTAATTAAATTTAACAAAACATTTATTAATTGGTATTTATAAGGCCACGGTGTTATCCATAGGGGTTACCTAAAATACTCAAATTTATTTTAAAGAATATAAAGCCATCCTGGCTATAATTGAACAAATTAAATGGTGTCCATCCAACAATGCTGGACGACTACTCCCCACCGGCTGAGGACAGCAGCAGTGCTGCCGGCCGAGGCCCCCCCCCCCCCCCCCCAACACCGTGGCTGATTCAATTAGATTTTGTAAACCCATATTAAATATATCTAAGCCTATCACAGATAAATGGACCATATCTCCACGAAATAAACCGTGTACAAAACCCTCCAATTCTAAGTGGCGAAAAGATATGCCACCGGATGAACTTAAACTATGGATTGTTCTATTGAGACGCCTTCTAATCTTATCCACATAAAATAAATTGCCCGAGGGGGACCAAAGAAGACGAGGAATCATCTCTGAAAATGCTACTATAGCATTTGGGAATAAAAGTTGAATATAACAAAGATCTCTCTTAATTTCACATAGAAGATCCCACGTCTTAACTTTGCCTAAATCATTGCCCCCGGCATGAAGCACCAAGATCTGGGGTAAAGGCCAAACATTAGATAGGTGAAGTAAATGATCTCTCAAATTTTTCCACCTCAAACCCCTAATACCTGACCACAATACTGTGAAAGACTTAGAGTCCAGACCTAAATTAGCCGAGTAGGTTCTAGTTTCAGCATGCTTGGCTGCCCAGAAAACGTAGGAATGACCTACAATCCAAACTGTAGCTGTGGAAGATCCTGAAAAGAGATTACAAAATTAGTAGATCGGGGCGAACAGAAATCTTATATCTATCACTACCCCAACGGCCAATTCTTTTTAAAGTTTCTGCCGGGAAACCTAAAGAGTCAGCTGTGGTGGCTGCCCCAATGCGAAAAGAATGTGAAGAAAAGCAAAAACCAGATAGGTTCAAGCGTTTCAGAGAAGCAGCCAACACAGCTGAAAACTGGTACCTAGTTAAAGAGGACAAATCCTGGTGGGTAAAGAAGGAATCATCAGAACATGGTCTAATTGACATATATCTAGACACCAATAGCACCGGGCATATTGTAGGATTGGTAGAACTAGACAGAGAAATCCAATGACCTTGACCTGTTGGAAGAGATTTAGACCTGCAAAGAAAAAGGCTAAGGGACCCATCATACACAATGACATGTGATTTGAGGAGAAAAGATGAGGACCTTTTATTTTCAGATGTAAATTCCCCAATTCTGAGGGCGCCAAAAAAGGCAACTGAAAAAACGGCCCTAAACAAAATTAATTCAAATTCGGAGAAACACACCACTTCTAGAATCTTAAGGAGATCAACCAATATAGCAGCCGAAATAGGGCGCCTATTATCCAATAAAGGTTTTGACCTCCTAAAACCTTTTAAAACTTGATTAACTTGAAAGAAAGAGGTTAGAGATGGCAAACCTGCGAATTTGAGAAAGAAGGAGACCCCCGCTAAAATTTTGCTGATAGAAGCTGGGCTAAGATTAGCCTGAAGCAATGAAGACACAAAAGACAGGGAGACATAAGAAGTGACAACAAGAAAATCCAGACCAAAGTCCTGACAAAAGGAGCACCATCTGGACCAGGATAGGCGATAATCTGACCACGTTTTCTTCGACACTGAATTCTTGAAGTTACCAAGAATTAACTCCATATTAAGCCCCAGAGGAAATCCGGGCAAGGAGTTCCGCATTGATCCGATGTCGGAGCCAATTCCGGAAACCTCGTGAACTGTGAACGAGATAAAGCATCAGCAATATTATTCTGTACGCCCGGAATGTGCTCTGCTTTCAACCAGATATTGAATCGCATGCATTGTAAAACCAGAAAACGTAGTAGCCTAATCACCCGTTCAGATTTAGAGGATAAAGTATTCACTGCATACAAAACACCTTTATTATCAGTATGCACCAGAACTCTGCGATTCGCAAAAACGTCTTTCCAAACTACTAAAGAGACTATCACAGGGAAAAGCTCCAAAAGGACCAAATTTTGAATGATGTCCTTTTGTAACCAGTCCTGATGCCACTCACCTGCGCACCAATGCCCATCCATAAATGCTCCAAAGCCTGAAGACCCAGCTGCATCCGTGAAAAAATTAAGCTGTTCGTTAGTAACAAAATCCTGTTGCCATATAGTAGAGCCATTAAAATGACACAGAAAAGCATCCCAAATTCTAAAGGTCTTCCCGAACGCTCTTGGAGATCCGAACATGGGAATATGGGTTTGTAAAGCCTCTGATTGCCAATGAAAACTTGCGAGAAAACACCCTAGCCATTGGAATGACTCTGGCTGCAAAGGCAAACAGACCCAGAAGAGATTGAGCCTCCTTCAATAATACTTTCTTTCTTAAAAGAAAAACTGAGATCATGGATCTCATTTTTTGTATTTTTTGAAGAGGCAGTTTAAATTCCATTGCAGCTGAATCGATGGTAATCCCTAAAAATTCAATTGAAGTGGATGGAAACACTGTCTTTTCTGCTGCTAAAGGGATCCCAAAGTGCTCACAAATATTAAAAAATAACTGAAGAGATTTGAGGCACGAGGGAGAATCAGATGGGCCAACAAATAAAAAATCATCTAGATAATGTAGGAAACCTCCATCGGGATAGAGGTCAGACAAAACCCACTGAAGAAAGGTTGAAAAAGCTTCAAAATAAAAACAAGACAAAGAAAACCCCATGGGCATACATTTGTCAAAGAAATATTCACCCGAGAATTGAAAACCTAGTGAACTGAAGCCCTGTGGATGGACCGGGAGCAAACAAAATGCTGACTTAATATCTGCCTTGGATAGCAAGGCCCCTTGTCCATGACTCCTTAGTATAACCAAAGCCTCATCGAATGATGCGTAGCAAACTGGAGCTTCAACACCAGCTACCTCATCATTCAAAGAGGAGTTCTCCGGATATGAAAGGTGATGTATCAGACGGCAAGAACCTTGTTCTTTTTTAGGAACTAAACCCAACGGGGAAAGCCTAAAATTTGCGAATGGCGGGGAAGCAAAAGGACCAGCCACCCTCCCTTCTTCCAGTTCTTTGTAAATTTTCTTTCTTACCACTGAAGCATTAGTATAAACAGATTTTAAATTCTGAACCATAGAACAGCCCGAGCCTTGAAAGGCCGGGACCAAAAAACCCTCCTTGAAACCTTCAGTTAGCAGAGCTGCCATCCTGTGATCTGGATAGCGCTCTAACCACGGGAGCATTCTTGGGAGGTTCACTGGAGTCACTGCCCTTCCCATGAGCGTGCCCTGGAAATGGCTGAAAGGCTGTCGCTGCAGTTTTGCGAAAGCACCTGCTAGCCGGATGGTTCCCACTACAATGAGAGCATTCATGCTTGTATCTGCAATTTGATAGAAACTTGCATTGCCCTTCATTGAAAGAAAAGCAAAATCCCTTACGCAACGCAGACTGTGCGTTAGATACCCCTTTTGGAGTAAACTGAAGCTTAGGCGGCAACATGAGATTCAGCCATAGCCCAACATCTTTTGAACCCCAATGCAGGGAGGGGTGGACTGCCAATTTTTGGAGAAAATTTTCGTCATATGTGAACCATGAAGAGCCACCGAAATGACGAAAGGCCTCTGCAACAATATCTAAGTGTTGGAATAAACCTGAACACTTTGCAGGGAAACGTTCACCCATAACTGCTGCATAAATGCAGAAAGCCTGCAACCAATTTTGGAAGGTCCTTGGTATGGCCCTTCTCCTGTCCTCCTCAGATCTATCCGCTGCCAGCCTATCAGATTTCAACAAAAATTCTTTAGAAGCCGGAAAAAGAGATAATATGTCAATGAATTCTCCTCTCCAAATCTTTTCTTTAACAGGCCTGGCTAAATGGAAACCGAACGGTGACAGAACACATGGTAAGGGTTCCTTAAAAGAAGCCTCCCCAACTGCCACTGCTGAAGGCCTGATAGGCAGGATAGGATTAACAGACAATGGAGAGTTAACCACATCATCATGGTTTAACATGCCATGATCAGTCATTTGTGACTCATTTAAGTTTTGCCATACTGAGCCAACTTCATTCAATGGTAATTTTTTAACAGCACCATAATCATGTGCCCCCTTAAATATTTCAGTATCACTACCAACAGGCTCAAATGCACCAGATATCTGTGCCCTCTGATCAATTTTACTGGTATGCACAACATGTCTAGCACCAAACCTTTCTCTTTGTGCCCCTAGAATTTGTGAATTAACATTAATTTGTTTAACATTCAATGCACCAGTGACCTGTGCTCCTTTAAAACTATTAGCAATATTATTAGCACCAGCAGACTGTGCCCCTTTAAATTGTTGTAAAATATTTGACAATGAATTCACTAGGAATGAAACATCTGCCATATTTGTAAACTGACACTGCTCACCATCATATGATGTTGACGGATGCTCACTGAGTGCAGCAGCCTGGGGAAGCTGAGTAGCGCTGCTCTCCCTCATAGCCGGCTCTCTCTGTGTTCTTGAAGTGCCAGCCCTCTCCTCCCTTGTCACCTGAGGCGAAGCCGCTGTTCTCGTTCGTTTCTTCTTCCTCCCCGGCTGCTGCCGAGTCCCGCCTCCGACTGGGGCCGAAGCTACCTCTATCTTCTGCTTAGTGAGTGATGTCTCAGCAGGCGGAGCCGAGTCGCGCTCCTCCCCTAGGCATTGCAGGAGCCATTCTTCACCGCCCTCTCCCTCCGCTCTCTCAATAAGGCGGCACAGGAGTTCTTCCCGACCTTCAGACGAACGGCGCTTCATGCTGCAGCTCTGTGGTGTCGCTTGTTCTGCTTCACACGGTCAGTGACCGTTGCACTCAGCCCCTTATATAGGCTTCTTCAGCGCTGCTCAGCGCCCGCCAAATTCCTCCAATCCTGACGCTGGCCCTTGCTACCAATCCTCTTGCTGTTGCTGCCCTGAGCAACAGTGGCAACCAATGGCAACCTAGCAAATAGATAAAAGGGGGAGAGAAAATGCAGCCCCCTCAGCCATCCCATGTGGGCCCCAGCATAATGCTATGACCCTTCAAACGTTGCAAGCATGCATCCAAGCATAACTTCTTGCAATCATTGCAAGCACGCATCCAAACACAACTTTCGTAATCGTTGCAAACACGCATCCAAGTATAACTCCTTGCAGTCCGTGCAAGCACATGCAGTACGGACTTCTCGCAGTCACGGCAAACACATCTCCATTGACACAAACTCCCTGGCAATTGTTGCAAGCACGTATTTAGGCACAACTCTTGCAATCATTGCAGGGCTCGCATCTTGGCATGACTTCTTGCAATCCGTACAAACACATTTCTAGTGGTACACAATCAGTTACACATCATTCTTCAGTGGCACTTAATTGGCCACTTGTCTCCAGTGGCATTTTCATACGAGCCACCCATCAATTTCTGTGTCATTTCTCGCTTAGGTCAGTTGAGTTCAGGTTCCACCCCGCACCAGGTATCGTATTGCCACACACAGCTGGCTCCTCATGGCACCATCAGGCTATACCTAGCCAGCATCCAGCATTTCTTGCCCTCACAGGACCCCAGAGAGTCATTCGTGTTTACGGCTCACACAGTAGGATCCTTTCTACGTGGCGTCCAGAAGCATCAGTCCATAGCTAACGGCAAACGCTTGCCCGTCACAACTACCATCTTCAGGCACATGTCAAAACCTCAGACATTCCCCAGTCTAGTCATACAAGCAGCCATCTACCTGGCCCTCTGTGGTTTTCTATGGCCTATCAAATTCACTTTTACTGGCACAGGCAGCCAGGTACTACGTAGACCAGGGGTCTCAAACTGGTGGCCCTCCAGCTGTTGCAAAACTACAAGTCCCATGAGGCATTGCAAGGCTGACAGTTACAAGCATTACACCCTCAGGCAGATGCATGATGGGACTTGTAGTTCCGCAACAGCTGGAGGGCCGCCAGTTTGAGACCCCTGACGTAGACACAACTTGACTCCCTGGTAATACCATTATGTCCTCCAGCTTGTAGTCTCTAAAACTCAATAATCCAGAACCGAGGTCTACAATAACCTCCTCCGAATTAACGAACACCACGTAGGCCAGCCTCCCCCTTGACAAGCTGACCCGTATCAGGTTAGTTCCCCAAGACTTCACCCATACACGGGTGTGTACTAACAAGTAGCTGCAGTCTTTCCTAAAAAAAAGCGGACCTATCAATGTCGGAAGGTCCCGTACTACGTGGATCGGTGTATCAATGATTATACCTTAACTCTAGGGTCTTATCACCTACGTCGCCCTTGTAACCCCAGGTAGCGACAGATGCCATAGCCACCACAGGCATCGCGGCAATTTTTGGCCATCATCGGTTTACAAGTACATGGCCCCCAGAGACACTCCTAAGCCCTGGGTTTACCCGGACTTCCTCCCTCTTCAAGCTACACCCGGTCATGGCAGCCGCTTAACTCCAGGGTCTTATCTGGACAGGACAGGCCGTGGCTTTGCCACCAACATCCGGTCCGAGGTGAGCCTCTTAATGAAGCCAGCTCCGCATCGCTCTGTTATGTCCTTCCTGCGCAGGCTGGAGTAATTATCTTGGCGACACCAGTTTAATGTCCACTGCACGTTCGTTCCAGGCTGCCATCTTCTGGGACATGTCTACTATATTAACCAGTTCGCTATTTGGCCTTCTCCCCAGTGTGGTCATACAAGCAGCCATTTACTTGGCCTACCACGGCTTCTGGTGGCCCAGCGAGTTCACCCGCAGCAATCCCGCAGGCCAAGTTCTGTGTAGATGGCTCGCTGCCAACACCATTTCATCCTCCACCCTGCAGTGTCCAAAACCCAGCAAGCAAACTCCAGGAAAGACATCCATCTCTGTAAAATAAACAACGTCCGGTGGCCAGTAACCATACTCGACCGCCTACTGTCACTCATACCGGAACAATCAAACTCTAGTCCCCTATTACCTTTTCGGGCAACCCTCGAGTGCCCGCCAGTTCATCAAACACCTGGGGCTTCTTCTACGCTGCCTACACCTAGACCCCAGTCAGCACTCCGGTCACTCTTTAGTATTAGGGCAGCCTTGGCAGCATTTCGGCATGGGTCCCAGACCACGTCATCAAGAGACTTAGCAGGTGAAACTTTGCCTACCTCGCCCGGTACATCCCCACTCCTTAGGTGGAAACGGCACAAGCATTCACCAAACTTGCTCAAATAAATAAAGCCAAAACCAGTAAAACTACACCCCTACCTGAATGTTTTTGCCCCCTTATTCTGGCATACCGACCAGCAGACCATGGCACACTTTCAGGTCCATTTCATATGGTAAGTCCACACTTCCAGGTCTATTTCCGATGGTAAGTTTTATGTTAACTACAAATGTTATCTATGTCCATATCGGACATAGGGCTCCAACCATAAGTAGGAAGGCCAGTATGCTGGCCTGAATTTATGGGAGGGGCCCGGGGGGTATTTAAGCAGTCCGCTCACCTGTGGTGCTTGTCGGTTTCCTGTGCGCAATACCCACCCTCCCATCCCCATTTCAAGGCTTTCATTTCATTAATTCATTTCTCTCTACAGAATAATAATTTCTTAAACTAGGGTATGCCCCCTTATTCTGGCATACCGACCAGCAGACCATGGCACACTTTCAGGTCCATTTCATATGGTAAGTCCACACTTCCAGGTCTATTTCCGATGGTAAGTTTTATGTTAACTACAAATGTTATCTATGTCCATATCGGACATAGGGCTCCAACCATAAATATAAATATAAATATATATATACATACATACACATACATACATACACACACACACACACACATATATATATACATACACACTAGACTGACTGTATAAATATATTAAATACACTGCCACTAACTGAATAACCTGCCTGCTCAATCTAAATCAAGCTCTCTGTCCACGCCAACAACACTACACAGGGCCGCCGTGCAGGCATCCTTATATTGTGTGGGGCGTGCATTAGTCCCCCTGAGCCATGATTGGCCAAAGGCACCCTGCTCTGGGAGGGTGCTGGGATTGGCCAAAGCATGCAGGTCAGGTGCATGCTTTGGCCAATCATCATACAGCAATGCACTGCGATCTTTCAGTGCATTATAGGGCTTTCCGCGGGCACTCAAATTTCCTGGGAAGCCCCATATTGTTTGATATTCAGCGAATGGGCGAACCCCTGCCTATCATATGTTTTAAAAAGAAACAACCTGTTAATTCACTGAACATATCATTAACGAAATAGATGAGGTAAAAGCATTTCCCCTGATTAGAAAAACAGGGTTTTTGACTTACCATAAAATCTGTTTCTTGGAATTCATTAAGACCGCTTTCACACTGGGGCCGTGGCCATGTTAGAGCTAAAGCGACGCTCATTTTAGCTGTGCTTTAGCGCTGTTTAAGCAGAGGTTTTTGACCTCTAGCAAGGCACTTTTAACCCCAAAGAAGGGTTTTTCAGGGGCTTTGGAAGTGTTGCCCATTCATTTCAATGGGCAGGGCATTTTGGGAGTGCTGTATACAGCACTCTCAACCCACCCCAAAGATGCTGCTTGCAGGACTTTTCCTAACGTCCCACAAGCACACAGCCCCAGTGTGAAAAGTCACACTGAAATGAATGGGAGGTGGTTTTATGAGAGGACCAAAGTTTGTTGCTACTGGACTCATTCATTGATGCAGGCAACAGCATGTGGTGAGATTTTATACAGTATGTTCAAAAATGATCAGAAATGCTTTCCCCCTTTTTTTTTTTTTTTGCTTTTGGGATAAAAGGTGGTAAAGCTGATCATTGATCCAGCTAACTTTTAAGGCAGTTCCAGCAACAGTTTTTTTTCCTTCTGGGATAAAGGTTTTACATGAAAAATAAAAGCTGGTCATGGTAAGCACTCCTGTATGTGTTAAATGGTTTGTCTCTTCTGAAATCACTGGCATACTATGGCCCATTAATTCAGCCCTAGCATTACAAAATTTAGTCTTTGAACAGTGGCCGACAGCATATCATACAATTATTACCTATATTCTTTTGGCAGCTAGAACTACAGTACTTTTGCTAGACACTGGAAATTCCACCTCCCTGGTTAGGACTAATTTCTATTACGAAAAAAGCCCTTGCTGTGAGCTCTAACCTGTATCCAAAATTTGTTAATCAATATATGCTTATTGCAATTTTTTTTTAACCAAAAATATGTAGAAGAATACATATCGGCCTAAAATGAGGAAATTTTTTTTTTTATATATATTTTTGGGGGATAATTATTATAGCAAAAAGTAAAAAATATTGCCTTTTTTTTTAAATTGTCACTTTTTTTGTTTATAGCTCAAAAAATAAAAACTGCGGAGGTGAACTATCACCAAAAGAAAGCTCTATTTGTGGGAAAAAAAGGACGTCAATTTTGTTTGGGTGCGATGTCGCACGACCGCGCAATTGTCAGTTAAAGCGACGCAGTGCCGAATCGCAAAAAGTGCTCTGGTCAGGAAGGGGGTAAAATCTTCTGGGGCTGAAGCGGTTAAGGATTACAGAAGTTGCTGTTCACACAGACCCCATACCTTCTGTGACATTGCCAGTTGAGATCTGATGTCAGACACACAGAAGGCGTCTTCAAAATCATTGCCGCTAGTCACAGATTGCTTTGCAGGCTATGCAATAGAAACAATTTGTTTAGCTGTCTTAATAGCATATATTGTTTGCTCTTAGAGCTTTCAGTCATCCCTGCCAGCACTAAAATCCACCCTGTATGCCTAATGCAGTCTTCCTCAGGCTATGAAAATCCCAAAGTGTCTTCTCATAGCTTTTCTAGTTCTGCAAAAACAAACAATCCATTGTTTAAAGATCTTGTTTTAGGATTATAGAGTAATTATGTGCTAACAATTATGCCATGATATAAAATATTGTGCTAGTCAATATTTTTGCTACTACAACATTTTTTTTTATCTTACTACTAGACCACCTCTTTCAGAGCTTGCTTGTTGACATGGTTTTAGGGGTGGAAGTACATAGAATGTATACTGAGGCCCTGAAAAAAAAGATGACAAAAAAATGGTGAGCAGCAATGAGCTTTCAGTTCAGTACTAAACAGGGGCAAACTGACCAGTCGTTCAGTTCAGCCGCAGTCCGGGGGCCTGACCCCTGGAAGGGGCCAGCCAGCGCCACCTGCTGGAACTCTACGTGCTCCCGCTGGCCCCTGCGACCATCGTTTTGGGCTCACCCAGGCCCCAGTGCTGCTGGTGTCGCTATTGAAGGGGGGGCGACCACGGGTGACACTAGGCTCGGATTGACACTGTGCGCCGTGGCTCCCTTTTTCCCTTCCACTATCCCTCAGCTGCACGCCATATGTGGGGAGCGTGGGGGAGGAAGGACGAGGGAGTGAGTCAGAGACACTGACAAACAGGATCAGGGTGCCCGAGTCCAATCGTCCCGCGCACCTCCACAATTGCACTTCTTTTCAGCTGCAGCCTCCTCGGCTCTGACATTCACACACACAAGCCGGGAGCATGAGTGGGAGAGGAAGGACACCTGCCATAAGAGGTCTGTAATAACAAGAGTCTTGGAAGGGGGGCGAGAAGGGCCTGGGCAGGTAGCAATTGTGCTGCCAGGAGTGATTCTAGGGAGGGGAAGGGGGGTGGTGGATAGGATATGTGCTAGGGGGTGCTTTGGATTAGAGAGGACTTGTATTAGAAGGAGAGGGACAGATTTGAAGTTTGACCCCACCAGCACAATTCCTCTCCCCTCCCAAAACACCCCCTAGCACCCCATGGCATATATCCTCCTTTAACCCCCTCCCAAATCACAGATCCTATTCCAGCTCCATTCCCCTCTGCCCCCGATCCCATCCCGGCTCCATCCACCACCCGCTCCCATCCTGGCTCCATCCATCCCCCGATCCCATCCCGGATCCATCCACCCCCCAAACCCATTCCAGCTCCATCCACCACCTGCCATTCCACTCCGGCTCCATCCACCCCCTCCCCATCTCGGGCCCAATCATCACCCCCCGATCCCATCCCAGCTCCATCCACCACCTCAATCCCATTCCAGCTCCATCCACTCCCGCTTCCATCCCAGCTCCAATAACTACCCCCCGTCCCACTCCAGCTTCATCCACCATCCCAATACCATCCCAGCTCCATTCATCGCCCGATCCCAACTCGGATCCATCCACCACCCCAATCCCCTCCCAGCTCTAGAGACCCCCCCGACCACACCCTGGCTTCATCCACCACCGCAATCCCATCCAGGCTCCATCCACCCCCCCATTTCACCCTGGCTCCATCCACCACCCCTTTCCCATCCCGGCTCCATCCACCACCCTGATCCCATCCTGTCTCCATCCACCCCCAATCCCATCCTGGCTCCATCTACTGTGGCAGGCTGGGAGGAGAGCCGCGCCGATGCACTAGCCTGCTCAGTGCCCCGAGGGGGAGGGGGTGTGACACCATGTTACACTACACCAGGTGACACTAACTCTAGTGATGCCACTGCTTGGAGGGTAAGAGGGAGGGCGAGCACTCTCTAATCACACAGATCGGGGATCTCCTGCTTACTCAGCAACCGCTGTCATCTGATGTCCTGCCCCCTGGCTCCTTTGACAGACATCACACTGGTCCAATGCCAGGGGACGTGTGACTTCTATCAAAAGAGGTGGGACATTGGATGACAGCAGCCGCCATGTGTCACAGCAAGAGATACCCGCTCTGTGTGCTCCGGCAACTCTCCTCTCTAACCCCCATGCACTGCTCAGGCTGCATTGAGGGGCACAGGTGAGGCTGCATTCATAGCACTGGTGAGGCTGCATTCATGGGCACTGATGAGGCTGCATTAATGGGCACTGGTGAGGCTGCTTTAATGGGCACTGGTGCACTGCATTGATGAACACTAATTAGGCAATGCATTGATGGGCACTGGTGAGGCTGCATTTATGGGGGCTCTTTTCAACATAGGCTCTCAAAATGGACACAGAGAGGACCCGCACACACGCACATGATGTCATTACCCAATGCACCGCACGCCACTGTGCACTGGGCCTGCTGCAAACCTTCTAGTTCTACCATCCCGGATAGGGGCCGCAGCCTCCCTCCAAGTCCCTCCCTCGCCTCAGCAAGCAGTGCCCGGACTCTATAATGGACACTGAAAAGGCCTCTGTTAGAGAGGCTCCCCTCCAGGTCCCATTAGACTGCTTTTTAGTCTCTAATGGGTCCTGGGGGGGGTCTCTCTCTAACAGAGAATCTCTAATGGACACTGTTAGAGAGACCCCCCCCCAGGTCCCATAAAAAAAGGCAGAAATTGTACTTTGTTCAAAATGTAGGGGCGGGGTCAAGGGTGAGCCATGGGCGGGGCTTGACAGGAGGCCCTTGCTTTATTTGGTCTGGGGGCTCCGAGTGTTGTCAGTCCGACCCTGGTCCTAACACAGGTTGGGACTGAACTTTGCCTGTTTGGACATTTTTTTGACACCAGACTTTCTGCTTGTTTGATAGGACAGGACAAACTTCATATTTAATAGTGTATTTTTCTGCTACACTATATGGCAGCATCCTGTTATTGATTGTTAAGGAAGCAGTGGGTGTCAGCACCAATGTCATCACCAAGCCCCATTTTCTGGGCAGGAATTCCTTACCCTTTAAACAAAGGGGCACTGATAGCGCTAATATCACTGACATTATATGAACATATGCTCATATTTTGACAGTGACTGAATATGGGCACGTCCATAAATCAATGATGTCATCCAAGAGACTCCACCCCATTTGTTTACTCTTAGTACTGGAGATTGTGTGAATTATTTAGCAGAAAATTGAGTGGGTCAGTGATGGGAGTGGACTGTGCTAGTGGTTGTCAGGTGTCGTTCATCATGATTGACAAAGATCTGCATCGCTGGATGACATAACTGACAATGGATTTACCTTGTTGGTCATTTCTTTTTTTTCAGCAAAGGAATTGTCAATTATCTTTTTTGTGTAAGCCAGTAGGGGTGCCATGTACTCATTTTCATGGAGAGGGGTGTCTGGGTGCCCCCTTATTGTTAAAGTGTTAAATGGGCTTCCAGATTTTAATAAGTTCCTGAGCCACAGACCCACACAACCACCAGGCCATGGTTGCAGGCATGGCAGTCTTTAATATTGATTGGACCCTGGGCAAACATTTTCTTGCCCCCCCCCCCCATGCAATTTCACTCTCCACCTGCTCTAAGCCTACAATAAAATAACATCTAGACTCAAGATCAGTTTACTGAATCAGATCAGGCAGCGATTGGTTGCCAGAGGTTACAGTGTATCATTACCACTCACTGACTGGCTGCTAGAGGTTACAGCACACATTATGGCTCACTTATTTTCTAGAGGTCATAGCACAACTTCTGCTTGTTGATTGGTTGGTACAGACTACTGTACATCAATACTGCTCACTGATTGTTTGCTAGAGGTTACTGGACATCATTACCACTCACCTATGGTTGCTAGAGGTTACTGCACATGATTACTGCTTACTAATTGGTTGATAGAGGTTACTGCATATCTTTACTGCTCAAAGATTGGTTGCAAGAGGTTAGTGCACATCATTACCGCTCACAGATTAGTTACTAAAAGTTACAGCACATCATCTCCTCACTGCCTGCACACCATGGATTGGGGAGGTCATCCATAGACAGAAAACCCCAATGTAATGGGGATTAACACTGACCACTAATGTAATGGGGATTTGCACTGACCACTAATGTAATAGGAGCATTTACAGGAACCACTAATGTAATAAGAGCATTCACAGGAACCAATAGTAAGGAGGGATTTGCACTGACCACCAATGTAAGAGGGACCATCACACTGACCACTAGTGTGAATGAAAGGATTGTACACCAAGCTCCAATGTAATGAGAAGATTTACACTGACCACCAATGTAACTGAGACATTTAGCCTGCGTTCACATTTGTGTGTGTGAGGAACACATGCAAAATTGCTTTCCAGACCCCACAGAAATGTGCTGCCCTTTAGCAGATACTCAGCAGTGCCATTAATTGTTAATGACACCCTCACACATCTGCTGAGATGTGTGTATTTACATGGATCACAATTCAGGGTGCTGTGGCACAATGTTATTTTGAAAAATGGTTCCATCTCCAATTTGCTTACCTTTGCAGAACAGGCTGATGTTAGGCTTCATGAGCACAATTTTAGGCAGGACTTTCAAGCATGCCCCTTTACCTCTCCAATGGGCAGCATTCAGCAGAAGTGATGGTGGATATGACCTTAGGGGGGCATGATAAACATAGGAATGCCGCCTCTATTTACATATCAATGCAGCCAGTCTGCGGCTATTTACATATTAATTCAGCCGCTATTTACATATCAGTGCAGGTTATTTACATGTAAACACAGGGTCTGCAGGTGAGTCATCTGTACATGGCAATAGGCAGAGCTGAGCAGCATTAGTAACAGAACTTCACACTGAGATATCAGGACACAGCACGGGACTAAAACTTCAAGAGACAAGGGAATTTGAACTGGGTTAGTTGGCAAGTATGAGGCAGCTGCTTTGGGCCCCACAACAATATTGGGGCCCAGGGCAGATGCCACTTTTGCCCTGCCTTAAAGATGGCCCTGGTTGCAGGAAAGAGGCCCTTTACATGGGGAAGAGGTGCTTTGTGCAGGTTCCACCTGGCAAGGTACCCCCTCATTTGGCCGTTTGAGGTTCAGGAGAGGGGGTTGCATGCTTACCCCTCCTTTTCTTTGCCTGCCAGGCAAAATAATTATGATAATGGTTCTTGGGGTTTCCCTTGACATCTATACCAGACCTTCATCAAAGATTCAATTTTTGTGTGTGTGATCCACCCTTAACATCTATACCAGACCCAATTATCAAGGATAAGGGTATGGTATAGATCAGTGTTGAATAAGGCTGGTATCGATTAAATAATTCCCTGGCTCTTTGTTTCCAAACAGAGAGCAGCAGCCCACAGTTGTCCTTTTCTAGCAATTTAAACAGCGTTTGTAAATATCAAATTTGTGGGGGCATGTCTAAAATTGCGATTGGAGCAGATGTGTGAGAAAATAGCTCTGCTGCTATATGGTCTTTTATCCATCTTTTTTATGGGACTTCAGCTGTGGGAATCTTTTTTTTCCCCTTTCTCCTGTGCACTGGCAAGCACTAGGAGTAAAGTGATCTCTGGGCACAAATGGACAGCAGCAGATAAACCAGCTCCTGTTGTAGTGGAATATCGCACAGTGGTCAGAAACAACATGGCGAAGGAGCCCTGTGATCTGGCTGCTCTGGACTGATAAATCTTCATAACCCTAGGCAATCAGTGGCTACCAAGCTACACCTACCCCAAAGATAGATCTCCTCCAAACTGATATTGGGCTGCTCCATCGGGACATGGATAAGTTCCATTATCATCTCAATGAAGCTGAACACCATATAGATGACTTAGCAACTCCCTAAGATACAGCGCATATTTGAGCAGGGAATGCATTAAGGTAAAAACATTTTAGATGTAGAATTACAGTAATTTTAACTATTGCCAACAAAAGCCAGATGCCAATTTGTTCTGATGCAGGAAAGATAATGAACATAAGCACCTGCTTGATAAGGCCAAGTGCACTTCTTTATAGGGTTTTGATTTGAATAGAATACCCCTAATAATTCTATAATGACATAAGAATTTTCCCCCAAGGTTAACATTGTTCTTCCCTAGAAAATAATTAATCTGTCAATGGCTTTGTATGCTATTAACACTCCTAGTGTTAAAAAAATTCTGCTTGAATTGAAAAGGAGTCACTACAAACCTAAAGCTGGGGTATATGCCTGAGTGCTCATGCTCTGGATGTTGCAGAAACAATGCTCGTAAAATGGTAATTGCAAAGATAATAGCTACACAGGCAGAGATAAGTCATTTTTACAGTGCATTTTATTCTCAGGCTTGTACTAACATACAATGTAGAATCTGTCTTTAACTCTGCTAATGAACAGTGATTAATAGAGCTCAAACCCCTATTCTGAAGGACTCTGAGTGGGCACAATGAATACTGAGACATGTTAATACTATTATAGATGAAAATATCATCCGACTGACCATCCCACTTTAATCTAAATTAGAGGACTGCTGTCATGAAAAATACTGTATTCTGTTTCTTTTAGGCAACTAATTCATGTAATGACAGTGTTCATCATTAACATTCTTTTTTTGCATGCTTTATTTTGTTTTGTGTATGAAATTGCAGTGCTAAAAAATTCAATATAAAGTTCAAAAAGTTCATAAACTGTAATTCTTAAAGTGCTAACGGTCTTCAAATCCTCCCAAAATAGCCAAATGGCTCACTCACCAGAAATCCTGGCTGCTCACTTAAGTGCAGCAATAACGTATGTATTCATAACCTCCAGGATAACTGGAACCTCTTTATGGTCTTTTAGGACTCCAGATATGGCATAGGAAGATAGAAAGACTAAATAGTGTAATACTGTATGAAATTATCATATGTACCACAATCGTGCATGCAGTGTCACTCACAAAACAGCGTGAGACATGTGAACACCAGTGAGAGCCGTCACCACACCACACCAGTAGTCACCCACATGTAGTGCACATTCACCGTCACATATGATGCCCAAACGTTAAGCAGCAATAAGTCTACTGTGAACTAACCATGCAGAGTTCACAGAGATCCTTCCAACAGCAATGCAGGTGTCACAGAGATCCTACCAACAGTAATGCGAGTCATACTAGTATCCTACCAATATTCTCCAGGGAGCACAGCACAGAGACTCTCATCCATCACATGTCATAAATCATAGACAGAAAGTGCTGTATAGTGTAACATTTATTAAAAAACTAACAAGGTCCAATGCAGTAGGAGCCTCATAAAAACATAACCAAAAATGACAAAAAAGTAATAAAAACATATGCCACAAAAACGCCAACACTCACATTTGTACTCAGAGTCAATCTGTGGATAGTGTAGGAAAGGAACAAAGAGCAACAGAGAACATAGACCTGAGTTGTGCTCGGGTCAAGTGGTCAGTATGCCTGAAAGGGGGCATACCCAAGTATGAATTGAAATAAAATGAAAAAGAAAAAAGGGAATGGGTGGGTGGGATACGAGATCCTACGACCACAGGAAGGAGAAGAAGAAGGAGGGCAGGCTTTATGCAGCCTGACTCCTCCTACAATTACAGGCTGACCTGCGGTCAGCCTTACACTTGTACTCTGAGTCAATCTGTGGATAGTGTAGGAAAGGAACAAAGAGCAACAGAGAACATAGACCTGAGTTGTGCCCGGGTCAAGTGGTCAGTATGCCTGAAAGGGGGCAAAAATGACCAGTAGGATGAATATGATGCCAAATTATAGCCCACTGAAATTACGTATAATCTACCAAAATACAAATGCTTATGGTATCTCAAAAAGTGGCTCTGGGCCAAGCCCAGAGAAACAAGACGACCTCCACCTACCCAATACCGGCTGGGGTCCCTGGCACAAATACGCAGAACCTGCTCCTATCTCTTATGACCCAAAAAGCCAGGTATAGGCCTGCCTTGAGCACCGAGCTGGTACCCAACATGAAGGAGACCATGAGAATGTGATAGATACCACACGGAAAATATGACCTATGATGAGAAGTCTGCTGATCACAGCAGGAGGGCTACTCTTCAAGAACCCTGAGGATGGCTTAATAGAATGCGCAGCAAATAAAGAAAGATCTGGCGGGGTCTCCAACAACCGAACCAAGGAGGAAGCCTACTGATACTGGCCTAGACTGAGAAAATTCGGAATCCACTAAAGCCCCTGAGCCCGTAAAGGCTGCTGGAGCTGCCATGGCTGACTTAACAATAGTTCCATGCTTCTGCCAACCCTAGCCAAATGTAACTAGGAAATAAAAGGTCGTGTGCATTACAAGAGGGAAGAACCGCAGTCCCCTGGGTAACCTACTCAGCGTAAGTGACACGCCACTGGGACAGCAACATGAACTACGAGAGAACGTGAGCATACTGAGAACCTGCACCAGGAACGTAAGCTGCGTGAAGGAACGAAACACATGTATAATGCGAACTTACGAAACGTGAGCAGCCTAAGAACAGAGGCTGCAAGAAACCGCAAACTACATGAGAAACACCGGTAGCACGAGAACGTGAATTGATGAACAGCGTGAGAAACATGAGAACAAGAGTAACCTTGGGAAAACATGAGAAACCTGGAAAAACGAGAGAAACATAAAAAGTGAGTTCATCATAGAAACAACAAATTGCAAGAGACACGTAAATTGCAAGAGACACGTAAATTGCAAGAGACACGTAAATTGCAAGAGACACGTAAATTGCAAGAGACACGTAAATTGCAAGAGACACGTAAATTGCATGCGACACGTAAATTGCATAAGAAACGTGAGTTTGTACGAAATACATAAACAGCGTAAGAACAGATGAGGAGACTTGTCACCGAACAAGCCAATTAAAAACGATCACCTTAATCTGTCAACCCATAGACGTGATGGGTAATCTGCAGTGGTAGAACATGAACAACCCAGCTGTTTGAAAGCAACCAGATAACATTACAGACAACCGGCCCAAGACATAACACCCCTGGTACCTGACAAGTATGATGATGTGGGTGCAGAAATGACAAGACCAAGAGCGCAAGAATGTGAACCTAATGATGACACCCCCCTACTGTATGCAGTGAGCGAGCCCGAGTAACCTGCAGCGCCAGGACAGGAAATTAAAAATGAACACTCAGGGCTAAGGTACCCACAGACCGTGGTGGGTAGAAGTAAATGTGTAATGGTGAACGTGCACGTATGACGTATGGAAAACAGGCGAGAAGATTGTGGGACAACAATCAATTAAAAACGAAACCTCAGCCTGTACGGATCTGTAGACGTGACAGACCCTGAATGTGAGCACTAGCTAACGGAAATGCAGCGAATGAAAAGCTGTGACATAAAAACATATGACATGAACGTAAAACACATGGGAAACCGAGAGAAGCATGGGAAACTGAGAGAAGCATGGGAAACTGAGAGAAGCATGGGAAACCGAGAGAAGCATGGGAAAACGAGAACCAAGGGAAAAAACGTGAAAACATGAGAAATGTAAGAAAAAAACATGAGGAATGTAAGAAAACATGAAAAGGCAAAAGAAGTGACACATTGCATGAGAAACCGTAATTGCATGAAAACACTGTGAAAATGGCATGAAAACACTGTGAAACTGCATGAAAACAACACTGTGAAACGAATGACAGACCATGACATAAAAACACATGACATGAAACGTAATAGACCTAGGAAAAATAAGAAAAACATGGAAAAACGAGAGAAGCACCCGAAAGAAACATGGGAAGACGTGAGAAGCATGGGAAGACGTGAGAAGCATGGGAAGACGTGAGAGGCATGGAAACGTGGGAAGCGCGAGAAACATGGAAAAACGTGAGAACCAAGGGAAAACATGGGAACCAAGAGAAACGTGAGAACCATGAAAAACGTGAGAAATGAAAGAAACATATTAGGCATAAGAAGTGACAAATTGCATAAGAAATCGTACATTCCATGAGAACACCGTAAATCGCATGAGAAACGTAAATTGCATGAGAAACGTAAAAAGCATAAGAAACGTAAACAGCATGAGAAACGTAAACAGCATGAGAAACGTAAACAGCATGAGAAATCGTAACCTGCATGAAACTATAAAAAGCATGAGAAACCGTAAATTGTATGAGAACCGTAAAATGCATGAGAAAACCGAAAAATGCATGAGAAAAAACGTAAAATGCATGAGAAAACCGCAAAATGCATGAGCAAAACCGTAAAATGCATGAGAAACCGAAAATACCTGCAAAACTGTAACATGCATACGAAACCGTAAATTGAATGAAACCGTAAAATGAAAAAGAAATCGTAAATCGCATGAAAACCATAAAATGCATAAGAAACCGTAATTGTATGAGAATCGTAATTGCCTAAAACCGTAACATGCATGAGAACCATAATTGCCTTAGAAATCATAATTTGCAAGCCCCCAAAAGGACCCCCACAGAATATGATGAGATGACAGGCGAATGAGCAAGTGTCTTGGCAACCCCACCGCCTGAATTACCCCTGAACCTTCAGTAGCAAGATCTCATCCATCCTTTAGCTCTAATGGCGAATCGGATCACATTGTAATACGATTTGTGTGCAGTGCCCTGCACATCCCTTCCTTGTACCTCTTCCACCAACCCCCTGCTACTCTCCTTCCAAGCCACCTGGCTCTGGCCCTACCTGTCCCCTGAGATCTGGCACTCTCCTGCAATTTGCTTGGAGGTAGAGAGGCTGTGGGAGACTGGTTCCAGCGCTAAATCCCACCGCTGCTATGCTGTGATGTCTAGCTACTTGCATGGTCATGTTACAGAGCTAAGAAGCACTCAGATTTAGAAACATGTCTCCAATTGCTATGCTCCCTTACTGTACAGACTAACCACCCCCCTCCTTCGCTACCTGATATTGCTGCCAACTTCCTGGATGATTTATAGGAGCTCACCCTGCCCACATAGTTGGATATGCAGCCCGAGGGTATACATTAGTCAACAGCATCACTGCAGCAATAATGCTATGCCGTCTAACACTTCTCTTCCCAGCCCCCCACCACAGGCTGCCCCCGGCAACAGGCTGCCCCCCCCAGCCCAGGCCGACACCTAAGCGGGAAGGATGGCATCTGATGCAGATCCTCTGTTAATGCCACCCGCCCACACCTACCGGAACCGCGACCACCGGGAGAGAACCTTGCAGCCGACCATGCTGCTGCCCTGCAAGCCGAAACCGGAAGTGATACCGTGACCTGCCCTAACCCGGAAATGACATGTCGACACGAGATCCTACGACCACAGGAAGGAGAAGAAGAATAAGGGCAGGCTTTATGCAGGCTGACTCCTCCTACAATTACAGGCTGACCTGCGGTCAGCCTTACACATATCACCACCACCGAGACATCCAGCATGGTGACGCAGTGTTTTAAGCATGTCTACCTGCCCTTTTTCTGTTTTAGCTACATTTATTTGCAGACTAAACCTATCCGCTAAAATAACAAGGGTCAGGACAAATTATAACACCATCAGGGGTGCTTAATGGTATTTTTTCAAGAGACAATTTAAACAATATGTACTGTATGAAAGGTGACCATTCTAAGTTCCCCAGGCAAGAGTGTAGTTTCTCTCAATAACTTGGACTGGCACTTTAACTGTACAGCATGCTTGCCATGGAATTGTGGATAAAAATAAATATGTACAAGTGAATAAAAAAGGGAAAGGATAAAAAAATACTATAACTTCTGGTGTTAACCACATAGAGTGATTACTACACTTTTTATAATAGCGGAGTGGACATCTGTAGACATCTGTCTATTGCTATGAAAAAGTTAAAAAACATATTAACTATGTTATGTTGGCCATATATAAAGCAATCTGATCATTAAGCATTAAGTAAATAGAACCTTGGGCAATAACTATTTCACAATTCTATTTACAGCAGTACATCTAGCATCATGCACTAAGTTAGGGGAAAGGGCAGTAAAGGGTTTCCTTTGTAATGGTTGCTCACCTGTAGCAGGATCTCATGTATAGAGCACCCCATGTACAACTCTGATAGTTGACACCTACTTTTTCTACATCCTTTAGGCAGGGCTTTTTTTCAGCCGGAACTCACCGGAACCGCCTTCTGGAACCTCTGGCAGCCCTCTCCTCTCCTGGGAGTGACATGTCTGCTGTCTGCATGATCATAAGATGCATGTCTCCCGTCCCTGCAGCTGCCTGTCTCACTCACACACAGCAGAACGAAGCTGTCTCCTCCCCCTCCTCCAGCTCTGTATACACAAGAGGAGGGGGAGCAGGAACACGCGCTGACTTCCGGTCTGTACACACTTTTCTATTGCTTTATAGATAGACAGGGAGGAGAGGGAGAGAGTGGCTGGGATTGGGAAGCAGGAAACAAAAACGATGTACACTTAGGGTGGCCACGTGTCCCGGATTGCCCGGGATTGTCCCTTATTTGAGATTTTTGTCCCGTGTCCCGGGTACCTTCATTCCCGGGACAATACAGTGTCCCGGAATGAAAAAAAAACACACCGCCAGCTGGCACCAGTCCGACTCCGTCTCCGAGTCTGCCACCCTTATCATTTTACAGTACAGTACACAAGTAACACAGATATGCGCAGGTTAACTGGTTGCTAGGCTAGGGCCGCCCGCCCCGCGTCTAGCAACCAGTGACGTCAGCTGGTGCCGTCAGTCACGTGGGAGTCAGTGCAGTGGGAACCCGCACGGCGCACTCTAGATTCTACACACTACGGCTGAGCAGCGCGCCTCTGAGAGAGAGAGCAGCCGCCAGCCTGCCAGTCCAGTCCACGCTTACTAGCCTGCCCTGTGCCCAGCAGCCCCAGTCATTGTGGTGGTGCCTGCCAGTCCCGGACCCGGAGCCGCCGCTGAGCCGACTACTCCAGCAGCCGGCTGAGTGAGTCCTGACTGAGCTGCCTCGTCCGAGTCCTCCCTCCGGCTCCCTCCCGCCCACGAGGTCCGCCCGCCAGAGTACTTCAGGACAGGTTAGTGTAACTTCCACAGTCCACTACCTAGTTACAGCAGTGAGCAATGCACACTCTCTCTCAAATCTGCTGCTGTCCCCAGACCCCCACCCCCTCAGTTCTGCTGCTGTCCCCAGACCCCCACCCCCCTCAGTTCTGCTGCTGTCCCCAGACCCCACCCCCCTCAGTTCTGCTGCTGTCCCCCACACAGCCACTCTCCCTCTAAGTTATGCTGCTGTCCCCCACCCCCCTCAGATCTGCTGCTGTCCCCCCCAATCCCCCTCAAATCTGCTGCTGTCCCCCCCACTCCCTCTCAGTTCTGCTGCTGTCCCCCCCACTCCCCCTCAGTTCTGCTGCTCTCCCCCTCCATCTTTCCTCCATGTCCCCCTCCGTTCTGCTGCTGTCTCCCTCCATTCTTCCTCCGTGTCCCCCTCTGTTCTTCCTCCGTGTCCCCCTCTGTTCTTCCTTTGTGTCCCCCTCTGTTCTTCCTCCGTGTCCCCCTCTGTTCTTCTTCAGTGTCCCCCTCTGTTCTTCCGCCGTGTCCCCCTTCTTTCTTCCTCCGTGTCCCCCTCCGTTCTGCTGCTGTCCCCCTCCATTCTTCCTCCGTGTCCCCCTCTGTCCTGCTGTCCCCCTCCGTTCTTCCTCTGTGTCCCCCTCCGTTCTTCCTCCATGTCCCCCTCCGTCCTGCTGTCCCCCTCTGTTCTTTCTCTGTGTCCCCCACCGTTCTTCCTCTGTGTCCCCCTCCATTCTTCTTCTGTGTCCCCCTCCGTTCTTCCTACGTGTCCCCCTCTGTTCTGCTGCTGTCCCCCTCCGTTCTTCCTCCGTGTCCCCCTCTGTTCTTCCTCCGTGTCCCCCTCCGTTCTTCCTCCGTGTCCCCCTCTGTTCTGCTGCTGTCCCCCTCCGTTCTTCCTCCATGCCCCCCTCCATTCTGCTGCTGTCCCTCTCCGTCCTGCTGTCCCCCTCCGTTCTTCCTCTGTGTCCCCCTCCGTTCTTCCTCTGTGTCCCCCTCCATTCTTCTTCTGTGTCCCCCTCTGTTCTTCCTCTGTGTCCCCCTCCGTTCTTGCTCCGTGTCCCCCTCCGTTCTGCTGCTGTCCCCCTCCGTTCTTCCTCCATGTCCCTGTAAAAAAGTATCAAAAACCATCCTTTTTGGGCGGCGCGGGGGGGGGGGGTGTCCCTGAATGGCATTTTGGAAATGTGGTCACCCTATGTACACTTGGTGGAGTGATTGGGGGATTAGGAGGATACGTGCTTTGGTATGAGAAAGGAAATATGCCAGAAATCAGTGTGGGATTATTTTGAAACCTGACAGCCCCTTCTAGCACTAGCTCCCCTCTCCCCCAGCTCATTTCCAACCCCCCTCCTTCCAGCACTAGCTCCCCTCTCCCCCAGCACATTTCCAACCCCCCCTTCCAGCACTAGCCCCCCTCTCCCCAGCACATTTCCACCCCCCCTTCCAGCACTAGCCCCCCTCTCCCCCAGCACATTTCCAACCCCCCTTCCAGCACTAGCCCCCCTCTCCCCCAGCACATTTCCAACCCCCCCTTACAGCACTAGCCCTCTCCCCCCCTTCCAGCACTACCCCCCCTTCCAGCATTAGCCCTCTCCCCCCCTTCCAGCACTAGCTCTCTCTCCCCCCTTCCAGCACTAGCCCTCTCTCCCCCCCTTCCAGCACTAGCCCTCTCTCCCCCCTTCCAGCACTAGCCCTCTATCTCCCCCCTTCCAGCACTAGCCCTCTCCCCCCTTCCAGCACTAGCCCCCCCCTTTCCAGCACTAGCCCTCTCCCCCCTTCCAGCACTAGCCCTCTCCCCCCCGTTCCAGCACTAGCCCTCTCTCCCCCCTTCCAGCACTAGCCCTCTCTCCCCCTTCCAGCACTAGCTCTCTCTCCCCCCTTCCAGCACTAGCCCTCTCTCTCCCCCGTTCCAGCACTAGCCCTCTCCCCCCCTTCCAGCACTAGCCCCCCCCCCTTCCAGCACTAGCCCTCTCTCCCCCCCTTACAGCACTAGCCCTCTCTCTCCCCCCTTCCAGCACTAGCCCTCTCCCCCCCTTCCAGCACTAGCCCTCTCCCTCCTTCCAGCACTAGCCCTCTCCCCCCCCTTCCAGCACTAGCCCTCTCTCCCCCCCTTCCGGCACTAGCCCCCCCCCCCCCCCCTTCCAGCACTAGCCCTCTCCCCCTTCCAGCACTAGCCCTCTCTCCCCCTCTTCCAGCACTAGCCCTCTCTCCCCCTCTTCCAGCACTAGCCCTCTCTCCCCCCTTCCAGCACTAGCTCTCTCTCTCCCCCCTTCCAGCACTAGCCCTCTCCCCCCTTCCAGCACTAGCCCCCCTCTCCCCAGCACATTTCCACCCCCCCTTCCAGCACTAGCCCCCCTCTCCCCCAGCACATTTCCAACCCCCCTTCCAGCACTAGCCCCCCTCTCCCCCAGCACATTTCCAACCCCCCCTTACAGCACTAGCCCTCTCCCCCCCTTCCAGCATTAGCCCTCTCCCCCCCTTCCAGCACTAGCCCTCTCTCCCCCCTTCCAGCACTAGCCCTCTCTCCCCCCCTTCCAGCACTAGCCCTCTCTCCCCCCTTCCAGCACTAGCCCTCTATCTCCCCCCTTCCAGCACTAGCCCTCTCCCCCCCTTCCAGCACTAGCCCCCCCCCTTTCCAGCACTAGCCCTCTCCCCCCTTCCAGCACTAGCCCTCTCTCCCCCCGTTCCAGCACTAGCCCTCTCTCCCCCCTTCCAGCACTAGCCCTCTCTCCCCCTTCCAGCACTAGCTCTCTCTCCCCCCTTCCAGCACTAGCCCTCTCTCTCCCCCGTTCCAGCACTAGCCCTCTCCCCCCCCTTCCAGCACTAGCCCCCCCCTTCCAGCACTAGCCCTCTCTCCCCCCCTTACAGCACTAGCCCTCTCTCTCCCCCCTTCCAGCACTAGCCCTCTCCCCCCCTTCCAGCACTAGCCCTCTCCCTCCTTCCAGCACTAGCCCCCCCCCCCCCTTCCAGCACTAGCCCTCTCTCCCCCCCTTCCGGCACTAGCCCTCCCCCCCTTCCAGCACTAGCCCTCTCCCCCCTTCCAGCACTAGCCCTCTCTCCCCCTCTTCCAGCACTAGCCCTCTCTCCCCCTCTTCCAGCACTAGCCCTCTCTCCCCCCTTTCCAGCACTAGCTCTCTCTCTCCCCCCTTCCAGCACTAGCCCTCTCCCCCCTTCCAGCACTAGCCCCCCTCTCCCCAGCACATTTCCACCCCCCCTTCCAGCACTAGCCCCCCTCTCCCCCAGCACATTTCCAACCCCCCCTTCCAGCACTAGCCCCCCTCTCCCCCAGCACATTTCCAACCCCCCCTACAGCACTAGCCCTCTCCCCCCCTTCCAGCACTAGCCCTCCCCCCTTCCAGCATTAGCCCTCTCCCCCCCTTCCAGCACTAGCCCTCTCTCCCCCCTTCCACCACTAGCCCTCTCCCCCCCTTCCAGCACTAGCCCTCTATCTCCCCCCTTCCAGCACTAGCCCTCTCCCCCCTTCCAGCACTAGCCCTCCCCCCCTTCCAGCACTAGCCCTCTCCCCCCTTCCAGCACTAGCCCTCTCCCCCCGTTCCAGCACTAGCCCTCTCTCGCCCCCTTCCAGCACTAGCCCTCTCTCCCCCCTTACAGCACTAGCCCTCTCTCTCCCCCGTTCCAGCACTAGCCCTCTCCCCCCCCTTCCAGCACTAGCCCTCTCCCCCCTTCCAGAACTAACCCCCCCTTCCAGCACTAGCCCTCTCTCCCCCCCCCTTACAGCACTAGCCCTTCCCCCCCCTTCCAGCACTAGCCCTCTCTCCCCCCCTTCCAGCACTAGCCCCCCCCTTCCAGCACTAGCCCTCTCCCCCCTTCCAGCACTAGCCCTCTCTCCCCCTCTTCCAGCACTAGCCCTCTCTCCCCCCTTCCAGCACTAGCTCTCTCTCTCCCCCCTTCCAGCACTAGCCCTCTCCCCCCTTCCAGCACTAGCCCCCCTCTCCCCAGAACATTTCCACCCCCCCTTCCAGCACTAGCCCCCCTCTCCCCCAGCACATTTCCAACCCCCCTTACAGCACTAGCCCCCCTCTCCCCCAGCACATTTCCAACACCCCCTTACAGCACTAGCCCTCTCCCCCCTTCCAGCACTAGCCCTCTCTCCCCCCCTTCCAGCACTAGCCCTCTCTCCCCCCCTTCCAGCACTAGCCCTCTATCTCCCCCCTTCCAGCACTAGCCCTCTCCCCGCTTCCAGCACTAGCCCCCCCCCTTCCAGCACTAGCCCTCTCCCCCCTTCCAGCACTAGCCCTCTCCCCCCCGTTCCAGCACTAGCCCTCTCTCCCCCCCTTCCAGCACTAGCCCTCTCTCCCCCTTACAGCACTAGCCCTCTCTCTCCCCCTTCCAGCACTAGCCCTCTCCCCCCCTTCCAGCACTAGCCCTCTCTCCCCCTTCCAGCACTAACCCCCCCCTTCCAGCACTAGCCCTCCCCCCTTCCAGCACTAGCCCTCTCTCCCCCCCTTACAGCACTAGCCCTTTCCCCCCCTCCCTTCCAGCACTAGCCCTCTCTCCCCCCCTTCCAGCACTAGCCCTCTCCCCCCCCCTTCCAGCACTTGCCCTCTCTCCCCCCTTCCAGCACTAGCCCTCTCTCTCCCCTTCCAGCACTAGCTCTCTCTCTCCCCCCTTCCAGCACTAGCTCTCTCTCTCCCCCCTTCCAGCACTAGCCCTCTCCCCCCTTCCAGCACTAGCCCTCTCCCCTCTTCCAGCTCTAGCCCTCTCCCCCTCCCCCTCCCAGCTCTAGCCCTCTCCCCCTCCCCCTCTCCCTCCCAGCACTAGCCCTCTTTCCCCTTCCAGCACTAGCCCTCTCCCCCCCTTCCAGCACTAGCCCTCTCCCCACCCCCCTTCCAGCACTAGCCCTCCCCCTTTCAGCATTAGCATTCTCCCAGCACTAGCCCCCCCTTCCAGCACTAGCCCTCTCCCCCCCTTTCAGCACTAGCCCTCTCCCAGCACTAGCCCTCTCCCAGCACTACCCCACTCACCCCCCTTCCAGCACTAGCCCCCCCCCCCCCTTCCAGCACTAGCCCTCTCCCCCCTCCCCCCTTCCAGCACTAGCCCTCTCTCTCCCCCCTTCCAGCACTAGCCCTCTCCCCCTCCCCCCTTCCAGCACTAGCGCTCTCTCCCCCTTCCAGCACTAGCCCTCCCCCTTCCAGCACTAGCCCTCTCCCCCCCTCCCTTCCAGCACTAGCCCTCTCTCTCCCCCCTTCCAGCACTAGCCCTCTCCCCCCCCCCCCTTCCAGCACTAGCCCTCTCCCCCCCTTCCAGCACTAGCCCCCCCCCCTTCCAGCACTAGCCCCCTTCCCCCTCCCCTTCCAGCACTAGCCCCCCTCCTTCCAGCACTAGCCCTCTCCCTCCCAGATATTCTCCTTCTCACAGAGGGCATGATCATGGCATCTGGGACCCCGAGAGATGGAGGACATTTACCTTGGAGGCCCACACTAGCTCCTGCTTGACAAGTTAGTGTAGCCTAGTGCCAGAACTTGTTCCAGCACTGGGCTCCAGGACTCAGCCCGGATTCATGGGATAATGGGATTTTGTTTAAATCTCAGGAATGGCCCATTAAAACTGGGACAGTATGGAGGTTTGAATTTTAATTAGAAAGGGGGAAAGGATTTGTGTTTGTGGGGGAAAAGTTTTTTACTGGCAGGGGGGATTTAGGTGGGAAGATGTGATGGAACTGGGGAGAGGACTTGTGTAAGAGGGGCTTGGAGGAATGAGGACAAGGGGAGAGGAATTGTTCCAGGATGGGGAACATGTTGTGCTGGAAGGGGAGATTTGGGGGAGAGAATTTGTACTGGGAGTAGGATTTATGCTTGGGGGATGTTGGGTTGGGGTATTTTTGCTGGGATGAGGAGCTGTGCTGGGATATGGATTTGTGGGGTGGAAGGAGATTTGTGCTGGGAAGGGGGATTTTTTTTTTTAGGGAGAGCTTTGCAGAGACTGAGTTCATTCAGAGAGGAGTGCACTGTGAAAGTGTGTGGGGGAGGGGGAATATGTGCAGAGAGGTAAAGTTTGTGTGCGTTTAGCAGAGGGGAGAGTATTTTACACAGAGGAGAGCTTGGGGGAACTTGCGATGAAAGGGGAGCTGAGAAAGTATGTGTGTGGAGGGCGAGGTCAGCAGAAAGGAGAGCTGGGGGGCTTTGTGATGAGAGGAGAGCTAGGAGGGGATTTGTGATGAGGAGAGCTGGGGGGATTTTGGGGAATTTGCCTTATGTGATAAATTTGGTGCCGCTGTAAATCTGTGGCTGGGGGCGTGGTTGGGGTGGAGAGTTGGACAGAGAGGGTGAGTTCCTGCACCTTTTCTCTGAGAAAAAAAGCCCTGCCTTTAGGTATCAAAATCCTTTAGTACAAAGGCAGGGAGAGAAATTATGCTATTATACACTCACATAAATAGCCACTGTAACATACTGCGGGGAAGACCTGGTGTTAATACCTTGCTTCATGAGGCATGCACAAGGGCATCAGGCTCAATATGCAAAATGTTCCAGGATGCCAGAAGCAGGCTGAGTAAGGATCGAGGGCTGTCTGCATTAGACAAATGGCTGTGTCAATTAAGATGATGAGGCCCAGTGTGCTGAATGAAATCTGGCAAGTATGTACCGTTAAAATAATGCTGGGATTCTGAACAATTACTATTTTTATTTCCTCATTCTGTTGTTTAACAATTATTATTATATTGAAATTTTCAATTGTTTTACAGTCTGAAAGTTATTGAACTTGGACTAAGTCCAGTACATTGGTTTTGCAAGTAAACGCTATGCAGAGTCAAATATCCAGCACTGCCACTTGCACCCTCGTACATTTGTCATGCAGTCAACAGAATAAAAAAAAAAGCTTAAAGAGGAGGTCCAGCCTCCTCATGAAAAATTAAAAGTCAGCAGCTACAAATACTGCAGCTGCTGACTTTTAATATATGAACACTTACCTGTCCAGGGAGCCCAAAATGTTGACACCCCAGCCAAACCCGGCAGTGAAGCCATTCGGCTTCACAACCACTTCCCTACTGCCCATACGCAAAGCGCCGCTGCCCTTTCTAATTGGTCTGGCGGCGGAGGCAAGAGGAGGGGGCCAAACTTCCGAGAGATGGCACCGTGGCCCCGTCTCCTTGAAGTGGGGATCGGTACCTGTCAAAAACAGGTACCTGTTACCCCTCCCCCCTGAAAGGTGCCAAATGTGGCACCAGAAGGGGGAGGAGAAGGATAAGTGGAAGTTCCACTTTTGAGTGGAACTCCGCTTTAAGAACGTGCTTCTAAAATACAGCGCACAACAATTACAGTCATGGTGGTGGCCTGTACATGAATATCACTGTACAAATTAAATGGCTACAGTGTGAACTTAAAATACAAGAAAGTTTCATCTTTAGTTTTGGATAGAGAGAGAAAGAGTTATGCCGCGTACACACGGTCGGACTTTTCGTCTACAAAAGTCAGACAGCCTGTCCGACAGACTTCCGGCAGACTTTCGGCGGACTTGCGGCGGACTTGCGGCATACTTTCTAACGAACAGACTTGCCTACACACGATCACACAAAAGTCCGTCGAATTCTTACGTGATGACGTACACCGGACTAAAATAAGGAAGTTCATAGCCAGTAGCCAATAGCTGCCCTAGCGTGGGTTTTTGTCCGTCGGACTAGCATACAGACGAGCGGATTTTTCGACCGGACTCGAGTCCGTCGGAAAGATTTGAAGCATGTTTCAAATCTAAAGTACGTCGGATTTGAGGCTAAAAAAGTATGTTGAAAGTCCGGAGAAGCCCACACACGATCGGATTACCAGCCAGCTTTAGTCCGTCAGCGTCCGTTGGACTTTTGTAGACGAAAAGTCCGACCGTGTGTACGCGGCATTAGAATGTCTGTTGTTTTTCTATTGCTGACTATGTCCTGGTTAAAGAGATTTGTCTGTTGGATTCTAAATACTGTTTGTGTCACGTTTAGGAGATTTCACTTCTCTTCCTGTTATTTCGGAACCTGTTGTCTGAACAAGAGGTGAGGAAAATTTTGATCATGAGGAAATAAACAGCAATAAGTAATTAAGTAAGAATTATGTATGGATTCATGGCTAATAACTATTTTTTTCCAAGGGAGTGGTTTTAATGAGAAACAAGCTAGAAACAATGATAAATAAACCAAGACTTTCTAAAAAAATATCATCTGTTGAATCTATAATGTCACATTCTTCATATCAGACATAGTCAATATCACTATTTATGAGAAATCATATTAGATAGATAAGGCCTAATGCATTCATCCTCTTCCACCAGGCATACATTTGCTTTTGCATGTCACGTACAGATATCCTTCTATTATCATATGCGCAGTGCAATTTATTGAAATTAGCTTTTGGACAAGGTTTTAGAAACTATGAACAAAAAAGTGAATTTGACTCTCTCTAAAGCCATTTTCAGTGTGTAAGAATAGGAGATGTTTGTGATTTATTTTTTTCATGATGACAATAATTGTATTACCGAGCAGTGTCAAGCATCTGTGGTAGTGAGCCCTTGTAGATCACTAACTTGGTGTTTCCCAGGGGGTGGAGTCTAAGCCCTAGCACGTGACGTCAGCACGTCACCTCGGAGCCGCGCGCTCACTGTGGATGAATGTTTGACCGGGAAAGCACAGCTGATGATCGGCCTTCTTCCCTACTGCACGCTCACGCATAGAGGTGCTGGGTACAGCGAGGACATCTCCTGTCTGGCAGGTAGCTGTTTCAGGACTGACATCAACAGCCACTACTTGGGGGTAGAGTCTAGCGGTCTTAGAGCAACTGAAGCCATCTATCTGGTGAGAGAAGTATTACTCCAATTTATGCTTCATCTGTGGCTCAGGCTGCTAGTGCTCCCCCTGTTACCTCTGCCTTATTACCGCTGATCCATTTGCTTTTCCTGTCATTATGAGATTAACCATTTAGTCAAGTACTGCCAGCCATCTCTGTTGCTTTCACCTTTGAATTGAGCTTATCAGTCCCGGACTGTACAATCCAATTACGGTGCTGAATTAATCCTCAGCCATGGAACATTAATCTCTGCTTCATCCACTTATACCCACTAAACCGAAATACCACCTGCATTTGATTATCTAAGGACTCTAGTTTCCAATATAGAACCGTCCCTTCATTAGCATTCTTATGTGGTGATTGGCGTGTGAATGAGGTATGATTGGCCGCGGCTCCGTTGTTTTTAATGATAACGTTATCAATTTTAATTTGGGTCCATGATTCATCCCCTATCATTGCCCGCTTTTGTTATTATTATTGTGTGGTGTTTTGTAGTACCAATAAAATTCATTGTTTTTGCAGATAGTGTTTGGGTGGTGTTTGCCCTCTTGGGAGAATTCTTTTCTCTCCTAGTTGTTCTGTAAGCCCTAGCCTGCTTCTTCACCAGAGCCCCTGATGGTTGGGATTGACTCACAACAAGCTGGAACCAGGTTGATGCCCCCAAATACGCCCATCTGAGGTTGCAGACACCACTCGCACATGAGTACAAACAGCAGGAGACAACAGAAAATCCAAGAGACAAACTGAGATCAGGACAGGCAGCAAACAAGCACAGATGGTGAACGAAGCTGGGGTCGGTACATGGGCAGTCAGGTATGGGATACACAAGTAGCACGCAAACAGGAACCCGGAGGACTGTGAAGTTGCTCAGGCAATGTGGGCTACACTGAGCATGTCTTATATTGGTAAGCAAACTAGGAGGTGTGCCAGGCAGTGATGGAAGGAAAGGAAATAAAAGCCCACAGAATAGCAGACGATGCCCATAGGTAAGCACAGCCAAACCACACATGTGAAAAGAATTAGGGTATAAAGTGCACTACCTTCAGGAGTATTTGCTGACTCTCACATGTATCTAAAAGTGCAGCTACTACCTTCAGCACCAAATAGTTATGGGTTATCTTTTAAAACCTTTATCCAGCAGTAGTAGCAGTAAAGAAAGAGGAATATACAGTATTCCTATTTACAGAAATGTAGGGTGGGGGCCAATGAAGCGAGCTACACTAAATCATCATAGGAGTGCAAACTTGTCATCGAAGACAGATAAACTTTTCCACGCTGTAACCATGACTGTCATGACTCTTGTTGATGTTTCTAATTACAGTCACAACTTGCAACCTTGCATGTAAAGTTTTCCAAGAACAGAAAAAAAAAACATCCTATTTGGTGATTATGGGTACAGGACAGAGGACATAACCCATTTAGGTCAGCTGTGTTGCCAGTGGTCAGAGAGAAGGAATTATACCTTTTGAGCTTCAAAATTGGCAGAATGCTGTTTAGCTTGAAAGAAGGGTCTTTGTTACAAGAGCCTAGAGCAGCTCTGCCACATTAGCTGACAGAGGGCAATAAACCTCTATAAGATGACTCTGGGTTACAGGAAAGCAAAAGTAAGTGCACTCCTGTGACCCAAAAGAGAAGTATGGCCAAAAAAGCTTTGACTATACTTCCCTTTTAAAGTTGGGCTGATATAACTGAAAACATTACTAAGGTAACACTAGTGCTGAAGTATAGACACTTTGTGGTGCCTAGAACATGCAGGTATTAGTCTTTAAATTGATTAAAGCCCAACTCTTTGCAAAATATATGTTTTCCTATCCCACTCTCCTCTAACACATCCTTTCCAATGTTTGGTTTTCCTTATCTGGTGAGTTAAGGGGAGAGAACAAAAGGAAGCACCACCTAAGTGCAGTATTAAAGCTGGTTTTGGCACAATAAACATGAACACTGGTAGCAGGTCCTCAGCGTGTCCTGTGGCCACAGAAGAGCCAGAACCAGCGTGAGGTGCACGGAAGTGATGTCATGGGTCACAGGAACACATCCGGGGAGCTTAATCACAGGAAGGAAGAGATCCTAGCCTGTGACCCGTGATGTCACTTCCGTGTGCCTCAACACCAACGCACCAGGAAACATTTCCGGATCCAAGTAGACCCCAGGATAAAAACACACAAATGAGCCTGTACCCTATCTACTTCTTGTTAGTGTTCATGTTTATTGTGCCATTAAAAACCAGCTTTAGTACTGACACTTAGGTGGCGCTTCCTTTTGTTCTCTCCCCTTATTATCCTGCATACAGAGCCAGCTCTTTGAGGACAGCAGCTGCGGTAATTACATTATTACTACTTGTATTCTTGGACTACCATTATCATCCTTGTGAACTCATGATCCCTTTCCAATACATATCCAGTATTGGTGATCTTACCACTATTTTAATTTATTTTAATTGATTTAAATCGATCTTATCTTGTACTACACTGTATCCTGCGCTGACAGTTATTGTTACTATTATCTGTTACCTGGTGAGTTATACTTACCTTAGTCCCATAATTTAGGTTTTTCGCTGACACCATTTCCACTTGTAGGGAACACTAGTCCAGTGATGAAAGTTTATCCTTGGCAGCTGCTTCTCTTCACTCCACTAAATCTGACATCATTCCTCTTTTAAATCTTAGGTGAACCGCTCTGCTGGCCAGCCAATGGGAAATGTCCATGTCACACAGGCAGTGACATGGACACCTGGTAGAAGGACATATCCAGAAAGTAAACAGAGAGGAGAGAAACTCAACATTGAATGATCATGTGACTGTGGCTTAAAGTAAGTGAAAACATAGTTATATACTGTAGATCAGTTTTTTGCATTTTAACACAGTAATCAAAGAGGACTGAATTGGAGGATGAGTTATTTTTACGCCAGCATTGGGATTTAATGTGTTCCTGTGCCACCCCTTGAAGCATAAGTCTAGTATGCATATGGAACCTTAATCTCTTTCAAACCTGAAATATCCCTTGGCATATAGCCCCGCTATTCTCATTCAATTGTCATATCACAGTATCCACACTGCCTCCTGAATCTATAACATTTGGCAGGTAACACTTATCTCAACTTGGCCAAAGTTGAGGCTCCAAGGATAGCTTGAATCTAGGATCCAGGGGGTTCCTTAGGGACACAGGGATAATTATGAAGACTAACCCAGGTATTTGTAGATACCATTCATTTCAGTTCCTTTGTTAACTTAAATGTTTTAGTTGAAAGCAGTTTCACTTCATGCTTTGTGGCTGGAATATTTTATGGAAGGAGACCATCCCTATACCAACATAGCAATGCAATTCTGTATTCAGTAAGAGATAAGCATGTCAAGGAGTTTGTGAAATTATCATTATCCACCGGTTCATGGAATGTTATATTCTAATAATTGTGCCCCACAATTTTAGGAATGTTAGAGATACTAGAGCAGGGTTTTCAGCAGGGTTTTCAGTTATCTGATAATAAACACATATTGACTGAGCGCAGTGGATACACCTGTGTTCAACACAATTGTTGTTTCTACCCTTCAAAGAGACATTTTATAACAGTAAAAATATAATAGCTGCTATCTGTAAGTCATTCTTTTACAAAGGGGATCTAATGTTGGTCATTAAAGTGATTGTAAATTCTTGTTTAAAAAAATAAAATAAATAACAAACATGTTATACTTACTTCCTCTGTGGAGTTGGTTTTGCATAGAGCAGCCCAAATTCTCCTCTTCTCGGGTCCCTCTTTGCTGCTCCTGGCCCCTCCATCCTATCGAATGCCCCCATAGTCAGCAGCTTCCTATGGGGGCACTGGAGCCGAGTCAAAGCTTTGTGTGTCCATTCATACACGGAGCCCCATCTGGCCCTGCCCCCTCTCTCTCCTGATTGGCTGACTGACTTTGCGCATAGGCGCCGCTGCTGTGTCAGGAGGAGTGTCCTGGACGGCTTAGACATTTGTGGACATCGCTGGAGAGAGATGGGGCTCAGGTAAGTAATTAGGGGGTGCTGGGGTGGCTACTACACACAAAAGGTTTTTTATCGTAATGCATAGAATGCATTATGTTAAAAAACCTTTTGCCTTTACAACCCCCTTAAGTTTGGTAGCAGGTGTATGCAAAATTTGCCCAATCGTTTGTGAACCTGGTTATTACATGTGTTCATCACATAGCTGTCTTTTATCATTCCCTGCACAATGTGGAAGTGTTCCAAACATCAAGATCATATTGCACCTTATGTCCTAATAAATTCAGCTTCAGAAAACAGGACAAGTTGTTCATGTGAGCTTTAAAAGGAACATATTTTGGCAAGACGCTTTGTGAGGAGGTTATTTTTGAAGCAGCAATGTCCTGATTTTTGTGCCTCACATTAGTTTTAGTTTAGTGAGGATATACCTGATCACCTTATTACTGCCCCGGAACTATTATACATCAGATAAGTCTGAAGATTTTTTTTTTTTTTTTTTTTGAGGTTTAACATGTTTATTGAGATAACTCACAGTACAGAATGTGTCCATCAAAAGACAGAGTTCAGTTTATATTATTATCTCTTTACATCCAAAACTTTAAGGATACTCAACATAAAAGGAGAAATGAGACATACTGTTATCGTCAGCAAAATTGGATCTAAAGCTTCATAGGGCGCAAAGAACTATGGACTGACCAGACACCCCTGAGGGGATCACACTGTGTCCTGGTCTAGACCTGATTGATACTTATATAGAAAATGCCCTACCCATTAGAGATCATGAGCCGCCTCCCTGGAGCCACTGATTCGCAACGGGGAGACTGCACCGATCCCCAAAGGTGAACCTCTGCACCTTATAACATAGCAAATTATAATATCTCGTACAGAATTAGAAGAATAGCCAACATAAACTTGATTTGTCAAAAGAACAGTAGTCATCTATCCTTGCATTATCTGTGAAATAGATGAAATAGACAGAAGGTAAAGAAGAAAAGAGAGAAGGAGAAAGGGATAGAGAGAGAAACGGCCAGCACTCAGTTCATGTATAACTATCCTGATGAGGAGATTCCAGGAACCAGGGAGAGACCTATATGCCCAGCCCAGGGCTCCCATATTGCTTCAAAGGTTTTGAAATTGTCCTGAATTTTGCTTACTACCCTCTCCTGGGTCATGAACCAAGAGATTTTGCGCTTAGCCGCTGCTAGGGAAATTTTAGGTGTCTTCCAGGCTTTAGCGATGGTAACTTTCGCTCCTAATAGCATGAAAGTAATCAACCGGTGGGAAAACTTAGGAATCTTGGGGATTTGTTCATTCAATAGAGCAATTTGTGGAGTCTTAGGGATTGGTAGGTTTGTTACTTTGCGGATAAGATTAAAAATCTTATTCCAAAAACCTCTAATTCTTGGGCATTCCCACCAAATATGAAGCATGGAACCCTGGGCTTGGCAATCCCTAAAACACAGAGGAGATAAGGAAGGAAACATTCTGTTCAATCTTAACGGAACCAAATACCATCTGGTCATCACTTTCCAATTAGCTTCTATTAAAGAAATATTCATTAAACCTTTGTGAGCTCTGATTCCTCTTCCGTGCCATGTCTCCAGGTCCCAGGTTTCTTGTAAGTCCTTCTCCCAGGCCTCCATATAAGAGAATTTAGTGGCGGGTTCTAATAGGGAAGTATATATTATGGAGATGCCCCCTTTATGCTCTGAACCCTGGCCACACAAGGTCGGGGGGGTGGGTTTGTTTTTCCAGATTGTATGAAGAAAGTGGGAAATTTGATAAAATCTAAATTTTTCTGAGGCCGGGATCTCCAGCTTATCCATACAGAATTTCAGGGAAATGGGGCCCGAAGGAGTAAAGTAGTGTCCAATCCTGTAATCCCCTTATCTAACCACCATTGAAATGTTTTGATATCCATACCCAGTCTGAAGAGGGGGTTATGGAAGATGTGGGCCAGCGGTTGAATGGCGGACGTCAAGGAGGGTGAGTGTTTTATAACATCCCATAATCTCATGGAATGTGAAAGAGCGGGGACATGATAGGGGGTCTATTTTTGTGAGGAGACCAAAGAAGAAAGTCTAACGTGTATTTAGGGACCGCCTGTCTTTCTATATTAATCCAATCTGGGATTTCGTGTTTGAAGTAGATCGTTGATAGTTGGGCTAATCTGGCAGCTTGGTAATATTTGAAAAGGTCTGGAAGACCTAGTCCTCCTTTTGTTTTTTGGCTGTATAGGACTTTTCTCGCTAGTCTATATCCTTTCTTACCCCAAATGTATTTGATTATTTTGTCTTGAAGTGATTTTAAGTGATCTTTCTTGATAGGAATCGGGAGGGAAAGGAAAAGATAGAGTAATCTGGGTAATAGGGTCATTTTAATGGAATTAATTTTACCTATCCATGGGATACTGTGATGGGACCAGGCAAGGAGATCCTTCTCTAGTTTACGGTACATGGGAGGAAAATTTGCTTGATATAAGAGTTCAAATTTTGAGGTGAGATTTATCCCTAAATAACTAATTGAGTTGTCGCTCCACTTAAATTTGAAGGACTGTTTCAGTTGGTCTACTAGGGCTGTGGGAAGAGAAACATTCAGTGCTTGTGACTTAGCCATGTTCACTTGTAGATCCGATAAATCCCCGAAAGAGTCCAGGAGCTTGTTAATATTAGGTAAAGATGTGATTGCAGAGGTGTCGAAGAGCAGAATATCGTCTGCGAAAAGAGCACATTTATGGACTGAGTGTCCGCACCTTACCCCGTGGATATTGACATTTGTTCTGATTGCAATGGCCAATGATTCAATCGCAATGGCAAAGATTATTGGAGAGAGAGGACATCCCTGCCTGGTCCCTCTGGAGATTGGAATGGGATTAGAAACATATCCCTGAAATTTGACCCTGGCCACCGGACTCGAGTAAAGAGATTGTAGGATCCCCATAAAATGTTCCCCAAAACCCCAACTACGAAGGGTAGAGAACAAGTAAGACCACGAAAGTGAATCAAAAGCCTTTCTTAAATCTAACGATAACAACAGGCCTTCCTGCTGGGGGGTTCCATCCCAGGCAGATTGAAGGATTGAGACAATATCTGTCGCCCTCCTAACTTGGTCTGGGCCCTGTCTACCTGGGATGAAACCCACCTGATCCCAATGAATATATTGTCCAATGAACGAGTTTAGTCTATTGGCTAATATTTTGGTTAATATCTTCAAATCATTGTTAATAAAGGAGATGGGTCTAAAGTTTTCTACAAGGGAAGGGTCCTTATCAGGTTTAGGGATAACTGAAATGAAGGCTGAGTTTGCATGGGTTTCAATGGGTTCACCCCTTCTTTTGGAATTAAAAAATTTGGTGAGATGAGGAGCTAGGGTAACCGCAAATGTTTTGTAATAGATGTTTGAGAAGCCATCTGGGCCTGGGGCGGAGTTAACTTTTAAATTCTTAATAACTTCTAGGGTTTCCTCTGTAGAGAAAGAAGCGTCCATCAGATCTACATGACTTTTCTGAAGGTGAGGAAGTTTTAAATCTGCCATAAATTCATCAAATCTGGACTCCCCAATATGATTTCCCTTTTTGTATAAGTTTGTATAAAAATCCTGAAATGATTGTAGGATGCGTTGAGGATTTAAAGAAAATGTACCGTCTTGCCGCCTGATCTTGGGTAGGGCGAATGTGCGTGTTTTGGGGGAGAGCTTAGAGGCCAAAATTGTGTGCATTTTATCTCTATGCTGGTAAAATTTCGCGCCTGTCCAATGCAGGGAAACATCGGCTTTAACCATCAGGGCCAAGTTTAATGCCACCCTCGCGGCATCGAGTTGTGCTGTATTGACCTTAGAAGGATCTAATTTATGTTGATTACATAAAGCTGCAAAGTTATCTTCCAGTTTGATAACATCAGAGGCTTTCTCTTTTTTAAGTTGTGATGTCATTTGGATCAATTTACCTCTGATCGTTGCCTTGTGGGCAGCCCAGACTGTTTCCGCCGAGGTTCCCTCTACATCATTTAGTATAAAGAACTCCTTCAGAGCCTTCTCAATAATAGTAACTTGGATCGGGTCTTTAAGGATGGATTCCTTAAGTCTCCATTGAGGGGGGGGGGTTATGTTGCAGCTCTCGCATCACTAGAATGACCATCAAGTGATCTGACAGGGAGGAGTCCTTGATGGAAAATTTCTTAACTAGGGGTATGTGATGAGTTGAGATGAAAATGTGATCTATTTTAGAATAGGATTGGTGGGGATTCGAAAAATGAGTATAGTCCCTACAGGTCGGGTTGGTTTCTCTCCAGATATCTGCAAGACCATGATTAAAGATCATTTTAGCAATTTTAGTACTAATCTTTTTAGGGCGCGTCATTTGGGTTGAAAGAGGTCTAGATTTATCCAGGGATAAGTCAAATGCCATGTTGGAGTCCCCTCCCAAAATCATTATTCCCTCCAGCAGTGGTTCTAGCGTTTGAAACAAAAGTTGAAAAAATTGAGCTTGGCCTCTGTTAGGGGAATAGTATGAGACCAGGGAGTACATTTGGTTATTTAGCAATCCCTTCACCAGGATAAATCTACCCTCCGTGTCCTTATAAACCTGAGTTGTCTTAAATTGGCAGGATCTAGCAAACAGAATTGCTACCCCCTTTGTTTTGTCCTGAGCGTTTGCTAAATAGAAGAGGGGATAATGTGCATGCAGAAAGGAAGGATTGTACTGTACTGGAAAATGTGTTTCCTTCAGGAACACCACATCCATTTTTTTGGATCGGTATTCCTGCAGAACCTTCCTTCTTTTAATCGCTGAGTTTAGTCCCTGCACGTTGTGGGAAACAATTCTAAGCGATGATGAGTTTACGGTGTTAGAAGGCGTTAATAGGTGTGAAAATAGATGTATCATTGTGTTTAACACTTACCCCAGGGAGCCTTGACTTGATCAGCCCTGACATAATAGCATGGTGAAACCTGGGACCTGGAGCCTCCGGATACATAAGAATTCTCCGAGTGCTGGCAATCAAAAAGAGAAGATTAGGGGGGGCGTGGCCGAGACATGGAACAGAGCGGACGTGTGTAAGCTGAGCTCCGTCTGACCCGCTCCATACATCGCTCCTTGCAGCAGCACAAAGTGACCCAGACGCCGGCTCTGTGAGATGCCGACACGGAGGAAGCCATCCCCGAAACCCCGGAGAACCCCACGGCTTCGTTCCAGCTCTCTTGAGGCCTTTTTTTACGGAGGAAGACGGTCGGGAGCAGAATCCAAGATGGCGCCGGGTGAGTCTTCACAGGCCGCACACGCGGCATCCCCAGCCATGTCGCCGCGCCATCCACCGGCATCCCCCCTTCTCCCATCCTCTCCAGACTCCAGAGGAAGCCCGTTCAGTAGCCCGGGTAGGAGGGATGCAGGGAAGAACCATGACCATACCCCGCTGCACGCTTTCCCGGCCCGATCTGCCACCTCTCCCTCCCCCAGCTCTGGACTCTCCCAACACATAGCCCCAGGACTCAGAGGCCCGCACATAGCCCAAGATGACGGCGACCTCAGGTCCCATATCCTTGCCCTTCCTACCTGGGCAGACCTTGAAGGATTCATGGCCCGCATGGAGAAGGCCTTTAGAAAGGACATTAAGGATTTACAAGCTGACACTGCCCACATAGGAGGTAGGGTGGAGGCCCTAGAGGCGACAGTGGAGGACATTAACCCTTCCCTACAGGCTTTACAAGCACACAGTAAAATGCAGGATCAACGGATTGACTCTTTGCTCGATCAACTTGATGATGTGGAGAATAGAAGTCGCAGGGTCAATATTCGTATTAGAGGTCTGCCAGAAGCCACAGGCCCTAGGGACATAATCCCCTCACTTCAGGGGTTGTTCACCCAGATCCTGGGGAGAGAAGCTCCCGACCATATAGAGATCGATCGTGCGCACAGGGCCCTTAGACCTCCCTCAGAAGACCCTGATAAACCACGAGACATTATCTGAAAACTGCATAAGTATACTGTGAAAGAGCACATCATGTTTCATGTTAGAGGTATGCGCCATGTGGATTTTGATGGAGCACAAGTGTCCTTATTTCCGGACTTATCCAGACGCACGCTGATGCAGCGCAGGGCCTTGAAGCCTCTGTTGGCAGTCCTGCAGGAAGCACACTTGGTATACCGCTGGGGATTCCCCTTCAGCCTTTCCGTCACAAAAGATGGCCAACAATTCACTTTGCGGAACAAGTCAGATCTTCCTCATTTCCTCTCACGCCTTGGTCTCCCCCCTGTGGACATACCTGATTGGCGCATTTCCTCTGAAGTTCCACTACCAGCCCGTCAGGAACCTTGGCAGCAAGCCCTCCGCAGACGACGCAACAAACCCCGGAATGGACAAGCTGCTGCAACGGAGCAAGATCCTCCTTCTTCCCCAGCTGTACGTTGAGGTGGAGGAACGACTTTGGAGGCTTCAACTTTCTACCTACTGGACTGGTGTTATGTCCGTGTTTTGGTTCTAAATTCTGCTAGTTCAATTTTTGCTGTTGCAGATAATTCTCACATGCATCTGACTTTCAGAGGTGCTCACATAGAGGAGCGGGTCCCCTCAGTTGGGGCTCCTGTTTAGTGACTCTCCACTTTCCCCCCATAGGTAAACTCATGAGAGTTACATTCCTTGTAGAAGGAAGTGCACGACGCAGTGATCGCCTGCATTTTGTGGTGCCACTAGGCCGGCAGGCGATCTCGGCACCGTTGCACCTAGAGGTTACTAAATACCCACAGGGTATTACGTTTTTTGTTTTCTTGATGTTCTTAATTTTTCTCCCAATGCTTTCCCCCCCCTTTTTTTTTATTGTTTTTCTCCCTAATGTTTCATGATGATGTCTATGGAAGGGTTGTCTATCTATTGCATGGGTTATACTCATTTGCTTTTCTTATCAGCACTTTAGATTTGCCGGGTCGTATGCCGTGGCTCTCTCCTCGCTCTCTTCGCGCCCTTTGGGGGACCCTATTGATAACCAGCAATGGCTGATCTAAAAATCGTGTCATACAACGTACGAGGCCTGAGTTCTCCATCCAAACGCAGTAAGTTGTGGCTTGAGACAAAGAGATCTGGTGCACATATCTTATTATTACAGGAAACTCATTTCAGAGCTGACTCAGTCCCTCGCCTCCCCACACACATATACAATCAATGGTTCCTCAGCAATTCACCCAAATCTAAATCAGGTGGGGTCGCGGTGGCGATCCATAAAAATTGCCCCTTCATCACCACTGACCACGCCCTCGGGATCCCAAACTGTACTATCCTCTAAAATTGCAGATGCCTTTCGCGATTATTATGCCCAACTTTATCAACTCCCAGCCACACTTGCAGGACATACGCCCTCTCAGAAGGCGGACTGTATTGCGCAATACTTGGAGGAGGCACTCACACCACAAATATCGCAACAAATCAGTGCTCAGCTTGATAGGCCTATAGCGGTAGAGGAAATAGAAGCAATCATTAAGGATCTTCCGCAAGGGAAAAGCCCTGGTCCTGATGGACTAACTAATGCGTACTATCGCAAATTTTCTCACCTCCTGGCTGCCCGAATGTGCACATATTTCAATGCTTTAGCTTCGGGCACCACCCTCCCGAGGGATGCGTTGATGGCGCACATCACCGTCCTTCCAAAGGAGGGCAAAGATCCCTCCATTCCTAGCAGCTATAGGCCGATTTCATTGCTGAACACTGATATCAAGATTTTCGCGAAAGTGTTGGCTAATCGCCTCAAACCTATCCTCCCGTCGGTGATTCATACAGATCAAACGGGTTTTATAACAGGTAGGGAGGCTAGGGACAATTCCAATCAAGCCATACAATTGATACACTGGGCGAACTTGCGACGGCCCAGTGCACCCTGTCTTCTCTTATCCACGGACGCTGAGAAGGCCTTCGACAGGGTGGACTGGGCCTATCTGCAGGCGGTGCTCTCTCGATTGGGCCTGGGAAGTAATATGCTCCAATGGATAGGGTCATTATACAGTTCCCCCGAAGCGCGGGTTAAAGTAAATGGAACGCTTTCCAACACCTTTCCTATTCGAAACGGTACACGGCAGGGGTGACCTTTGTCCCCCCTGATTTTTGCCCTCACTCTAGAACCACTACTCAACATAATCAGAGCAAACCCTAATATTAAGGGGCTCGCGGTGGGAATGACAGAGCATAAATTATCGGCTTATGCAGACGACGTTCTTTTCTATGTTACAGACCCACTGATCTCCCTACCTAACATCATGTCTGAATTAAAAAGATTCTGTTCTTTATCAAATTTCAAAATTAATTATAGCAAGTCCGAGATTCTCCCCCTCAGTGTTCCTCATGCAATGCGCTCCCAACTGCAGGCCTCCTTCTCCTTCACGTGGTGCTGCTCTTCCTTAAAATACCTGGGGATTCACCTCCCAGCTGATATAACACAACTTTACTCATGCAATTTTGCACCACTACTCGCAACTATCAAAACTGATTTAACTAGGTGGGATCGCACTTCCTTTTCGTGGATGGGGCGGGTCAGCATACTGAAAATGAATGTACTACCACGAATTCTGTTTTTTCTCCAGATGATACCTATTGCTTTGCCCAGATCTCTTTTCTCGACCTTCAACAGCCTATTTGTTAAATTTATTTGGCAGGGTCATGTACCCCGCTTAGCTCTCCATACGCTACAACGCCCTAAAAATATGGGAGGATTGGGAGTGCCTTCTGTCCGCAAATATTATGAGGCAGTGGCCCTGCGGAGAGTTCTCGACTGGCACCACCACACCTCTACCAAGGCTTGGGTTGCTCTCGAGAAATTTCTGGCGGGGCGCAACTTGTCTCATGCCCCTTGGCTCCCGCGTGAGAACAGAGGTCTCTCAAGCTTTGTTTCCCCGATCACTATACATGTACTGAGATTGTGGGATGCCATTAACTCAAAGGAGCAGCTGTCACAGCCAACATCCCCGCTTGCACCGCTAGGAGGCTTTCCCTGGTTCACTCCAGGGGAACACCTTTCCTACCTCCGCAATTGGACCAATGATGGGGAGGTTCGCTGTGGACGGTTTGTTCATGAACAAGGTATGGTGTCCTTGGACTGGCTCAGATCCCAGTTTGGTAGCTTTCCTATGGATGGATGGCGATATAGGCAACTACAGCATTTTATTAAGAGTTTACCTCTTCCTGTGCGACCCCCCTCATCACTAACCCCCTTCGAAAAGCTATGTAAATCTGAGGGCCCCATTTCTCACTCTATTTCCTTGCTTTATGCGATGCTGCAGTCTGCGGAATCTCAGAACAAACCTACATACATTAGGGAATGGGAGAGAGACCTGGGACACACATTTACTGAGGTCCAATTGAATAACCTTTATCGGCTCACTCATAAAAGCTCAATAGATACCAAAACGCAGGAAAATTGTTTCAAACTATTAACCCGATGGTATAAGGTACCAACGAAATTGGCGAAAATCTATCCGACATCTTCGGCTGCATGTTGGAGGGGCTGCGGGCTTAGGGGCACTTTCCTACATATTTGGTGGGAGTGCCCGAGGCTCCGGCCCTTCTGGCTAGATGTTAGAGCCCAGATAAAGGTTATCCTAGACGTGGATTTACCGGACTCCCCCATGGAGTTCTTACTGCACGTGCCATCCACCCCACTAAGTCAGTACCGGAAGTCGATACTCCCACACCTCTTAAATGCTGCACGGTGTTTGATCCCTGTCCACTGGAAATCAACCCATATTCCGGGACGAACTGAGTGGATGGGCCTGATTGACTCGGTCATGGCAGCGGAGGAGTGGATGGCAAAATGTAAAGATAAGTTTGACAAATTTTATGCAATCTGGGCGACATGGACACATTATAAGTCTAAGGAAACGGCGACTCCCCTTCAGGTTTCCCCTGGGGCTGCTTCCTGTAGGTCAGACATTGCTGGAGTTGCTCCTTAAACAACTTTAGAGGATGAGAGCCACGGCGTACTTAATTAACCCCCAAGATCTACATAATGATAATGATATTGCACTTTTAATTCACACAGTTGTGCTAGCCATTAGACAGATGTGTCAGTGATTATTAGATATACCCATCAACCTCCCTCCCCAATTTTCTCCCTCTTTTTTACCCCCTTCACCACCCCCCCTTTTTCCGGCTAGGGTCTAACTCTTAGACACTAACAGGATGTTGTTTACTTAACACGGTTACTGTTGACCTGCTTAGATGTAGTGGTGGTCTCAACCATAGATTCTGCCTCTATTACGATGGTGGACGCAGGATGAAGAAGTCATAAGTATCTCATGACACACTTACGTCAAGGTTTTAGTAAAAGTTTGCACCATATGTTCCTTTCACTCTTTAAAGCACATCCTCTTAATATGTGCGGTCTTGTATACTTTTATGGTACTACACTGTGATTTATTGGATCCCCCCCCCCCTTTTTTCTTTTTTTTTGTACCCCCTGTACTATTATTTGTTATATTTGAAAATAATATATAATAAAGATTATATAAAAAAAAAAAGAGAAGATTAGTTAAAGAAGAAAAAAGAAAGTAAAGAAGAAGAAAAAGATGGCCAAACAGGGGCCTGTAACGAAGTAAGGGTGAAAAACCCCCACCTACGTTAGTAGATAACAACATTGAGCAGCCCTCAGAGAGGACTGACATCCCATCGCCCAAATATTGAATAGCCATACTGGGGAGATGGGAGAGCATGCATGACTGCTGCCCGAGCCACAGTCGACTAAGAACTATGATACTCAAAAAACCTTAGTTATATAAAAAATAGACTATGCATCAGAGTCCAGTAGTGTAATTGAAAAGCTGTGAAAGGAACCAGTCCGTCAGGATCTATCACAAGATAAAAAATAACAACATATAAAAATAAAAAAATAAAGGAATGAGCAGGGGTATTATTAAAAACACCAAAAAACTTGAAGCCCCTCATATAAAAAACAAAAAAGGGCAGTTGGTAATATCGGGACGGGGAAAATCCCCAAGTGTATGAAACTTGGGGAGAATCGTAGACTGTGGGTCTTCATTATGTAAGTGTGGGAACCCATAATGTTGTGCATCTTCCGTGAAGAAGTCCCTGAGCATCCCTAGGCATGATGCCCTGGTTTAGGGGAGTCCGTCTTGCTTTATGCAATAGGAATAATTCCTGTGTCCCATTGTGGAGCGGTCTCTTCATAAACCAAAAGGATTAAAGAGGTGATGATAGAAAAATGTGGGGAATGGTCGGTATCCATCTTGATTACAAAACCTTGCTTCCAACCGAATAGGTGGTATAATGAGGTTCTGTTAGAAGGACTCAACCACTAAAGATGACGTGAGGGTATGCAAGGTTTTTACCCTTCATGATCTTACCATGAGGGAAAAATAAAGAAAAAAGAATAAACAGCAACGTTGAACTTCAGGTGGGCATTTGATCCTTCGCTCGCTTGGTTTTGTTCGCCTTCCATAGTGGAGAAAGGGGGCTGGCTGAAGATGATCTTTTGGAGGAACTTGCCTGTATGTTAGATGTGTCCATGTCTCCAGACTCCAGGGTAATGAATTTTAGGTGTAAAAATTGTAGAATCAACCTGCGCTAATGAGCAACTAAACAAACAGGTGCAGCTGCAAATAAAACTCCAAATATCTATAGAGTGACAAACATAAAAATAAACTTAATTGCGCTAGCAGGGATGAAAACAATTAAATAAAAGTGCTAAGACAACACCATACATGTGATGACAGTGAGTGTGTAAACATCTTATCCAAAAATACGAAAAAATTAAAGGTCAATAATCATAAGCAAAAGCCGTCCGTGATCAGTCCATAATAATATGAATCTCATTAAATCGAGTTAAAGAAAAGTCCGCTCCATATGTTTCATCACCAACACGCCAAGGATTGATAAGCCAAAATACTTCTGTTCAGGTATACAGTGACAACGATGAGAGAAGTAATAGATGTGCGCTTACCCCCAGTGTTGGACCTCCCCTGTGGCAAGGTCATATGAGCTTGCAGATTTCACCCTCTGCAGGGACAAGTTGTTAATCTCCTGGTCTTGGCAGCATGTACCGCCGACTTCCGTGTGGCCGGGATGATCCAACTCTTCAAACCTCAGAGGGGGGACTCAGGAATGCAAAAAGTCCATAAAACAGGAGAGGGAGGCAAACGGAGAAAAAACTCCAATAGTGTGATATCGTTTTTAGGGTATTTATTGGTTAAAACATACCACAAGAAATCATTTAAAATTCAAATAAAAAAATCATTAAAAAAGCCGGCATATTCAAAGGCAGAACGCCCGTGCAAACAAATTATTCCAAACACGTGATGGCTAGCACTGCGAGGACACCCCCTACATGTTTCGTCATACGTGACTTCTACGGGGGCACGGGGCCCCGTAGAAGTCACGTATGACGAAACATGTAGGGCGTGGCCTCGCAGTGCTAGCCATCACGTGTTTGGAATAATTTGTTTGCACGGGCGTTCTGCCTTTGAATATGCCGGCTTTTTTTATGATTTTTTTATTTGAATTTTAAATGATTTCTTGTGGTATGTTTTAACCAATAAATACCCTAAAAACGATATCACACTATTGGAGTTTTTTCTCCGTTTGCCTCCCTCTCCTGTTTTATGGACTTTTTGCATTCCTGAGTCCCCCCTCTGAGGTTTGAAGAGTTGGATCATCCCGGCCACACGGAAGTCGGCGGTACATGCTGCCAAGACCAGGAGATTAACAACTTGTCCCTGCAGAGGGTGAAATCTGCAAGCTCATATGACCTTGCCACAGGGGAGGTCCAACACTGGGGGTAAGCGCACATCTATTACTTCTCTCATCGTTGTCACTGTATACCTGAACAGAAGTATTTTGGCTTATCAATCCTTGGCGTGTTGGTGATGAAACATATGGAGCGGACTTTTCTTTAACTCGATTTAATGAGATTCATATTATTATGGACTGATCACGGACGGCTTTTGCTTATGATTATTGACCTTTAATTTTTTCGTATTTTTGGATAAGATGTTTACACACTCACTGTCATCACATGTATGGTGTTGTCTTAGCACTTTTATTTAATTGTTTTCATCCCTGCTAGCGCAATTAAGTTTATTTTAATGAATTTTAGGGCCAAGAGGACTTGCTCTCCTTCTGTGAAGGTGGAGAAAGAGTAAGTTTTTTCATTAAATGTAAACTTAAGGGCAAAAGGAAAGGCCCACCAGTATTTTATTTCTTTCTGTGAGAGAACAAGTAGTAATGGTTTTAATGCTCTGCGTCTTTGGATGGTCATCGGGGAAATGTCCGCAAAGATCTGTATATCTTGACCTTGGAATGATATGCTTGACTGTTTCCTGGATATCCTCATGATCTCTTCCTTCACACTGTAATGGTGTGGTTTTACTACTATATCCCTGGGGTTCCCGTCTCTCCTGGGGGGACCCAGTGACCTATGTGCTCTGTCCAGTTCCAGCTTGTGTGGTGGTATTGCAGGGATTAGAAATTGTATGAGATCTTGTATGGCTTTAGGTGCGTCAGAAACTGATTCCGGAATACCTCTCACCCTAAAATTATCTCTTCTGGAGCGATTTTCGAGGTCGTCAATACGGTTTAACGCCACTTCCAGTTGGTCCTGTATTACTTGTATATGGTCTGTATTCTGATTAGCCCTGGAGACCGTTATGTCCAGCTTATGTTCTATGGCTTCCATTCTAGAGCCAAGGTTTTGGAAGTCTGCTCTTATATCAGCAGTGATCTTGCTGGCTGTAACGGCAAGCCCTCGATCAAGCATTTCAGAAAATGTTATGAATAAATCCCCTACGTTTAAGGGAATGTCCTGTGTCTGTCCCGAGGCCTGCTCCTGGTTACATAATGGAGCGTTAGTGTTCCCTGGGCCTGGAGTGTTGTTCATGGGAGATAGCATATAGTTTTCAAATGTGCGTTCAAGCAGTGAAACTGTTGAGGCAGGCGAGGGGGTTGCAATGTTGTGGCTACCCAGATTCGTTTGGGGGGTGAAGGATAAAGTGGCTGGGTTAATCACTTGCCTGTGCTCCACGTGTCCCCCTGCATGTGTGTCTCGTGGCTGAAACGCGGCCGCCATCTTGGACGCGGCTTGCTTTCCTTCGGCCGTAAATTGTGGCCCCAGGTCTCGGCGGACCGAGCTGCTGGACATCCCGGTGTGCTAGAGCTGTTCCCCGTGCTATCCCCGTCCAGATCGGGCTTCCTTCGGGGCCGGTTCCTGCGCTAGTGTGACTCGTTGGCTTGGGCAGAGCGGAGCTCCTGGCTTACACGGCCATGTTGGGAGACCCGCGCGTGCGCCAAGTCTGAAGATTTTTATTTCCAACAGAGCCTATATCGCCATGTTGCTTCTCTTGTAACAGTGTCCCTTTTAGGATTTATGATGGAAATAAATGCAGTAGGCACTGCTACTACAGTGATAGTCACTAGTTTTTTGGTTCTGTGCCATGCAGCAGCCCTGCTGCTTAGTTAACACAAACGTTTGCTTGCTTAGCATGATTAAATGGACAAGGTGGAGATTGTGACTGCCTTGTCTCTTCACCTCATTCAATCCAAGAATGATTTTCATTTAGACCCCTTTCACACTGAGGCAGTTTTCATGCGTTTTATCGCTAGAAATAGCGACTGTAAAGCACCTGAAAACTGTCTCCCATTCATTGCAATGGGAGCTTTCACACCTGGGTGGTGCACTTGTGGGAAAAAGTCCTACAAGCTGCATCTTTGGGGCAGTTTGGGAGCGCTGTATACAGTGCTCCCAAAACGCCCCTGTCCATTGCAATGAAAAGTGCTTCGGAAGCTCCGCAACACTAGAGTTTTTAACCTCTTTTTTGGGGTTGAAAGCACCCCGCTAGCAGCCTAAAAGCACAGTTTAAACAGCAGTAAAGCGCCACTGAAATGAGTGGCGCTTTACCACGACCTCCTGGGAAGCTTCTCAGATTGGGAGTCTGAAGCTAGTGGCTATCACTGTAGTAGCAGTATCTACTACAGAGATTTCCATCATCCACTGGGATCTTGGTTTGGCTTCTTCCACAGCTCAATTAATGTTTCTATGTAATGAATACTATAGGATAGCAAATTACATAAAAACATTTCTGTTTACTCGCTAAAAGAACACCAAGCCTTACAGCATGCTTTTGAACCTGTTGGTTATGCTGTTGCCACTTGTGCAATGAATAGGGGCACACTGTAACACAGGTTTGGATCCTTGGAACCTGTGGTGCTTTGTAAAAAAAAGAAAACAGGGTATACTAAAGTTAAATACAAAACTGTATTATGTGTGTAAGATGTCTGTCAGACATCTTTTTTTTTTCCATTTATTTGATGTATTTCTGGAGATCTAGGCACTGTATTTTTTCACGTGGATAACTGCTTGTTATCTTAGAAAATAGCTTTTTTTTTTAAATACAGTATAGCAGAAAAAGCTTCCTGTATACAATCCAGCTGTTTCAAACCTAACACCTTTCACTGATCTTGCGGTTCCATCAACCAATTAAATTGCCTTCATATCATAGTGACTCCTGTGCTTCTTTTCCTGGTCTCCCTTCCTCTCTATCTTCCAAGGACACCTTACAATAACAGAGTGACACCAGTAACAAATAACCCACCTGGCATGTGATGCTCTTTTATTTATATCACCTCTTCTATATAATTTCCATCTCTGCAGGAATACAATCTGTTTTACAAGGCTGTCCCCAGTTCTTGATTTCTTCCCTAAAAAAATGCAAAAATACACAAAAAAAGCCTGTTTAAGCTCAAGTGAAAACATATTCATCAGTGTGTATCATTAAAGTACATTACAACAGAATACATGTCCTTGTGTAAAAGGCCCTTTAGTTTACTTTATAGGGACCTGTTATGGGACCTACTAAGCCTATTGAGCCTCATCCTTATACATTCATACTGGTCTATCACCTTGATGGGAATCTTACTGGTCAGTACAGGAATATGCAGGAGACGGGAAGTCTGGAAAACTTTAGTAAGTACCAAAGCTTTGTCTATCAGAACAGCACCAAATTCAGCCATGGCAGGCAATTTTGAGAGTCTACAGTAGGTACATGCAGGTACGTATTTTTTTTTCTGGACTGTACACCTGCAACCGTTATTTTGTTTTTTCCCATGAAAGATACTCTTTGAGGCCAAACTACATGCAGTGTGCATATGTACAGTGTTTTATGTATTTGGAATCTATATAATTAATTACAGAAATAAAACTTATTGATAATCATAAGCAAACTGACAACACAGGAGAGGAAAGATTCAAAGTTGAGTTGCTAGAAAGTTATTTCACTAAACATAATTTATGCAGTAAACCATTCCAAATTGCAGCTGTGTTGCCCCATGGCTGAGATGTGGGTAATACATCAGCCACTACCTCTGAATAATAAGCACAATGTCTCCTAGCCTGCTGCTCATGGGAGAAATGGCTGCTCTCCTAAGGTTTACCAGTTGTCATCATGTTAAATTAAATCACTGATCACAGAGTATTCTGCTAGCTGGAATGATTTGTTCACAGCCAAAACCTTGACTTCCTTAATAAAATTATATTTTCTCATTTTATCTCACAATAAGAACTAATTAAGTGTCTTTTATTATTCAAAGACTATTTGGGTAAGCGTGACCTCAATTACAGGAGTGGAACCGTTTAGATTGGTGATTCCTGATGGCTTTAGGTCTGCAAATTAGCTGAAACCACATTTCATAAAATATTTTCCTTTCATGTTTGCATGGCAGGAGACTGTTCTGTATGCTACACAGGTATTTTTGTCATACACTGTGAGCAATATATACAGTATGCATACCTATCAAACGCCACCTTATGCTTAGCATTTTGTTTAGTCCTGCTACTTCTGAGATTTTTCATTGTTAACTGGAAAACTAGGAATATTTCAGATGCTAAGGTCTGGGATTAAAAGTACCATTTCAGTATTTGCAGATGACACCAAGCAATGCAGTGGTATGACGTCCTTACAGGTTGTCTCCAACATACAAGCTGACCTCAGTGCACTATTTCATTGGGCAACTGTGTGACAAATGAAGTTTAATGTTGAAAAATGTAAAGTTATGCACGTGGGGGCTAAAAATATGCACGCATCTTACATACTAGGAGGAGAACAAGTGGAGGAATAAATGGTGGCGAAGGATCTGGGTGTTCTGGTAGATCATAAGCTTAATAATTTCATGCAATGCTAAGTTGTGGTTTCCAAAGTGACTCCACAGAGAGAGATATTATTTTGCCCCCCGTACAAATCTTTAGTAAGATCTCATCTGGAAAACACAGTTCAGTTTTGGGCACCAGTTCACAAAAGGAATATTGAGAACCGGAGAAAGTGCAGAAAAGAGCAACCAAACTGATTTGAGGCATGAATGAGCTCAGCTATGAGTAAGGATTGGGTGAACTGATGTTATTCTTTCTTGAGAAGAGGGATTAAGGGGGGGATATGATTAACATAAATAAATACATAAGTGGTCCATATAGTCAACTCGGTGTAGAGTTATTCATCTTAAGGTCATCACAGAGTACAAGGGGGCACTCTTTACATCTGGAGGAAAATTGATTTAATCTCCAAATATGGAAAGGTTTCTTCACGGTAAGAGCTGTGAAAATGTGCAATAGACTCCCTCAAGAGCTGGTTCTGGTGGGCTAGGTAGATTGATTTGAAAAGGGCCTGTATTTTTTCCTAAATGCACATAATATAACTGAATACTATTATTTATAGGTAAAGTTGATCCTGGGGATATCCAATTGCTTGTTGGAAGATCAGAAAGGAAATGTATTTCCCCGCTGGAGCAAATTGGATCATATTGGATTCTTAATTTTATTCCTCTGGATCAACTGTGGGTATAGGATTGCAGATACTGTATCAAAGTTTTCTATTTGTGTTGTTCTTTCTATGTAGGTTCAACTGGATGGACTTTTTCAATATATATATATATATATATATATATATATATATATATACACACCACACACACGTATATATATTCAACTGGATGGACTTTTTCAATATATATATATATATATATATATATATATATATACACACCACACACACGTGTGTATATATATATATATATATATATATATACTGTATAAATATATACTCAGGTTAAAGACAGTCCCTGGAATTTTTAACGATGCGGGCCGATTTTGGGAAAGTGTCTCTCATGCATCCCAAATTTGGTAAAGAATGTGCAAAAAATTCACATACCTATCTACAACTTGTACTTGAATTTGGCTAACGCTGTGCCACTGTTATGCATGAGAGCCACTTTTGCAAAATCTGTGTGAGACAGTTTTTCTCTCTGTACACCAAAAGGGAGCTGGCCTTCATTAGTTCTACTTTTACATTTGGCGCATTCAATGTGACACAATCAAGGGTCGAGTCCTGCAGGAACACATGGGAACGGCATTCCTATACTTTTTCCACAGCAGGAACGCCGTTCCCTTTAGCAGTTGCATCCTGCTGAGGGATGCAATCAGTGGGGTGCCAAAGATTGTGGGGAGGTCAGGCAGGCACCACTCAGAGGTTCAGCTGGGGTGCTCCTTCAGACTGCTCTGCTCACCCCGCCTATTCAGTTCAGCAGGCGGGGAGAGGAAACTACCCAGCTGCCCTATGACTGTGAAGGGGGAAGGAGCTGCGATGGATCCCGATCCCAATCATCTGTTGCTGCCTGCCGGAAAAAAAAGTGAGTGCTCGCCCGTGCAGCAGCCTCCCTGTGTGCCTGGATAGAAGGAGTAGCGGGGCAGCAGTATATAGAGGAATTGATCTTTCCCTATTCTTCCTGCAATCACTGAATGCCCGCTCTTTTTGGAGACATTAGGGGTCTAATAGACCCCAAGGTATCTCCCCTGCCCTTAGCACCATCTAACTGAGCACAGATCTGCTTGGTTAGATGTGTCCCCTGTCTGTACCAGACATAAAATGGTGATTCTGAAGCCAGAAGTGACAAAATTATTGTTTCATTGTATACATGTGAGATCAAAGCATGGGTTTGCATATGTCTAAAGAGCTGCTGCATTACTTTCACTTTCAATCCAGGAGTCGGCTGAAGAAAACTCACACAAACTGTTGGCTGCTACTGCAGGCATCAGCTTGTGATTAAAGGTTCACATAGTACATCCAAAGAGCTGAACTAGTTAATAAAAAAATACCAATTATATTGCCAGATATGTACTGGTAAAGCATACCTCCCAAATTTTAACCTTTGGAATGAGGGACACTTGAGGGAGGAAGTAATTTGTGGCTTGCTACTCGAAATGCGGCAAATTGTCGATGTGGCTAAACTCTTAAGAGTTGGAGGGGCTTAAGGAGTGTGGTGGACAGGAATGGCAGAGGAGAAGGGTCTGCAGGACAGTGTACGGGGGTCAGCAGGGCAGAGAAGAGGAATCACAAGGGCAGAGGACAGAGGATAGGGGTCAGTAGGGCAGTGTAAAGGAAACAGCAGGATTGAAGACAGGGGGTCAGTAGGGCAGGATACAGGGGTCAGGACAGAGGACAGGGAGTCAGTAGGACAGGGTACAGGGGTCAGCAGGACAGAAGACAGGGGGTCAGTAGAGCAGGGTAAAGGGTTCAGCAGGATGTAAGACAGGGAGTCAGTAGGGCTTCGCCGGGACTCCAGGACAGGGACCAATTTCCTGGATGATCCCGGCGTATCAGGGACGTTTGAGAGGTATGGTAAGATACACTGTCAGTGCAACTTTCTCTGAAAAACCACAATGGTTCCATAATACCACATGCAGATTTAGAGCAAATCTGTAATTAAAAGGATTTGTCCTATGAAATGGCCTCTACACCATTGGCATTGGCAGTGGTTCCTCACAAAAGCTTTCTCAGCAGCTCTCCAAAATGACACAAGTAACCAACAAAATTCACCCCCTTTGATTTCAATACAACTGTCATTTAACTTTCAAACTTTTTAAATCATTTGGAGTGAAGCAAATTTTGCAGGTTAACTCATCACTATTAAAAGCCTGATAAAGTCTCTAATCATGCCCCACTTTATTCAAAACTAAAGCAAAGTTAATGCATATGTTTCCTTTTTTTTGCAGGTAAAATATTTGTAGGAAAGGATATTTGTATATCACAACAAATGAACAAAGCATCAGAAAACATCAGTTTGTGAAATATGTCTATTTGTGATAATACAGTACATCCATCCAATTGCAATGCTTCCAAAACATGCAAGGAAAAGCATACCTGCCAAAGAATTGGAACTTCATAGAACCCCAAAAGGTCTCAACTCACTTTATAGTTGACCCTTATCAACTGCACATAACACCCAGATGGCAACAAGATTCCTCCAGAGTCTGCAAGAGTGATCTCTGGCACAAGCATGATTAGTTGGATCCCACAATTATGCTCTCAAATAAAATAAAAAACAAACCATAGTGTTCTCTGTTTGCTATTTAAAAAATAATAATTCAAATTGCACTCAAATAGTGTTGAAGGTAAAATCACTTTGTACATAAAGTTAGCAGTGATGCAATTAAGATAAGTCACTCACAGCCAAGTTCAAAGATCATTCCACTCAGTAAACTGTCAGCTCTCCCTCAGACTCCCAGGCTCCGCCCAACACGTTTTGTCAAAGGTGAAGTTTTTAAGGACAAGACATGTAAGGATGATGCCTTCACTATATGATATTTATTTGGGGGGGTCTCTTGTATAATTTCGCATTGCAGGAGTTATATGTAGAATATTGTACCTACTACTTTACATGTAATACATCTGTATATTAAATTATGTTGTTAGGTTGTTAGGTCTCTGAATGAAGTGCTGTGGTGACATGTAAAGGTGAAAGGACATTGACGTAAAATTGTTGGTTATTCCTTATAAATTCCATACAACAGAGCATTACACTGATTTTGTTTGAGACAGATTTTGGCAGATGCAGATCAACATATCTTGATGGATATTCAATGCTAGCTGATTACACTGAGGTAAATTTCAGGGTAAAATAGTATTTATGAAGCCACACATCTGTGGTTTAAAATGGAACTACTGTACACCTCAAACCAAAAACGCTATTTGATTCATTTGTAATATGCAATGCAAACTTACTTATTCTCCCATGTCTCCATACTTTGTTTTGCTGAGAAGTTAATTTGAAAAACACACCCTAGTATTTCTGCCCTTGTCAAATATTTACTTGGAAATTATGAATTATAAAATCTGCCTTAAACGCATAACTATAGCCAACACATAATAATGGCATTTTCTGGTCCTTAAATTTGATGGCTGCATTCGACTTTTTTTTTTTTTTTTCTGGCTAACAACATTTTCAACATTGCCCTTGTCTCTTCCTGTATGCTGTAAAACAGTAAAACCGATCTTACTTTTGCTTTGTAAACTACTATTCCTATAAACAACCATACAAGAAATGATATGAAAAAATAATTGTTTAAAGTCTAGCTTGGGTGATAAACATGACTGATTTCATAGATAAAGTCAAGAAGTGAATTTAACCATGAAGAATGTGTGTTATTCGCAGGATTACCAGGTGGGTGGGAAGCTAAAACTATATTAAAAATAATGTAGCCATCATAAATAAGGACTTGTAACCTGCAAAATATTGCATCCTTGTTTTTGGGTTTTATATTTTATCTTATGTGATAAGTTAATTTAAGATGCAGACTTTATGTGTTTGTATCTCCTACTAAGACAGAACTGAAAACTGCAATATAATATGTACTGTATGCATATGCATGACAATGGGAACTCACATTCTTCATTTCTTTTCTTGTTAAATCCTCTATAATCATTATCAAAACTTCATACTTTCAAAACAATCTATTAATTTATAAGTATAACCAAGCAACAGCTATTGTACAGCTGTGAGAACATTTTGTCTATAACCTTTTATAATGCAATCTGTATGCTTTGCTGGTTTTTTAATAGTTACGCTAATAAATATTGTAATGAAAGGGTTAAGAATTTCTTGAGAGTGGACTAAAAGCCCAATAACTGGTCTCACCCCCACGCATAGGCTGAGGCTCAGTCGCATCTAATACAGCCTTGAAAAGCACTTCCAGCTGCTATTGAACCACACTAACAATTAACAATTAAAAACATTCAGAAATTCATTTTCTGACCGTGCAAGCAGCCTGCTTTGGCTTTGCTCTAATGCAGAACCGCAGGGGCAGCTCCACGCCATCCCATTTAGCCTAAATGCCAAACCATAAAACTTAGACTGGACTGAATCAAACCCCAGGCTGTTAATTGCATTTAAACTTTCATATTGAAGTTGCTAGAAAGTGGCTGTTTTGCTGCTTTTTTCATCAAAGCTTTTTGCACTCAGTGGTGGGTGGTGTATTTTGTTAATCCTGACATAAATAGAATACAATTTAGTTTTCTATTGAAAAAAATGTTTTACTGTACAAACACCTGTAAAAATTCTTGTATTAAACTTTTTCCACCTTATGAACTCGCATGGCATTAAATATAGTTACGATGTTTCAAAGCCAAGAATCCAGAGGTGGTCTTTTTCAACACAGGCTTTCTGCACTGAAATGGTGCTTTAAAAAGTGTCACCCCCACATGCCCTTATTTTTTTGCTTTACTCTTTCCTGTAGGGCAACTTCACACTGATCCACTGCACTTTGGGCGCAATGCAGTGTACCTGCAGTTTTCATAAAAGTCCACCAAAACCGCAAGACATAATATGGTTCAATAAGTTTTTATTGATGTTTTTTTGCAAGAATATAAAGAATATAAACATCGAAAAAAAAAGACAGAATAAGGGAGTGTAAACAGTGTCAGTTACCTGACATATAGTCTCCTAATAAACAGTTATATCTTTTAAATATTGAAATAGTGCAAACGCTTACAGGTATCAGGGTTGTTATAGGTGAAGTAATACTTTAAACCCGTACAACAGGTGTATGTTAACATATAAGCATTAACTACTCTATGTTGGGATGCCCCTTTGGGAGCCTGCTGCACCCCTAAACATAGGTAGTCTAGAATAATCAACGTGTGCATAGGTTTCATCGGTATGGTCAGTATCAAAGATTTGGATCTCCATTTCCATGGGAGATCCTATATTTATATTGCATCTAAAAAGATTATATCGGAGATCTAGAAAAGGGGAAAGGTAGGAAAGACAGAGTAGAAAAAGGCGGAATGGGTATAGAATAGAAAGAAAATAGAAAGGGGAGGGGGGTGGGGGGGTAAGGAGACAGTGAGCTTCGGTCTATATATATATAGGGTCTTTACTATAAATAAAGAGTATAATGGGTAAGGGTTGTTCAGTCCTTATGAGGGGTTCTTAGCCGAGAGTCTTTGTTTGAGTTTGTCTGAGGTAGAGTAACTCCTCCAGATACTCCAGACAAAAGAGAATTTGGCATACTTGTCTAGGGCTTGGGCCTGCATTTCCTCCATTAGCATGTAATTGTTTACCTCTCTGACCCATTCTATTAAGGAGGGGGGCGTAGTAGTTTTCCAGTGTCTGGGTATGAGTTGTCTACCAGCACTAACAAAAAATTTCAGAAGGCCGTTTTTTTGCGATTTGATTGTCCCTGGGAGGATGGATAGGAGGGCTATAGAGGGTGATGGTAATAGTGGCTTGTTATAGACTTCAGAGTAAATTTGAAAAATTTGAGTCCAGAATTGGAGAATACCATCACATTCCCACCAGATGTGTATATAAGTACCTTCCATTGTGTTGCATCTCCAGCATCTGTCTGAGTTAGATGGGAACATGATCCTGAGAGTAGTTGGGACCCGATACCACCTCAACATCACTTTGTAGTTTTTCTCTTGTGTATAACTTGATATGGAGGTTTTGTTCGTGAAGAGGAAGGCTTTCCCCCATTCCGCCTCAGTTATCCGCAAGACATAATAGATGTCTATGGGAAAGCTAACCTGCGCTACATCCAAAGCACAGCGGGGCAGTGTAAAAGAGACATTAAATTGACCCTGAAATCTAAAAGCCAACCTTCCGTTTACAAAAGTTTTATTTGGAAGTTCAAATAAACAGTCATTAAGTATATTTGCATATTGTGTTTTACAGTTATATAAATTGTGTCACAATAAAGGAATATTACATTAAGTTATCAACACGGAAGTATAACTATTAACAAAATGCTTATACAGGGATGATATGCGGTATATTACAATAGAAAAAAATATAATTATAAGAAATAATAAAGTGTCACAGTGGATATTTACATAGGGTTCCAATAAGACCATTTTCTTTTGTGAATGTGAATAGTATCATTTAGAGTATGGTATATCCATTCAGAGAGCTTAAGTGATTCCATTCTATTAATTACTTGTTGCCAGGGTAGTGTATCAGATTTCCAGTTATAGGCTATCATCCATTGTATAGAACTGCACAAGGAGTGAAATAGTCTCATACAGGGAGAGGGAATGTTTGGTATGTTGGCATATAATAAGCATATCTGAGGGGTGGGTGTAATTTTTTGATTAGAGGAGTTTTCTATTATCTCAATGGCTTTCAGCCAAATTTGATTGAGATGTCTACAACCCCAAAATGTATGTAAAAGAGTGCCCGATTCCGAGCATCCTCTGAAACAGTTTGGGGAGATGGATGGATAGTATGTGTGAAGTTTAGAAGGAGTTAGATACCATCTGGAAAAATTTTTTATTGGGGTTTCTCTAAAAGAAATAGCTCTATTACTTTTGCGGAGATTATCTGACATGGAGGTCCAATCTTCCATATTGAGTTCAACATCCATGTCTGTCTCCCAATGAAGCATTGGTGTGGATTTATCTGGCAATCCAAAATCTCTAAGATAATTATATAGTCTTGAGATGAGGCCTCTATCTCTGGGAGAAGAGATACATATTTGTTCAAATGTAGTGTGAGTGGGGTGTGTGGTGAGTGAAAAATATTTGGCATAAAAATTTTTGATTATATGGTAATGATGGAGTTCGGTAATGGGTAGGCCATGTGTAGCTTGTAATGTAGAGAATGGGACAAATTCCCATTTTAGTTGAAGGGATCTAAGTGTGGTGATATTTTTGTTGATCCAAAGGGAGAAGGATTGGCTACTGTTATAAGCATATGGGAATCTAGGGTCACCTAGGAAGGAAGCTAATGGTGGGGTGTCAGATGAGAGCTTGAATGTATCCTTGTATTTATTCCATATTTGATAGAATTGAGCTATGATAGTATTATATTTAGCAAGTTTGTTGTATGAGGTGTAATTAGACCACAATATTCCTTGTAGGTGTAGCGGGGATATAGAGATGGTTTCGAATTGTTTCCAAGGTAATTCGTTAGTAGGTGTGAACCATTGGGTAAGTTGTATTAATCTGGCAGCAAGGTAGTAAAGCCATAAATTAGGAAGGCCTAGGCCTCCTGCTGATTGAGGTCTATGCATGAGGGAGTAACTAAATCTGGGTTTTCTTTCCGCCCATATAAATTTATTGATTTCTCTTTGAAGGGAGGTCAATTTGGATTTTGGGACATTGATTGGTAGGGCACGGAAATAGTATAGGAGTTTGGGAAGGATCGTCATTTTAATGGCGCATATTCTGCCCAGGAATGATATGTGAAGTGACGACCAAGATTTTAAGAGGGTTGTGATCTGCGAAAATAGTGGGATATAATTGGATTTATACAAGAGCTTATGTGATGAGGGGATTGTGACACCTAGATATTTAAATGACTGAGGACACCATACAAATGGGAAATTTTTTGAAAGTAAGGATTGCGTTTCTTGGGTATAATTAATTGGTAGGGCAGAACATTTATAGGTATTAATTTTAAGTCCTGAGATAGTGTGGAAAGATTGGAGTTCTTTGAGGAGAGATGGGATAGAAGTAAGGGGTTCTGTGAGAAAAATAAGTGCATCATCAGCATATAGACTAAGTTTGAAGTCTTTATTTCCTTTATAGTAACCTTTAATATCAATGCTGTTTCTAATTTTGTGGGCTAGGGGTTCAATTGCGAGGGCAAATAATAGTGGCGATAAGGGGCAGCCTTGTCTAGTACCTCTACTAAGGGGGAAGAATTCGGAGATATGTCCAGGGATTTTGATTCTAGTTTGAGGGTTGTGATAGAGTGCGTTAAATCCTTGCAGGAATTTATCTGAGATTCCATATTTGGGCAGGAGAAAGTTAAGGTAAGACCAGCTAACGCTGTCAAACGCTTTATGGATGTCTAAACTAAGGAGACATACTTGGCGGGAGTGTATCTTAGCATCTTGTATAATATTAGTAACTAATCTAACATTATCGACAATCTGTCGTCCTGGGATAAAGCCAGTTTGATCAACATTTATTAGGTTTGTAATGACCGTAGCCAATCTGTCGGAAAGCATTTTCCCAAAGATTTTAAGGTCATTATTAACCACTTGAGCCCCGGACCATTATGCTGCCTAAGGACCAGAGGTCTTTTTCCAATTTGGCACTGCGTCGCTTTAACTGCTAATTGCGCGGTCATGCAATGCTGTACCCAAACGAAATTTGCGTCCTTTTCTTCCCACAAATAGAGCTTTCTTTTGATGGTATTTGATCACCTCTGCGGTTTTTATTTTTTGCGCTATAAACGGAAAAAGACCGAAAATTTTGAAAAAAAATGATATTTTCTACTTTTTGTTATAAAAAAAATCCAATAAACTAAATTTTAGTCATACATTTAGGCCAAAATGTATTCGGCCACATGTCTTTGGTAAAAAAAATGTCAATAAGCGTATATTTATTGGTTTGCGCAAAAGTTATAGCGTCTACAAACTAGGGTACATTTTCTGGAATTTACACAGCTTTTAGTTTATGACTGCCTATGTCATTTCTTGAGGTGCTAAAATGGCAGGGCAGTACAAAACCCCCCCAAATGACCCCATTTTGGAAAGTAGACACCCCAAGGAAATTGCTGAGAGGCATGTTGAACCCATTGAATATTTATTTTTTTTGTCCCAAGTGATTGAAAAATGACAAAAAAAAAAAAAAAAAAAAATATTTACAAAAAGTCGTCACTAAATGATATATTGCTCACACAGGCCATGGGCCTATGTGGAATTGCACCCCAAAATACATTCTGCTGCTTCTCCTGAGTATGGGGATACCACATGTGTGGGACTTTTTGGGAGCCTAGCCGCGTACGGGGCCCCGAAAACCAATCACCGCCTTCAGGATTTCTAAGGGTGTAAATTTTTGCTTTCACTCTTCACTGCCTATCACAGTTTCGGAGGCCATGGAATGCCAAGATGGCACAAAACCCCCCAAAATGACCCCATTTTGGAAAGTAGACACCCCAAGCTATTTGCTGAGAGGCATATTGAGTCCATGGAATATTTTATATTTTGACACAAGTTGCGGGAAAGTGACACTTTTTTTTTTTTTTTTTTTTTTTTTCATAAAGTTGTCACTAAATGATATATTGCTCACACAGGCCATGGGCATATGTGGAATTGCACCCCAAAATACATTTAGCTGCTTCTCCTGAGTATGGGGATACCACATGTGTGGGACTTTTTGGGAGCCTAGCCGCGTACTGGACCCCGAAAACCAATCACTGCCTTCAGGATTTCTAAGGGTAAAAATTTTTGATTTCACTCTTTACTGCCTATCACAGTTTCGGAGGCCATGGAATGCCCAGGTGGCACAAAACCCCCCCAAATGACCCCATTTTGGAAAGTAGACACCCCAAGCTATTTGCTGAGAGGCATGGTGAGTATTTTGCAGCTCTCATTTGTTTTTGAAAATGAAGAAAGACAAGAAAAAACATTTTTTTTTTTTCTTTTTTCAATTTTCAAAACTTTGTGACAAAAAGTGAGGTCTGCAAAATACTCACTATACCTCTCAGCAAATAGCTTGGGGTGTCTACTTTCCAAAATGGGGTCATTTGGGGGGGTTTTGTGCCACCTGGGCATTCCATGGCCTCCGAAACTGTGATAGGCAGTGAAGAGTGAAATCAAAAATTCACGCCCTTAGAAAGCCTGAAGGCGGTGCTTGGTTTTCGGGGTCCCGTACGCGGCTAGGCTCCCAAAAAGTCTCACACATGTGGTATCCCCGTACTCAGGAGAAGCAGCAGAATGTATTTTGGGGTGTAATTTCACATATTTCCATGGCATGTTTGAGCAATATATCATTTAGTGACAACTTTGTGCAAAAAAAAAAAAAAAAAAAAAAAATTTGTCTCTTTCCCGCAACTTGTGTCGCAATATAAAATATTCCATGGACTCGACATGCCTCTCAGCAAATAGCTTGGGGTGTCTACTTTCCAAAATGGGGTCATTTGGGGGGGTTTTGAACTGTCCTGGCATTTTATGCACAACATTTAGAAGCTTATGTCACACATCACCCACTCTTCTAACCACTTGAAGACAAAGCCCTTTCTGACACTTATTGTTTACATGAAAAAGTTTTTTTTTTTTGCAAAAAAATTACTTTGAACCCCCAAACATTATATATTTTTTTAAAGCAAATGCCCTACAGATTAAAATGGTGGGTGTTTCATTTTTTTTTTTTCACACAGTAATTGCGCAGCGATTTTTCAAACGCATTTTTTGGGGAAAAAACACACTTTTTTTAATTTTAATGCACTAAAACACACTATATTGCCCAAATGTTTGATGAAATAAAAAAGATGATCTTAGGCCGAGTACATGGATACCAAACATGACATGCTTTAAAATTGCGCACAAACGTGCAGTGGCAACAAAATAAATACATGTTTAAAAGCCTTCAAAAGCCTTTACAGGTTACCACTTTAGATTTACAGAGGAGGTCTACTGGAAAAATTACTGCACTCGATCTGGCCTTCGCGGTGATACCTCACATGCATGGTGCAATTGCTGTTTACATTTGACGACAGACCGCCGCTTGCGTTTGCCTTAGCGCGAGAGCAGGGGGCGACAGGGGTGTTTTTTTTTTTGTTTTTTTTTCTTTATTATTTTTTTGCTTTTTTAATCTTACTTTTAAACTGTTCCTTTCATATTTTTTTTTTTAATCATTTTTATTGTTATCTCGGGGAATGTAAATATCCCCTATGATAGCAATAGGTAGTGACAGGTACTCTTTTTTGAAAAAATTGTGGTCTATTAGACCCTAGATCTCTCCTCTGCCCTCAAAGCATCTGACCACACCAAGATCGGTGTGATAAAATGCTTCCCCAATTTCCCAATGGCGCTATTTACATCCGGCGAAATCTAAGTCATGAAATACTCGTAGCTTCCGGTTTCTTAGGCCATAGAGATGTTTGGAGCCACTCTGGTCTCTGATCAGCTCTATGGTCAGCTGGCTGAATCACCGGCTGCATTCTCAGGTTCCCTGTTGAGACAGGAGAGCCAGAGAAAAACACGGAAGATGGTGGGGGGGGGGGGGCATTCCCTCCCACGGCTTGTAAAAGCAGTCTAGAGGCTAATTAGCCGCTAGGATTGCTTTTATATGAAAGCCGACCGCTGGCTGAAAAGAATGATACCAAGATGATACCTAAACCTGCAGGCATCATTCTGGTATAACCACTCAAAGTCGTGAATGGCGTACCTGAAGACAAAAAAATGGTTAACAATGGTTAACAATAAAGCACAGTAAAGTGTAAATAATTACACACCTGAAAAACAAACATGATAAAACATAATAACAATAACAATAACAATAACAATAAAACATTGCAGAATAGAATACAGTAAAAAAGAGCAGAACAATAGAGAGAGAGAATAGAGAGAGAGAGAACAATAAAACAACAACTATTTTTTTTTATTTCATATATTTTTTTTTTTTTTACACTTTTTTTGTAACTAACTTTTATAACGGTAACCGGTTCCAGGTTCGGGTCTCTCAAAATGCGATGGCATCTTGGGAGACCCTGTGAAAGTGCGCCTAGCCTGTGCAATGCTGTACCCTACACTAATACTCAACTAGTGAATGGTAGCGTTCAAAACATTCACCAATGCAAAGACCAGGATTGTCAGGACAGGAGGGACAATAATAGCGGGCGTCACGCCTATATCCGCGCTTGCTGCAGACACGACATCTTTTTTGGGGGGTTCGTTGGGTAGGGGTACTTGGGAGGACATAAAAATGCCTCTCATGCAGCCGACTGCATTTGGTTGGGGATGTGAATGGGGGAAGTACGGGCGCTGCAGAAGCGGTGGGTTCCCAATTAGGATTGGCGAATGCAGCAGGAAGGGCACTATGGGCACGACGGGCCTGTGTTTGTCTTTTTGGTGGCAGCGGGACACTACTTGTGCTTGCCACCTCACCAGCTTGAACTGCACTTATGGGACTCGCCACGTCACCAAGTGTTACTGCAGTGCTGGTTTGACTACGACCGGGGTGTACTAGGCCGCTGGCGCTTGCCAGTTCACCAAAACGCTACCAAAAAACTGTTAGCGATCGCAGGGATCAGGCCTGACTCTGCGAACGCTGCAGTTATGCGTTTAGTGTTTTGTAAGTGACAGTGATCGATCGATACTGCACTTGGGTGGGCTGGGCCGGGCCGGGCGGAGGGGCAAAACGCAGGTGCTAGCAGGTATCTGGGCTGATCCCGCTAACACTGCGTTTTTGGGAACCCTAAACTGCTGGTGACGCTAGTATAGATATGATCGGATCAGATATTGATGCGATCAGATACTATACCACTAAGGGAGGTGTACGGTGTGTGCGTGGGTGTTAGCGGTACTGGCGCTAATCTGACGCTGCCTGGGGCTGGTGCTTGCCAGTTCACCAAAATACTACCAAAAAAACTGTTAGCGATCGCAGGGATCAGGCCTGACTCTGCGAACGCTGCAGTTATGCGTTTAGTGTTTTGTAAGTGACAGTGATCGATCGATACTGCACTTGGGTGGGCTGGGCCGGGCCGGGCGGAGGGGCAAAACGCAGGTGCTAGCGGGTATCTGGGCTGATCCCGCTAACACTGCGTTTTTGGGAACCCTAAACTGCTGGGGACGCTAGTATAGATCTGATCGGATCAGATATTGATGCGTTCAGATACTATACCACTAAGGGAGGTGTACGGTGCGTGCGTGGGTGTTCGCGGTACTGGCGCTAATCTGACGCTGCCTGGGGCGACGCATATCACCGCCGGGCGATCGGGGGGCTAAACCTTTATTCGGTAATAAACGGCGGGTGCCCTGACACTATAAAAAAATAAACAAACTAACCAGCGTCAACCGTAACGGTTATACGGTGATCAGTGGTGAAAGGGTTAACTAGGGGGCAATCAAGGGGTTAAAACATTTATTAGGTAGTATATGGGGGTCCCTGACAATATAAAACGCTGACGGCGAACCTAAATATTTACCTCACTAACTAGCGTCACCAGTGACACTAATACAGCGATCAGAAAAATGATCGCTTAGTGACACTGGTGACAGGGGGTGATCAAGGGGTTAAAACTTTATTAGGGGGGGGTTAGGGGGGTACCCTAGACCTAAAGGGGGGTAATACTAACTGCCCTAACACATTTACTGTCACAAACTGACAACTAGCAGTAATCAGAAAAAAAAAAAAAAAAAAAAAAAAAAAAACTGCTGGTGTCAGTTTGTGACAGGGGGGGGGGGGTGATTGGGGGGGGATCGGGGGGCGATCGGGGGGGGGATCGGGGTGATTTGTGTGCCTGGCATGTTCTACTGTGTGTGTGTGTGTTTGTGCACTCACATACTTGTCGTCTCTCCTCGGGCCGGAACGGAAAATACCGACCCGAGGGGAGATGACATCACTTCCTTTGCTGCTGTTTAGCATACAGCAGCAAAGGAAGATTCTCATTGGCCGGCGGCGATCGCGAGGGGGGGGCCACGAACGGATGGTCTCCCCCTCATCACCGATCGCCGCTGGACAAACGACGACCGCCTCGGGCACCGGGGGGGGGTCCGATCGGACCCCCCACCCGCGGAAGGCAAATCACGTACCCTGTACGTGATTTTGCCTGTCCGTGCCACTTTGCCGACGTACATCGGCGTGAGGCGGTCGTCAAGTGGTTAAGGACCGAGATAGGGCGATAATTTTGGGGAAGGGAGTGGTCTTTCTGTGGTTTAGGGATAAGGGAAAGGTTGGCCAGGAGCATCTCGTCTGGGAAGTGGTTACCGTCAAGAATATGGTTAAAGAGTTTGGTCAGGTAAGGTGTTAATGAGGGAGTGAATTTTTTATAGTATGAAGAAGAGAAACCATCTGGACCAGGGGCGGTGGATGTCTTGAGGGATTTAATTATTTTGGTAATTTCCGTCTCTGTACATGGAGCATTAAGGAGTTCTATTTGTTGTGAGTTGAGGGTAGGTAATTGTATATCATCTAGCCATGATTTTGCGGATTGGTTAAGAGGGGGTTGTGGGCTGGAGAAGAGATCTTTGTAAAAATTGGAGAATATTTTAAGAACTTCCTGAGGGTGGGTAATCATGTTACCGGTTTGATCTCTTAGTTTGTAAATATGTGGGGGTTTATGTTCATTGTTTAGTTTTTTGGCAAACATAGTTGAAGGGGAATTACTATGGAGTAGGAATTTAGCTTTTGAAAATCTGAGGGATTTTTCTGTATTTGCGGATAAAATAAGGTCCAAGGCTTTGCGTTTGTCTTGTATTTGTTTAGTGATTTCGAGAGTTGAGTTGTGTTGTAATTTGTTATATAAAGAGTTTAAATCTTTAGTGAGGCTTTTGATGTTGGAGATTCTTTCTTTATTTTTGTTTGCCGCTAGGCTGATTAGATGGCCTCGGATAACGGCTTTATGTGCTACCCAAAGTGTTGTAAAGGGAGTGCCTTCTACCGCGTTTTCTGTAAAATAGTTTTCAATATGTGATGTAATATTTTGTGTTATTGTTGGGTCAGTTAAAATTGAATCATTTAGTCGCCAATTGTAGGGGGAGGGCAAGAGTCCAATATGTGATGTGTCAAATGAGGTGATGTCATGGTCCGACCATGGGCAGGGATGGATAAGAGCTTTGGAGGAGTTGGCTAACAAGATGGGGGTGCAGAATATATAGTCGAGTCTGGCGTAGACTTCATGGGGATGAGAGTAATGTGTATACGCTTTAATTCCAACATTATGGGCCCTCCAAGAGTCAACCAATTGGAATTTGTTTAGGGAGCGGTTCAATGATTTAGAAAATGCTTTGGAGGAAGATGATGTCCTGCTTCTATCAAGGGTCGGGTGTGAGGTTAGGTTAAAGTCCCCACCCAAAATTATGTGGGGAGAGCTATATTTGTCAAGATTTTCGAAGAAGTTTATAAAAAAAGTAGATTGAGATTCATTAGGTGCATATATAGAAGCTATAGTTATTGCTTTGTTGTTTATTTGTCCTTTAATAATGATATAGCGGCTATCTAGATCTTTATATATATTTTGTATATCAAAGACAATGGTATTACGAATAAAAATGGCCACACCTCTAGTTTTGTTATGGAATGTAGTACAATAATATTGGTTATAGGTCTTGTTAAAATAGTTTGGATGATTAGTAGTGGAAAAGTGTGTTTCTTGCATAAGAATGATGTCTGCCTTTAGTCTCTTATAGTGTTGGAAGGCTTTTTGCCGTTTATGGGGTGAGTTAAACCCCTGTACATTGTGTGATAATACTTTAAGAACCATTGGTTATGGGAAAAAGATAAAGTTTAAGAAAAGAGTCAAACTTGTATATATAGGGTAGCATAAAGGTGTATAGTTCTGGAGTGTCTTCAGAAAATATTTTGTTGAGTATATTTAGGAGTTGGGGGGAGATGTGTGATGATGTTTGGTGAGACAGCCTGAATTGCACATCATACCTTGAAATTATCCCGTAGTAGCAAAGATAAACATAACATTGTATTATCTGTTGTGACTGAAAAAAAAAACAGTAACTTCCAATTTTGGAGAAAAAATTTCCATTGGCCTTAAGGGCGAATGTAATATGTAACAACATAAAGAAATAAAGGAACATTGGGACAAGAGTTTTCTTGTCACTGAACATCATTTTTGGAGGACAAATCTGTCCTGGACCTGCAATCATGGCCAGGTGCAACATCCCTACTGGTAGGGGTGCCGCAGTTAGCCGCAGAAGCAGGAGGGGGGACAATCCAGCGGCGGCGGACCACATAGGCTTTTTGATTAAACTAGCTTAAAACAGTAAGAAATTTTTACCAGGAGGTGAGTAGGTTGGGGGAGGGGAGGGGAAGGGGGGAAATGGGGGGAGGGAAGAGTAGGGGGGAGAGAGGAAGTAGTAGGGAGAAAGGAAGGGAAACAAAAAAAAAAAAAAAGGGGAAAAAGAGTCATGGGTATCAAAGTTCCTTCCGTCTTCAGAAGATATCGGTTACTGGAGATGTATGTGATACAGTTTATGAAGACAGTCGATCCGAGGAGTCCGATAGACAGTGTTGATTGGAGAATAAGGGGAGAGAAAAAAAAAAAAAAAGAACCCAGAAAAATCAAACAAAAAGTCATTCCATTTTTCTTAGAAAAAAAAGAATACAAAAATTATATCTTCAGGACATAATCAAAAATTTTCCAGTATGTGGTTAGGCGCGGGGTGTATTCAGGGGCTTGGTTTTGAAATGGTTGACGCCAGCTTCTTCGGTCGTTTATATTGCGTCTGGAGGAAGGTGTAGACCAAATTGGAGAGGGTCTTGGAGTTGATGGGAAACGGTTAGGGGGTTCTGGATCCAGTAGGCCTAATTTTACGAGCAGTTCTTTGCCCTCAATAATGTTGTACACTGTGTGTGTAGAACCATTGTATGGAATAGTGAGTTTAAATGGGAAACCCCATCTATATTTTATTCTTGCTGCTTGCAGAATGTTAGTGACCTCTTTCATCCTGCGTCTTCTGTCCAACGTGGCAGGGGAGATATCTGGGTAAATTTGTAGTTTTTTACCATCCAGGGCAATATTGGGCGAGTTTCTCGCAGCGCGCATGATGTCCTCTTTAACCAGAAAATCCTTCATGCACATAATAATGTCTCTGGGAGGTTTATCAGGAGTGGGTTTAGGGCGCAGTGCTCTGTGTATTCTGTCGCATGTAAATGCGGATAGCGGTTTGTCTGGGAGGAGGTTGTGAAAAATCTTGGAGACTGTGGGCATGAGATCTGTGACCGATTCAGGGACTCCACGTAATCTAATGTTATGTCGTCTGTTTCTATTGTCAAGATCTTCGACTTGAGCTTGCATAAATGCAAAGCTGTCAGCAAGCGATTCGTAATCTTTCCTTAAATCATTATGGGCTAGTGAGAGTTCATCATGTTTTGTTTCAACCATGTCTGTGCGACTGCCAATGCCTGCTATCTCCTGGGACAAGGCCTCAGTGGATTTGTGTACTTCTTTTTCTATCTTGTCTACCAGTTTTTCAAAGATTGCAGTCAGACTGGCATCTAAATCAGCCTTGGAAAGGGGAGAGGTGTACTCACAGTTCCCGTTGTTCGTTGAGAAGTTTGGATGTTTGGATGGATGGATGTTTCCCCTGTGTGCTGTGTGCTGGCACGAGAGCTGGCGCCGGCGCCATCTTGGGACATCTTCCTGCCTTGTCTGGAAGCAGTGTCAAGGAGAAAGTTTGTCAGGTTATGTTTAGAGGGTTTTAAATGCCTGGATCTCCTTGTAGGCATGAGCGGGAGTGTTGCCGCGGTATCGGCGGTGTTTTCGCCGCCTTTCGTTCTGTTTGGCCCCGGGATTTTTAGCCTGCTGTGAGCGGGTCCGACGGAGCTTAGGCTACTCGCGTCTTCCCCTCATCGCGCCGCGCATGCGCCCCCAAAAGCCAACCTTCCAATCAACTAACCTTTCAATCTCTGCCTAACACTTATCCTAGGGACCAGAGATGAGCTCAGTTATGTTTGGATCCTAGTCCGTACCAACTTGAGATAATTGACTATGGTCACCAAATAAATAGAGAGAGTAATGGCCTGACAGAGGTTCTAAACATTCATTGTGTATTCACAACATAATTAAAGGTTCTGGCCTTAGGCTCGGTTCACACTGCTGTGACTTGGGATCCGACTTGTGAGACCCCAAGTAGAGTGACATTTGAAAAGGTTCCTGTACTACTTTAAGACAACTTCTATCAGACTTATGCCTCAAAGTAGTACTTAAGTTGCCAGAAAATCTCTCTGTAAGTCGAGTAACTTTCAGGTCGCAGCAGTGTGAACCAAGCCTTAGATAATCTTTAAATCTTTAACTGTTGAAATTATTACATTGAGGGGGCTTCTTGGCGCTAATTGCCAGGCGCTAGTCGCCTGAGTGATGGTGCCTCCTCTCCCACTTAGTCGCCAGCGTGACGTTGGTGGCCAACTTTGGCTACAGGCTATACTCCTCAGTTTTCAGGTACATCAACGAGGGGTATTGTTTCAGTGACACTGTGCACTAACTGGAATTGCATTCTATAAATCAGCATACCAGGCAATAATCATAGTATTTTCTTTTTTCACATTTTTTGTGTACTCTTTTTTCACTAATTCATTGGAGTTCCCCTATTGTTGAGCTAACTAACTACACAATCTGTCATTTTGCTTGACTGTTACACAATTATGGTTTTGTATAAATACAAACCACTTTACCACATTATTATCACTCAATATTACTTTATAGGCTAAGCACAAGGTTAATCCTTCATTATTATTCCAACACAATCTTTTCCATACATCTTTATACACTAATACATTTACTTTATGCTTATTCACAGAGGGTATAGGTGATTAATACACATCATCATCGATTGTTTGGTGAGGACCACATCCCTAGTCACACTTACCCTCCCCATGGTTTGCTGCTGCTGTGCCAAAGGTTGTGCCACCTCAGCTCCAATGCCAGATCATGCCCTCAGCTACCCCAGTGCTTGCTGCCACACTTTCATCCATAATCGGCCTGTAAGTATGGGTGGATGGTTTTTCCTTTCCCTCCCCCCTTTCCTATGCACGTCAGATTTATTGTTTGTTTTAATACATTTTTTAGATATCCATTACACATCTACTCCCAATGAGTGTCATATAGACGTTTATTTATTTAATGCCACATGTCTAATTCAATATAATTGGATCCACCTTAATATATGTAATATGTCAGTATGGATTTAAGAAATTGATAAGCTAATGAATTATGAACTACCATGCCTTTTTAATGTAATTATATGTGCAATATCAAACAAAACATTATCAAAGTAATACAGTTGTAATTTGCTTCCCAGCTGCATGCTCCATGTAAAGTCCCAACCTTATTATTAATCAGGGATGGAGGCAATTTGACTTAATTGTCTTAGGCCTCATTTAAAGTCCCAACCATTTCCCATTCCTGAAATTTTAAAATTTTCCCAAATAGTAACCGATTACTGACAGCATAATGTCAACTTGTACAACATGGAGTAAATCTATGCTATGTTCACATGGAAAAAATATACAAATTCACTAGACATTAGACATTATAAGGTTCTGTGACCCTTTACTCTAGAACCCTGTGAGGACTAAGCAGATACCAAATTTTTAAAAGTTTGTATTAGCCAAGGGTTAACAGCCAAGCATGCAGCCTGGCAAGCCAGGAAAAGCCCTTGTCCCCATCAACATGGCAGTGCCCCCTGCCCCAAAGCACCCCTCCATGATGAGGGCATGTGGCTTGGTATGGTTCAGCGGTGGGGGCGCTGCCCTCCCCACCCCAAAGCACCTTGTCCCCATGTTGATGGGGACAAGGGCTTTTTCTCCACAACCTTGGGCTGTGGTTGTGGGGCTTTGTGGTTGTGGGCTTATCGGAATCTGGAAGCCCCTTTTACCCACTTGTCAACTGCCGCACGCCGATATACGTCGGCACAATGGCAGCAGTGGGCAAATGGGCGTACCTGTACGTCCCCTTTAATTTGCGGGGCTAGTGGGTGCTCGCGCCCACAGCATACTGCGTGACCGTGCCCGCGAGTCCCGCGGACTCGATATCCACTGGTGTCCCGTGATCGTGTCACGGAACGGCAGAACGGGGAGATGCCTTTGTAAACAAGGCATTTCCTGTTCTGCCTAGCAACATGACAGAGATCTACTGCTCCCTGTCATCCGGAGCAGTGATCTGTTATGTTGTAGTGAGCCCACCCCCCCCACAGTTATAAACACTCCCTAGGACACACTTAACCCCTTTATCGCCCCCTAGTGTTTAACCCCTTCTCTGCCAGTGTCATTTACACAGTAATCAGTGCATTTTTATAGCACTGATCGCTGTATAAATGACAATGATCCCAAAATAGTGTCAAAAGTGTCCGAAGTGTCCGATGAGTCCGCCGCAATGTCGCAGTCACAATAAAAATCGCAGAACGCCACCATTACTAATAAAAAAAAATAATAATAAAAATGCCATAAATCTATCCCCTATTTTGTAGACACGATAACTTTTGCGCAAACCAATCAATATATGCTTATTGCGATTTTTTACCAAAAATATGTAGAAGAATACATATCGGCCTAAACTGAGGAAAAAATTTCTTTTTTATATATTTTTTGGGGATATTTATTATAGCAAAATGTAAAAAATATTGCTTTTTTTTCAAAATTGTTGCTCTTTTTTTGTTTATAGCGCAAAAAATAAAAACCACAGAGGTGATCAAATAACACCAAAAGAAAAAAAAAAAAAGGGCGTCAATTTTGTTTTGGTGTAACGTCGCACGGCCGCGCAATTGTCAGTTAAAGTGATGCAGTGCCGAATCGCAAAAAGTGCTCTGGTAAAGAAGGGGGTAAATCCTTCCGAGGCTGAAGTGGTTAAGAAAGGGGGCCCCCAGATCCCACCCCCCCATGTGAATGAGTATGGGGTACATATAGTGTGTAATGTAAGAAAAACAGGAGGCAGTTTTTGACAAGTCCTTTATTAAAAATGAATACTGTCTATCATGGTTCTGCAATAGAGTTTATTTGTCAGCTTATCTGTCTCCATGTATTCCTCTCTAAAGACCAGCTGCCTCTCACCTGACTGGTTTTCTAACCTCTCCTCTAAGCATGGCCCCACCCCAGGCCCTATCAGGGAACCCTATATTAACCTGTGCACTGCAATCCAGCAGTGCTGATCAACCATTGTGTGTTAGCCTCTGTGTGTACTTGCTGTGTTTCCTACGTCTGATTCCTGTTAGCGACTTTGGCCCGTTCTTACTATTCCTGTCTGCTCGTGACCCTGACCTTTGGCGTGTCCCCGACCATCCCTGTTTTCCTGTGACCCTGAACCTTGGCTTGAACTCTGTTGTCCTTGTCTGCTTGTGGACCCGACCTTGGCTTGTCCCTTACTTTCCTTGTTCCAGCCTGCTGCCTCCTTCCTCTTCTCCTGTAGTCTACCGTGAGCGTGAGCTGTGAGACCCTGGGGGCTGCGACCTGGAGCCAGACTGCAGCGCAGTCCATCCTTACCACTAAAGGCTCTGGTGAACACCTGCTGGCTCTTAGACACCGCGCCCTGGGGAATCTATGCTCTAGCTCCCAGTGGGATCTGTGTCAGTGATCCTGTAGACCTGCTTCCTGAACCTCCCAGGGTTCAATCCGCAGCAGTCAGTCCTAGGGAAGCCTGGCGTTCTCAGCGCCCTCTCACTTGTGTAGACAGCTGTGTGCCGCTCCAGCCAATCCCTACGCGTTACGACACGTCACGTGTCTTCATCTGGGGAACCGGATTGGCTGTTGTCTGTATCCTTATATGTAATGAAATCCGGAAATGTTGAAACCGCCATTTTACTTGTGGGTGTACTGTTAAGTTCGGCCATCTGTGTATTGAAACCGGAAGTACTAAAACGGCCATTTTACTTGTGGGTGTGCTATTAAGTTCGGCCGTCTGTGTATTGAAACCGGAAGTACTAAAACGGCCATTTTACTTATGGTTATACTTATAATGAACGGCGGTCATTTATCTTTAGATTTACCAGAAGTTAGTTCGCCGCCATTTCGTTGTGGATGAACATAGCACTACTCCATGTGTTGGACTCCTATGTGAGCGGCCATTATTTTGGTGGAAATACAAATAGATAATCATTCTTATTTACGGCCAATGAGTATAAAAGAAATTTCGCCATAGGAGCCACACTGTAGTAAATGACATTAATGGTGCACTTAGTATTAGTATACAATAAAAGTATGTATAGAATTATATTTATTGTATACTAATACTAAGTGCACCATTAATGTCATTTACTACAGTGTGGCTCCTATGGTGAAATTTCTTTTATACTCATTGGCCGTAAATAAGAATGATTATCTATTTGTATTTCCACCAAAATAATGGCCGCTCACATAGGAGTCCAACACATGGAGTAGTGCTATGTTCATCCACAACGAAATGGCGGCGAACTAACTTCTGGTAAATCTAAAGATAAATGACCGCCGTTCATTATAAGTATAACCATAAGTAAAATGGCCGTTTTAGTACTTCCGGTTTCAATACACAGACGGCCGAACTTAATAGCACACCCACAAGTAAAATGGCCGTTTTAGTACTTCCGGTTTCAATACACAGACGGCCGAACTTAACAGTACACCCACAAGTAAAATGGCGGTTTCAACATTTCCGGATTTCATTACATATAAGGATACAGACAACAGCCAATCCCCAGATGAAGACACGTGACGTGTCGTAACGCGTAGGGATTGGCTGGAGCGGCACACAGCTGTCTACACAAGTGAGAGGGCGCTGAGAACGCCAGGCTTCTCAGACGTTTTTTACTCTGCCTTTTTATATGCTTGTAAATGTAAGAGCATAGATTAAATAAATATCTCCCTTTACTTAAAAACAATAATACACTAGTGGAGCCTATCTTCTCTCTCCCCCTCCCTTCTTTTTGTCTCCCCCTTCTCTCTCCCCCCTTCCCCCCCCCCCTGGGTCTGAGCTACACTAGAGCGGAGGAAATAAGGAGATAATAAGGAGAGCTGAGCAGCAAAAAGGAGAAGTTACCAGACAGTATTTCTACACTTCAAAAGGCATTTACCAAAGCTTGATTTCTACTGTCTTAAGGTGAGAGTTTTGAGAGACTGAACTAGGAGGCACCACTATAGGAACGACATATCTAACATATAAAGACATACACAGATCTGAATAGAAGGACTTTTCTACCTCTACAACAGCGCCACCTATTTATAAATTTATGAACTGTTTTTTCTTCAATTTTACATATGCTATCGTCATTGTTTTAAGACACATGGATCTGGATGATGGCATTAATTGAATTTATAATTAATTGATATTAATTCTCGATATTTTTTGTATATTTTATTCATCCTTTTGATGGGTTGCACTTAATTATTCACAGTCGGTAATTACTTTTATTCACTCACTAATATTTATTATTTATTTGCATTTATGTATTTATGGTATTGGAGCTAGCTGTCACTTTATGGTTGTTTGGTTATTTTAAACATTTGCACGGATGCACTTTTAAACACAGTATTATCACTCCACTGTTAATCAGTGGTAATAGTTTTATGTGTATATAGAGATTGTAGATCCTTATCAACATTATCACAGTTACCAATACCTCAAACACTTCTGCTTCTACTTCACCCTATACACATCACTCAAGTAAATATTGCGCAAAATTTTCTATATTATCATTTCATTAAGTGGTTGTGTGAGCACTTTTATTTTGCAGCAATATTTTATTTCTATTTTTATTTCTATTTATTTATTAACCTATAGTATCGTGTTATTAGTTATTTGTCACATCCACTAGCGCGAAGGATATTTTACTAGTCAGTCCTAGGGTCCACTACCTTGTGGTGCACTTCTGACTCCTACAGAGTGCATCTGTCACCTAGCCTCAAGGTGACCTGACAGTTTGATCAGCCATGGACCCGACTGATGTGCCGCTACCCACAGATGATCCATTGCAGGGCTTAGTTCACAGACTTGAGACCAAGGAATCGCATCTGACCCAAGTGATGCGATTCCTTCAGGATTTGGCATCCCATTTTGAACAGATTCAGGCCTCATTAGGCCCCCTGGTTCAACAACCTCAACCGCTATCTGCTGCTGCACCTATCGCACCAGTCGCAGCCACACATTCATTACAACTGCCAGCTCCGGCCCGTTTCTCTGGGGACTCCAAGGCTTGCAGGGGGTTCCTTAGCCAGTGCAGGATTAATTTTGAACTTCAGCCCCAAAACTTCCTGTCTGATCGGGCGAAAGTAGCCTATATTATATCCCTTCTGTCCGGCGAGGCGCTAGCTTGGGCTGCCCCTCTGTGGGAACTGAATGATCCAGTGGTTTCTAGCCTGTCTGATTTCTTGATTTTCAGAATATCTTCGAGGAACCGGGTCGTGTCTCCTCAGCGGCTAGCGATCTTTTACGTCTCCGTCAAGAGTTCGCTTCTGTGGGACAGTATGCTCTTCAGTTACGTATCCTCACAGCTGAATTGAGCTGGAATAATGAGGCCCTAGTTGCAACCTTTTTACATGGCCTCTCTGATAGAATGAAGGATGAATTAGCCGGAAGATCCCTTCCTGCTGATCTGGACGGTGTCATTACCTTGTGTAACCAGATCGATATTCACTTTCAGGAGAGGGCCCTGGAAAAAAGACGCCAGCACTCCCCGTTCCTTGGGCAGCTTGAGCTCCCAGTCCCTTCTCTTCGATCCGAGGAGCACCCCCTGCCCGCTGAGGAACCTATGCAGCTGGGCTGGACCAAGTTGTCCCCTGAAGAACGCGCTAGGCGCAGAACTCTGGGCCTGTGCCTCTATTGTGGGGCCAAAGGTCATTTTCGTGACACTTGTTCTCTTCGTCCGGAAAAACGATCAGGGCTAATACATCTGGAAGGTGGAGTATTAGACACTGAAGTATCACCTTCACCTTCTCGTCTTCTTCTTTCTGTGTTCCTTCATGTCGGCGCTTCCTCTCGTTCGGTCTCGGCACATCTGGATTCCGGAGCTGCTGGCAATTTCATGGATTGGGAAACTGCATCTTCCATGAGACTTACCCTTTTGCCCCTTTCAACACCATTGGTGATCTTGGCGATTGATGGCACTGTTCTCCCAGGGGGTCCTATCCGCTTCCAGACCCTTCCTTTTAAGATGTCGGTAGGGACACTCCACCAGGAGTGGATATCCTTCCTCGTCTTGCCTAAAGCTTCATCTCCTATCATATTAGGTCTTCCTTGGTTACGGTTCCATTCTCCACACATTGACTGGACTGCTGGACGGATCCTGGCTTGGGGTTCCTCCTGTTCCTCTTGCTGCCTACTCAAGGTTACCCCAAAAGAGAAACTTCCTGTTGCCACCATCCCAGTATCTTCTGCTCTTCCCGCTGCATATAGCGATTTCTGGAATGTCTCCTGCAATAGTCGGGCTGTGGCACTCTGGATGAGGAGCCCACCTGTAATCTTGAGCCAATCATTCATTCCAGTTTGCATGGTCATTTACCTTTGCCTGTTCCTGGACCCCCTTGGACGCACACCCAGGCTGACTCGTCTACCAGTTCCACAGTCGCTATGCCCTGTGATGCGATTCTGGTGGTCGCTGCACCTGGCAATGCTGTTCAGTCAGCCTCTGCACCAGTTCAGCCTATGCCTAAGGGTTTGGGGGACCCTGCTCAGACTCCTGATGGTCTTCTTATGCCTTTACCCATTCCTAAGAAGCCTTTAGCCCTCAATAAGTCCTCTCGTCCTCTCCCTACCTCGGTTTCGGTCTCTGAGGATAATCTTAAGTACAAGGTTAGTCAAGTTCTCGATTCCCAGCTCCGTAGAGGCATTCTTCAGTACCTCGTACATTGGGAAGGGTTTGGTCCTGAGGAGAGATCTTGGATAATTGCATCTGAGATCTTTGCACCTCGTCTGTTGACGAGGTTTCATTTGGAGTTTCCCTTTAAGCCAGGGCCCAGGCGGGGGAGGGGGAGGCCTCATAAGAGGGGGGTACTGTCATGGTTATGCAAAAGAGTTTCTTTGTCAGCTTACCTATCTCCATGTATTCCTCTCTAAAGACCAGCTGCCTCTCACCTGACTGGTTTTATAACCTCTCCTCTAAGCATGGCCCCACCCAAGGCCCTATCAGGGAACCCTATATTAACCTGTGCACTGCAAGCCAGCAGTGCTGATCAACCATTGTGTGTTAGCCTCCATGTGTACTTGCTGTGTTTCCTACGTCTGATTCCTGTTAGCGACTTTGGCCTGTTCTTACTACTCCTGTCTGCTCGTGACCCTGACCTTTGGCGTGTCCCCGACCATCCCTGTTTGCCTGTGACCCTGAACCTTGGCGTGAACTCTGTTGTCCTTGTCTGCTTGTGGCCCCGACCTTGACTTGTCCCTTACTTTCTGTCAGGTCACCTTGAGGCTAGGTGACAGATGCACACCGTTGGGATCAGGAGTGCACCGAAAGGCAGTAGACCCTACGGCTGACTGCTGCAGATGGGAGTCCGGGTATAAGGAAGGCAGGGTCGCTGGAACACCAACACGGATCCCACCGGGGTTAGAGCATAGGATTCCCTGGGGCGCGGAGTCTAAGAGCCAGCAGGTTTTCACCAGAGCCTCTGATGGTGAGGATGGACTGGGCTGCAACTGGCTCCAGGTTGCGACCCCCAGGGTCCCCCAGCTCACACCCACAGTAGGCAACAGAAGGATAAGGATAGTAAGGAATAATCCAAGGTCAGGGCCACAAGCAGACAAGGACAACAGAGTACACGCCAAGGTTCAGGGTCACAGGCAAACAGGGATAGTCGGGGACGTGCCAAAAGGTCAGGGTCACGAGCAGACAGGAATAGTATAGAACACGCCAAGGTCGGTAACAGAAATAAATGTAGAGCACATGGCAGGAAGCCAAACACACAAAGGTTGATCAACAGGGCTGACCTGCAGTGCAGAGGTTAATATAGAGTTCTCTGATAGGAGCTGGGGTGGAGCCATGCTAGAGGAGAGTTAATAAAAGCAGTCAGGTGAGAGACAGCTGGTCTTAGGAGATGAACACATGGAAACAGGTATGCTGACAAACAACCTCTATTGCATAACCATGACACTTTCCTTGTTGTTCCAGCCTGCTGCCTCCTTTCTCTTCTCCTGTAGTCTACCATGAGCGTGAGTGTGAACTGTGAGACCCTGGGGGCCGCGACCTGGAGCCAGACTGCAGCACAGTCCATCCTTACCACTAAAGGCTCTGGTGAACACCTGCTGGCTCTTAGACACCGCGCCCTGGGGAATCTATGCTCTAGCTCCCAGTGGGATCTGTGTCAGTGATCCTGTAGACCTGCTTCCTGAACCTTCCAGGGTTTAATCCGCAGCAGTCAGTCCTAGGGTCCACTACCTTGTGGTGCACTTCTGACTCCTACAGAGTGCATCTGTCACCTAGCCTCAAGGTGACCTGACACTGTCCCTCGTGATAACTCCAACATCAATCACAATGACCGCTGCCAGTGCCGCAGCTGACCCAGTAGAAAAAAAAAAAGCTTCTCAACTGACACGGCTCCCGCCGTTATGTCAGCTCCGGTGTCTGACAGTTTTTATATAACTATGGGGCATGGCCATGCCGCAATGTCACCTGAAGAACCCACCCCTTTTTAACATCACCGCCCCGGGCATGATGGGTCCATGACGTCACATGAGGGCAGGGTCTGGTATGGATTTGTGGATGACCCCACACTGTTTTTTTTCCTCAAAGTCGGTTTAAAATCGGATCCCATTCAATAAAGACTCATGAAAGTCGGATCGCTGTCAGACCGAAGTTGCAGGGCAAAGTCGGATTGATAGTCATACAATTTTCATGTTGCACGAGTGTGAACCGGGCCTTAGACTGCACAATGACAGCATTTGCATTGTATGTAGTTAAAGCTAAAGTTCAGTGAATAATTTTTTTTTTCTTAAGTAATCTTTACTGACATTTCTTAGTTTACATACACCATTAAAAACATCCTCAATTTCATGTAAACAACCTCTGCGGGGGAAGGGGCCTTGCATCCCTCCACCATTCCCCCCTCCCTCCCACTAGATCTAACAAAATTTGTCCAATAGACGATTTTATATGATACAATAGGACAACAGGAGTCTATTTACCCCCAAACCCTCCCACCCTCCCCTTACCCTTATCCTGCCCCAGGCCAGACCTTCCGTTATTCCTGACACCCTATACTTGCCAACCAGGGGTTCCACATCTTCTCAAATTTTTTAAGGTTCCCTCTTCTAATATATAGGGCTCTCTCTTTCCATATTACGTCATCTACTGTTTTAACCCACTCATCAACTGTCGGGGGGTGGACTGATTGCCATCTCTGCATGATAAGCTTCCGGGCCTGGTAGAGGCATCTCAGAACCACTGTCTTAGCTGCTGCCTCCTCTCGGCTCCAAACCCTATATCCAAGTATGCAGAATCTGACCTCTGTCTCTAACGAGATTCCCCACTTTTCTCCAATAGAGCCCACTACCCCCAACCAGTACCGTACTAGTTTGGGACATCTCCATACCATGTGGATCAGGTCACCCTCCTCCCCGCACCTAGGGCATTTGGCGTCAGGTCTTACGCCAAAGCGAAATAATTTCTTTGGGGTGTAATATGCTCTATATAGTAGCATTAGGTGGGAGAGTCTATGTGCAGGTGAAACTGAAACCTCCTGACCCACCTCCAAGATTTCCCTCCATTGTGGGTCGGTTAACTTTCCCAAATCCTTCTCCCACCCCTCCCTACAGCCAAGGTGCTCTGAACTAACGACAGCTTCCTTACATAGTTGCGTATATATTTCGGAAATAAAACCTTTCCTCTTCCCGGGTCTGATCACTCTTTGTAGTAGTACCGCATCTTCCCAAACAGGGGGACCTGCCCTGAATTGCACCTCCAGAGCCGCTCTCATTTGCAGATACCTGAAAAATGTTTGCTTTGGCATACTGAATTCTTTTTGCAGATCCTCGAAAGTTTTCAATACATTCCCTCTATACAATTGGGATAGATAATTTATACCCCACCTCGCCCATTCCTTAAATTCCCCCATAGCCACAGTCTCCTGCAGGTTTCTGTTGTGCCAGAGGGGAGCAAATTCTGTAAACCCGACATATCCCATTAAAGACTTTGTTGCTTTCCATACTTTTGTTATTAGCTTAGTTGTGGGGCTACTACCAGGTAGTGAGTCTGCTTCCAGTGCCTCCGCTACAATTTTGTGAGGTGCCTCCAACGTTAACAGGCTATTATCAGCACAACCGCCCCCCAGATGCTGCAGCTGTGCCGCCAAAAAATAGCATCTCGGGTGCGGGAGAGCTATTCCTCCTTCTTTAGCTGGTAGCTGTAGGCTCTGGAGGCTGATCCTGGCCTTCCCTCTCCTCCATAGCAAATCCCTAAAAAGTGAATCTATCTTTTTGAACCACTTTTTATTCACCCACACCGGTGAATTGTGTAGCAAATACAACAATTGGGGCAGCCAAACCATCTTAATTAGGTTGCCCCTACCTGCTACAGAAAGGGGCAGCTGGTTCCAGATATCGATTTTGCGCTCAAATTTATCCATTAGTGGAACTAGGTTATCTAAGATAAACTGATTGGGGTTTTTTGACATATTTATGCCCAGATAGCGGATCGTTGAAACTATTTTTAAATGTGGGGTTCCCGGCAGGTCATGACCAATGGGTGTATCTAGCGGTAGAAGTGCAGACTTCCTCCAGTTCACCTCCAGTCCCGATACATTACCAAACTTCTCCATTATATCCATTACCTGCCTAAGCGAGCCTCCCGTATCTCCAAGAAACAATAGGACATCGTCGGCATACAGGGCTATCCTCTCCTCTCCTATTCTTCTTACAAACCCCTTGATCTTTAAGCTGGACCTGATGTGAATTGCTAGTGGCTCCATGGCAAGGGCAAAGAGCAGGGGGGACAGAGGGCACCCCTGTCTTGTTCCCCTCTCCAAGCATATTTTCCCCGAGAGGTCTTTATTGACCCTGACCCTTGCACTTGGGGTCTTGTACAATATTTTTATCCACCTTCTAAAACCAGGACCCAGGCCAAATTCCTCCAACACCCGCCAGAGATATGGCCACTCCAAACTGTCAAAGGCCTTAGTTATGTCCAGTGACAACACTGCTCTTGATCCCATATTCTCTGTCGGGGTCTGGAGGTTCATATTGACCCTCCTGATGTTCATGCTCGTGGTCCTATGGGAGATAAATCCAGTTTGGTCCCCGTGGATAAGTTTATATATAATTTTATTAAGCCTGGCAGCCAGCACCCTTGCCAGGATCTTGGCATCTGCGCACAACAGGGATATAGGTCTGTATGCCGACGGGTCCAATGGGTCGCCCCCCTCTTTATGAAGCAGGATGATCTCTGTTTCGGTCATCGAAACAGGCAGACACCCTCTCTGAAGAGCCCGATTCAGTGTCTTCAGTAGTTCTGGCAACAGGACCTTCCCGTACCGCTTATAGGTCTCTACCGGGAGACCATCCGGTCCTGGAGATTTTTGGTTTGCCATTCCCTTTACCGCCAGTTGTACTTCAGCTAATGTAATTGGCGCATCCATACCCTCTCTATCCTCCTCGGTAACCCTCGGGATCCTTATACCGTGAATAAATAAATACAAAACATTTTTCTACAGCTTTAGTTACATTACTTACCCATAATAACGTATTTCCCACGATATGCAGGCTGCTGCATTTTGTAGAAACCTTCACTGCAGAGCTGCTCTGTCCTTTTCCCATTGCTAACCTCTAGTACTGCAGGGGTTAACAGCTTTGGGTCTCAGGTGCACTAAAGAGGATCAGATGGGGACATTCCTCTCCTGCCCTCTTGTAAAGTTCTTTCAACTGCCTGTACCATATTATGTGAATGGGGGGGGGGGGGATCCTGTGACTGATCTGTGAATGATATACAGTGTGTTCTAAACCTTCCTTTACTTATCCAAAAGTAGAAAAACGATTTTAGCTGGGGTTCTATTTTAACTTTATCATAGACAATAATATCTTGTTTATCCAGCATCCACTGAATAGTGATTAGTGAATGTCCATGTTGGAATTTGTATGGAGTTATCATCCATTTTATTTCTATCTCTGAATTATCAGATCTACTGTATCTAATTATGCCCAGCTTTACACCACAAAAACAAAATATGTTTTTAATTTATAGATTTTTAGGGTCATTGGAAGCTTCAATGACTGTGAAATAGTCTACTAATTATCTTCCTGAGACATATTTTGGTTATGCTTAGCAGTTAATAAAATAACAGATCTTACTAATGATATCCCTTAATAATCGTACAAGCCTCAGGAAAAAAAAAAAAAAAAAATTATATATATATATATATATATATATATATATATATATATATATATATATATATATATATAAATATAAATATAAATATATATATATATAAAGGAAAAGTCCAGAGGATCGCTGCACTTAAAATGTCTTTATTGAACCAAAGTTCAAACAAACATTACATGATGTGGAAGTTCATTATGTTTCGGGCTCACAAGCTTACGCCCTTCTTCAGATCAAACACACGTCTAAAGTCAAAATTACACACATGGCTTAAATACCATAATTTTACACATTTGAAATCAATTATGTGATTAGTAATCGATCAAATACAAATTAAATCCTTTTCTTATACATCCTTATATCATAGGTGGATAAATGGTTAGCAAAGCATAGAACCCTCCCATATTTCAACAGAAGCCTTCAACTCGTCTAATCTGTCAAAAATAAACATGTACACAATGTATCACTATCTGGCCATCACATTGAATGAATTATTACCTAAATAAACAAATATAAATCCAGATCTGTATTCAACCCCTTAGGGGCAATAGTATCAAGAAAATGAATCCAATATAGCTCTTGCTTTTTTAAAATGGATTCTCGGTTACCACCCCTCCTATTCTTATTAATTCCCTCCAGCACCATGAATTTTAATTGGGAAATCGAATGTCCTCTCTCCAAAAAATGTCTTGCTAAAGGCAACTGCACCAATTTGTCTCTGATTGAATATTTGTGCCTTGCTATCCTATCTTTAATCCCATTGTCCTTTCTGAATGGTCTCTCCTATGTAAAGTAACCCACATAGATATTTTATTGCATATATTACATATGCAGATTGGCAAGTGTAATAACCTTTGGTTTTAATATCATACCACTTATGTGGATGGGATATACTCTTGCCTTTTATCATGGAGTTACATTGTATACACGATAGACATGGGTATGACCCTGTATTACAGGATCTTAAAAAAGTTACTAATGGGCTAGGAGGGGTATATTGGTCAGATCTGACCAATCGATCCCTTAGTGTTCAACCCTTTTCTATATGAAAAAGGGGCGCTTGTAATTCACTAATATTCGGATAATTCTCTCTATATAAACCCAATGTTTCCTAAAGCGGATGTGCACTCGCGTTTTTTTTTTTTTACACTTAAAAATATGTTTACAATGTCACACTCACTTTTTGCAGCCATTTCCTCCCGAGATGTCCGTTTTTGTTTCAAACAGTGAGTTATATAAAATATGTACTGCCGTTTTCATCTTGCTTGTGGGCATTTGAAGCCCACAAGCAATCACTTCCTGGTTCCAGTATTGCAGATCTTCCAGCATTCCTTGCTGGTTCCCGCACCTGCTCAGTTGTAACAGCGCGGAGCGTTGTAAAGATCCTTGTTGCCATCACAACGTTCGGCGTCTTAGAAAGTTCCCGCCCCGTTGTGATGTCTAACAATAGTATACACAGCAAATCCCGCGAGATTTCGCGCCGGGCCTCCGTACTGACTCCTGGGAGCAATGACACGAGATCCCAGGAGACAGTGCGGCGGGGCAGGAAATTACGCAAATACCCGCAAAATACCCGCCCACAGCCGCAGAGAGTGCATGCAGCTAAGAAAAACCAAGGCACATATATACAGGTACACCCAGAAAAAAAAAAGTTCCATTTTGCATTCTATGCTGTATTTAAAAATGACTGAGATAAACTTTAAAAATTGTGTGAATAACCGCTTTAAGGATGTTATGGATACAAAGTGAATATGGATGATACTGTGACACAAATGGAATTCCCCTATCATTTCTATAGTGATGCCTATTATCTGCTAAATGTGTAGGTTCCCTTTTAACTATTAAAAAGAGATAATCTCACTTGACAAGCCTGGTTTCCATTTCATTTAATCTTACTTCACATTGTTGTGGATCACTAACAATTTTTTTAACCCTATACAGCTGGCTCCTAGGTATCGAATTAAACACCCCGTAGGGGTGAAAACTCTTATGCCCCGTACACACGGTCGGACTTTGTTCGGACGTTCCGACAACAAAATCCTAGGATTTTTTCCGACGGATGTTGGCTCCAACTTGTCTTGCATACACACGGTCAAACTTAGTTGTCGGAAAATCCGATAGTTCTGAACGCGGTGACGTAAAACACGTACCTCGGGACTATAAACGGGGCAGTGGCCAATAGCTTTCATCTCTTTATTTATTCTGAGCATGCGTGGCACTTTGTCGGTCGGATTTGTGTACACACGATCGGAATTTCCGACAACGGATTTTGTTGTCGGAAAATTTTATATCCTGCTCTCAAACTTTGTGTGTCGGAAAATCCGATGGAAAATGTGTGATGGAGCCTACACACGGTCGGAATTTCCGACAACAAGTTCCTATCACACATTTTCCGTCGGAAAATCCGACCGTGTGTACGGGGCATTATAGTGTAATAATTGATTATGATCAGTACTTACAGTATAAACAGATCACTTTCTATTGTTCATACCATTTTTTTTCTGCGATGTGTCCAAAAATTAAATCTCCCTATTGCTATACAAGACATTAAATTTCAGACCTGGGACTAAATAATTGATATACTGATCAAACAATAAAAGGGTTCCAATGTCACCATCCCACACAAAATATCATGAATAAATCAGAACCACCCCTTACAGTGTTCAGTAAACATTTTATTTGTATAAATAAATTAGGTCTCAATCATATTCATAAATATATTTGCGTACGGGGGTACGACATTGGAACCAATCGCTGCGCCTTTAAGCTGCAAATAATGGGTCTCTTTAAACAAAAAAAGTTCTCTTCAAGAACAATTTTAAGAAATGCAAGCAGAAAATCAATTTGTTTATCATTATAGCACTGTGACTGTATCAGCAGCCGCCGGCAGGCTTCCATACCCAGATCATGTGGAATGACAGTGTAAAGATTAGAGACATCCCAAATGACTAGAAAAGAGTCAGGTGCCACTTGTATATTCCTAATTTTCGCTAGAAAATCACCAGTATAGCGTAAATATGATCTGGTATTGTTTACCAAAGGAGTGAAACATCTATCCAAATATTGCGCTAATGGATTGGTAACCGACTCTGTTCTAGACTTTATAGGATGGCCCGGGGGATTCAAAAGGTCCTTATGAATCTTTGGTAATATATACAATACCGGTGTGACAGGATAATCGCATATTAAAATTTTTTGGGTGTTGTAAGGGGATTCCATTGACCATTGCATCATTGATTGATTATTGATTATACCCTAACATGAGATATGTTTATAACTGCTTATTTGCTTAAACTAATATAATGAAATACTTTAGTTATGTAACAAACTGCACCTTACATCTTGTGACAGTATTACTTAATAACTGATTATCTCATTTATGTCTGATGTCTTCATCTAAGGAAACATCTGTTTGTGGTTTTATCTCTGTACACTTTTGTTTGATATGAAACGGCTAGAATTAGCAAGTTCAGGAAACTTGTGGTTGGGCAACTTATGGTCAGCAGACGTTAGCAGAAATTAAGAAAGCGTTGACCTCTTAGTCTGAACTATAAAGGTTAAACACTCAGGTCACAAGATGAAGACATTACTAATATATGGAAATCACAAGATTAAGAAATTACTAATATGCTAATGAACTTTGTTGTGTATTATTTTGATTGGCCCCCCCAAAATGGGGCAGAGTCTTGTAAAGACAGCATAAAAAGCCTACCCTCAGAATAAACCATTGTAATCATTTAACACGTACTTCCTGTGTGTATGTGTATTTGATTAACCGCCGGCGAGGTCCTCCACTGAGCCATCTCAAGAGCCTAGGCCACAAGGAGAAGACGGGCACCTAACAGGTGTCATTAGCAATAATACCATCTTTATGTCAGAAACCAAGAAATCAGACCGATCCAGAAGTACAGTTAAATCACACTTGTTTAATAATAAAAGTAAAAAGGACAAACATTGTCAAAACATAGCCAAAGTTCAGTAACCGGAACGGATAGTCAGCCAAGCAAGAAGTCAGGGATCAATGTAATGGAACAGCAAGCAGGATCTGGAGCTAGAAGGGATGTTAGCAAAGCAAGTCTTTAAACAGGAACGCAGGAGAGTCTCTGTGATGTTGACCAAGGCGAAGGCAGAGATCCTCTGTACTGAGGTTTTAAAGCAGTTGCAGGCCAAAGGTTTCAATAAGGAGACTTAAAATACATTTGAAATATGCATCTTAGAAGGAAGGTCTAATGCGTAAGCCACTCGGTTAATCCTGTGAAGAATACGGAAAGGCCCAATAAACCGAGGTACGAACTTCATTCAGAGAACACGAAGACGGAGGTTGCGAGATGACAGCCAGACCCTGTCCCCAACCTGGTAGGAAGACGCAGGCAGATGTCTGCGGTCAGCATGGAGTCTGTATCTATCATTAGCATGTCACAAAGCCTCCTGGACTTGTGCCCAAGTGGAACGAAGACCACAGAGATGCTCCTCTAATGCAGGAATACTCTGCAGAACAAACGAGTCAGGCAACATGGAAGGTTGGAAACCATAATTAGCCATAAACGGGGACAATCGGGAAGCAGAATTCAAGGCACTGTTGTGAGCAGACTCTGCCCACAGTAAAAGGTCTGACCAGTTGTTATGATGGTCAGAAATATATCAACGTAGGAATTGCTCTAAGGACTGATTGGCTCATTCTGCGGTCCCATTAGACTGTGGGTTATACGCAGAGGGGAAAGCAGGCTGAATTCCCAACTGTGCACAAAAGGCTCGTTAGAACCGGGACACAAACTGACTACCCCTATCTGAGACAATCACTTTGGGTAAAAGAAAAAAAAAAAGAAAAAAAGGAGAAAAAACTGTGCTAAGGTGTATCGAAATGTGCTATAATGAAGTAAACCTCCCAACTAAAAAAGTTGTGGCATTTGAAGTTAGTTTGGATTGAAATTATCTGTAGAGGGGTTTCCACCATCCCTGCTTAGTTTAATTTGTTATGTCTTGTTTTCAGTTTGATGTGTATTATATGTGACGTTACATATCACAGAGACCAGTATTGTGGTAATATTGAAGTTTATTGAGATTTCCATACATTAGAGGGTTCCACCATTATTGTTAAGTTATTGACTAGTAAGTTAGCGCTGCACTTTTTTTTGTGGTGTGTGAACACATAACAGTGCTTATCAGCAGGCCTTTTACTCGTTTTACACGTTTTTATTTTACCTTCAGTAGTTTATTGTAAATAGTAGTGTGGTGATTACTTATTATATGAAAGATCAGCATGTGGCATTAATAAAGATCAAAAAATTTCAGTTGAACCCCCCCCCCATGGACAATGTGCCTGGCTGCGGAGTTCATCTCCCCATCCCTGCACTCAGTCCACTGATAGGCACTGATTAGCAGCACTGATTGGCAGCACTGATAGGTGGCACTGATGGGCACTGATTGGCAGCACTGATGGGCACTGATTGCCACTGATAGGTGGCACTAATTGACAGCAATTATGGGCACTAATAGCTGCCCCCGATTGACACTGATAGGTAGCACTGATTGGCACTGATAGGCAGCACTGATATCCACTGATATGCAGTGCAGATTGTTAGCACTGATTGGCAGCACTGATGGGCACTGATAGGCACTGATTGGTGGCATTGTTAGGCAGCAATGATTGGCACTGATTGGCAGCAATGATGGGCACTGATTTGTAGCACTGATAGGCTGCGATGATTGGCACTGATAGGCAGGACTGATTGGCAGCATTAATGGGCACTGATTGGCACTGATGGACACTAATAGGCTGAACTTATTGGCAGCACTGATTGGCAGTGTTGATGGGCACTAATTGGTAGCACTAATGGGCACTGATAGGTGGCACTGACTGGCAGAAACTCACTCATCCATGTCTTTATGGACCTTGCTTTGTGCACTGGTCCAAATCATTTAATGGAGGGGGGGTTATGGTGTGGGGTTGTTTTTCAGGGGTTGGGCTTGGCCCCTTAGTTCCAGTGAAGGGTACTCTTAAGGCTTCAGCATACCAAGACATTTTGGACAATTTCATGCTCCCAAATTTGTGGGAACAGTTTGGGGATGGCTGCTTCCTGTTCCAACATTACTGCGCACCAAAGCACAAAGCAAGGTCCATAAAGACATGGTGGAGAGAGTTAGGGGTGATGGAACTTGACTGGCCTGCACAGAGTCCTGACCTCAACCCGATAGAACATCTTTGGGATAGTGCGGATAGTGGGAGAATGCGAGCCAGGCCTTCTTGTCCAACATCAGTGCTTGACCTCACAAATGTTCTTCTGGAAGAATGGCCAAACATTTCCATAGAAACACCCCTAAACCTTGTGGACAGCCTTCCCAGAAGCGTTGAAGCTGTTATAACTGCAAAGGGTGGGCCAACTCAAATACTGAACCTCATGGACTAAGACTGTGAAACCATTAAAGTTCATGTGCGTGTAAAGGCAAGTGTCCCAATATTTTTGGTGTTATAGTGTGTATATACAATATATACTTATACACCTAAGTCTCTTTCTTTGCTTACTTAACCGCTTGCTCACGTCGATATACGTCGGCAGAATGGCACGGGTGCGCAAAACCACGTACCCGGACGTCACTCCGTCATCGGAGGCTAACCGGGTGACCCCATCCCCCTCTGACAACACGGGGAAAGCCAGAGGGAAGTTCCTGTGAAGTCCCTGTGTGTCAGAGGTGGGCGGGGTCACCAGGTGGCCCCGCCCTCCATTATATTAGAAGTGTCAGAAGAACCGAAGCGTCACACTGAGGAAGACTCCCACTGAGGCGGATCGTGTGGACGGCGTGGAGAAGAAGCCGGAGGAAGATGCGGGACAAGAAGAGCGGAGGAAGAAGGAGATGGAGAAGAAGAAGATGGAGCAGAAGAAGATGGAGGAAGAAAAAGAACCCCGAAGAAAGACCAGAAGAAAGAAAATAGAAGAAGCAGAAAGAAGAGAAATTAATAAAGGACTTGTCAAAAACCGTCTCTTGTGTTTTTTAACCTTTTTGACACTTTTTTTGTGAAATGGTAGGGGTACATTTGTACCCCATTACCAATTCACACGGGGGGCCAGGATCTTGGGGTCACCTTGTTAAAGGCGGGCCTCCAGATTCCGATAAGCCCCCCGCCCGCAGACACCCACAACCACCGGGCAAGGGTTGTGGTAATGAGGCCCTTCTCCCCATCAACATAGGGACAAGGTGCTTTGGGGGCCCAATGTTTAGGGCATGTGGCCTGGTATGGTTCAGGAGGGGGGCGCTCTCTCGTCCCCCCTCTTTTCCTGCAACCTGCCAGGTTGCGTGCTCGGATAAGGGTCTGGTATGGATTTTTGGGGGGACCCCCACGCCATTTTTTTTAAAAAAATTGGTGCAGGGTTCCCCTTAAAATCCATACCAGACCTGAAGGGTCTGGTATGGATTTTGAGGGGGACCCCCACGCTTTTTTTTTTTTTTTTAATTTTGGTGCGGGGTTTCCCTGTGGGGAAATTCCATGCCGTTTTTATCAATGAACTTTTATGTGTATTGCCCGACTGACAATTCATTATAGCCGGCGCTAGCGATAGTAGTTTTATATGACTTTTTTTCCTTTAGAAATGTCATTTTGCTGTCAGACTGTTCTAAACACGGAAACTTGCGCCCCTTTACAGGCATACTATAGACACCCCCCAGGTATGAAATTTAAAGGAATATTACACTTTTATTGTTTCACTTTAAGCATTATTAAAATCACTGCTCCCGAAAAAAGTCAATTTTTAAAACTTCTTTTTGCATTGATACATGTCCCTGGGGCAGGACCCAGGTCACCAAACACTTTTTATGACAATAACTTGCATATAAGCCTTTAAAATGAGCACTTTTGATTATTCATGTTCGTGTCCCATAGACTTTAACGGTGTTCACGTGTTCAAATGAATTTTTTGCCTGTTCGCATGTTCTGGATGCGAACTGAACCGGGGGGTAGGGATGAGCTTCGAGTTCGAGTCGAACTCATGTTCTACTCGAACATTGGCTGTTCGCAAGTTCGCCGAACAGCGAACAATTTGGGGTGTTCGCGGCAAATTCGAATGCCGCGGAACACCCTTTAAAAGTCTATGGGAGAAATCAAAAGTGCTAATTTTAAAGGCTTATATGCAAGTTATTGTCATAAAAAGTGTTTGGGGACCCGGGTCCTGCCCCAGGGGACATGGATCAATGCAAAAAAAAGTTTTAAAAACGGACGTTTTTTCAGGAGCAGTGATTTTATTAATGCTTAAAGTCAAACAATAAAAGTGTAATATCCCTTTAAATTTCGTACCTGGGGGGTGTCTATAGTATGCCTGTAAAGGGGCGCATGTTTCCTGTGTTTAGAACAGTCTGACAGCAAAATGACATTTGGAAGGAAAAAACTCATTTAAAACTACCCGCGGCTATTGCATTGCCGACAATACACATAGAAGTTCATTGATAAAAACGGCATGGGAATTCCCCACAGGGGAACCCCGAACCAAAATAATAAAAAAAAAATGATGTGGGGGTCCCCCTAAATTCCATACAAGGCCCTTCAGGTCTGGTATGGATATTAAGGGGAACCCCAGCCAAAATTTTAAAAAAAAATTGACGTGGGGTTCCCCCTAAATTCCATACCAGACCCTTCAGGTCTGGTATGGATTTTAAGGGGAACCCCGCGCCAAAAAAACAAAAAAAAACGGCGTGGGGTCCCCCTAAAAATCCATACCAGACCCTTATCCGAGCACGCAACCTGGCAGGCCGCAGGAAAAGAGGGGGGGACGAGAGTGCGGCCCCCCCCCCCTCCTGAACCGTACCAGGCCACATGCCCTCAACATTGGGAGGGTGCTTTGGGGTAGCCCCCCAAAACACCTTGTCCCCATGTTGATGAAGACAAGGGCCTCATCCCCACAACCGTGGCCGGTGGTTGTGGGGGTCTGCGGGCGGGGGGCTTATCGGAATCTGGAAGCCCCCTTTAACAAGGGGACCCCCAGATCCCGGCCCCCCCCTGTGTGAAATGGTAAGGGGGTACTTACCCCTACCATTTCACTAAAAAACTGTCAAAAATGTTAAAAATGACAAGAGACAGTTTTTGACAATTCCTTTATTTAAATGCTTCTTCTTTCTTCCTTCATCTTCTTCTTCTTCTGGTTCTTCTGGCTCTTCTGGTTCTTCCTCCGGCGTTCTCGTCCAGCATCTCCTCCGCGGCGTCTTCTATCTTCTTCTCCTCGGGCCGCTCCGCACCCATGGCATGAGGGGGGAGGCTCCCGCTCTTCTCTTCATCTTCTTCTTCATCTTCATCTTCTTCTTCATCTTCTTCTTCTTCTTCTTCTTCTTCTCTTCTTCATCTCTTCTCCCTTCTTCATTTCTTCTGCGGGCCGCTCCGCATCCATGCATGGAGGGAGGCTCCCGCTGTGTGACGGCGTCTCTTCGTCTGACGGTTCTTAAATAACGGGGGGCGGGGCCACCCGGTGACCCCGCCCCCCTCTGACGCACGGGACATGACGGGACTTCCCTGTGGCATTCCCCGTGACGTCACAGGGAAGTCCCGTCAATTCACCGTGCGTCAGAGGGGGGCGGGGTCACCGGATGGCCCCGCCCCCCGTTATTTAAGAACCGTCAGACGAAGAGACGCCGTCACACAGCGGGAGCCTCCCTCCATGCATGGATGCGGGGCGGCCCGCAGAAGAAATGAAGAAGGAAGAAGAGATGAAGAAGAGAAGAAGAAGAAGAAGAAGAAGAAGATGAAGAAGAAGATGAAGATGAAGAAGAAGATGAAGAGAAGAGCGGGAGCCTCCCCCCTCATGCCATGGGTGCGGAGCGGCCCGAGGAGAAGAAGATAGAAGACGCCGCGGAGGAGATGCTGGACGAGAACGCCGGAGGAAGAACCAGAAGAGCCAGAAGAACCAGAAGAAGAAGAAGATGAAGGAAGAAAGAAGAAGCATTTAAATAAAGGAATTGTCAAAAACTGTCTCTTGTCATTTTTAACATTTTTGACAGTTTTTTAGTGAAATGGTAGGGGTAAGTACCCCCTTACCATTTCACACAGGGGGGGGGCCGGGATCTGGGGGTCCCCTTGTTAAAGGGGGCTTCCAGATTCCGATAAGCCCCCCGCCCGCAGACCCCCACAACCACCGGCCACGGTTGTGGGGATGAGGCCCTTGTCTTCATCAACATGGGGACAAGGTGCTTTGGGGGGCTACCCCAAAGCACCCTCCCAATGTTGAGGGCATGTGGCCTGGTATGGTTCAGGAGGGGGGGGGGCCGCACTCTCGTCCCCCCCTCTTTTCCTGCGGCCTGCCAGGTTGCGTGCTCGGATAAGGGTCTGGTATGGATTTTTAGGGGGACCCCACGCCGTTTTTTTTTTTTTTTTTGGGCGCGGGGTTCCCCTTAAAATCCATACCAGACCTGAAGGGTCTGGTATGGAATTTAGGGGGAACCCCACGTCAATTTTTTTTTAAAATTTTGGCTGGGGTTCCCCTTAATATCCATACCAGACCTGAAGGGCCTTGTATGGAATTTAGGGGGACTCCCACATCATTTTTTTTTTTAATTTTGGTTCGGGGTTGCCCTGTGGGGAATTCCCATGCCGTTTTTATCAATGAACTTCTATGTGTATTGTCGGCAATGCAATAGCCGCGGTAGTTTTAAATGAGTTTTTTCCTTCAAAATGTCATTTTGCTGTCAGACTGTTCTAAACACGGGAAACATGCGCCCCTTTACAGGCATACTATAGACACCCCCCAGGTACGAAATTTAAAGGGATATTACACTTTTATTGTTTGACTTTAAGCATTATTAAAATCACTGCTCCTGAAAAAACGGCCGTTTTTAAAACTTTTTTTTGCATTGATCCATGTCCCCTGGGGCAGGACCCAGGTCCCCAAACACTTTTATTGACAATAACTTGCATATTAGCCTTTAAAATTAGCACTTTTGATTATTCATGTTCGTGTCCCATAGACTTTAACGGTGTTCGCGTGTTCGAACGAATTTTTTTCCTGTTCGCATGTTCTGGTGCGAACCGAACAGGGGGGTGTTCGGCTCATCCCTACCGGGGGGGTGTTCGGCTCATCCCTACTGCCTAGCAACATGACAAAGATCTACTGCTCCTAGTGATCTCATGCTCTAGTGAGCTCACCCCCCCCTACAGTTAGAACACACTGAGGGAACACACTTAACCCCTTGATCGCACCCTAGTGTTTAACCCCTCCCCTTCCCAGTGACATTTACACAGTAATCAGTGCATTTTTATATCACTGTATAAATGTCAGTGGTCCCAAAATAGTGTCAAAAGTGTCTGATCTGTCCACCGCAATGTCAGTCACGATAAAAATCACAGATCGCCGCCATTCCTAATAAAAAAATGAATAATAAAAATGCCAAAAATCTATCCCCTATTTTGTAGACGCAATAACTTTTACGCAAACCAATCAATATACGCTTGCAATTTTTTTACCCAAAATATGTAGAAGAATACATATTGGCCTAAACTGAGGAAGAAATTCGTTTTTTTATATATTTTTGGGGATATTTATTATAGCAATAAATATTGCTTTTTTTTCAAAATTGTCTTTTTATTTTTGTTTATAGCGCAAAAAATAAAAACCGCAAAGGTGATCAAATACCACCAAAAGAAAGCTCTATTTGTGGGAAAAAAAGGACATCAATTTTGTTTGGGTACAACATCGCACGACCGTGCAATTGTCAGTTAAAGCGTTGCAGTGCCATATCACAAAAAAGGGCTTGGTTAGGAAGGGGGTAAATCCTTCCAGGGCTGAAGTGGTTAAAGTGTTACTAAACCCAAGACCCTGCATTCACTATATCTGGTCTCCCACAGTACACAGAACATGGGAATGCAATTGTTTTAGTAAATATAAACAGCTAAATACCTTTTCTCATCACCAGTATATAGCAGTCTTGTGACTTCTATTAGTGCCTTGTTAAAGCTTGTAGAAGGAGATTTCATCCTGCACTGAGCTGTCCTATCAGGATCCAGGACCCTTGACCCTCTGTCTGGACAGTACTGATTGGCCCTGTGCTGATCACATGCACTCTCCCAAGAAAAAAAACCTCTCTAGCAATACACACCAAACTGAGCATGTGCAGCCTGACTCCAGTAACTCTGTTTTTTCTGGCCCTGTTCTGGAGTCAGTGGAAGAAGAGGAGGATCTGTGCATACAAGATCAAGAGGCCTTTTTACACAATGCAGAGTATTAACGCCTTAGGTTCCACAGTGAGTATAACAAGCATGCTTTACTGCATATACAGACTGATTTTACTGTTCTGGGTTTAGTAACACTTTAACTTTGAATGTTGTAATCCTCTTCTTTGCTCCTGTGACATCACAAGGAGCACTGATGTCAGTATGGGTCACCATGTGATGCAGGATGCCCTCTTTCATCTTTCCTGACACTAGTCAATATAATATATGCCCTGCTATAATTGGCGGGGGGATTTTAAATGAATGAGTTTTTACAAACGTAAAAGTGGCAGTTCCATTAAATAGCTGTATGTACTGATTTTTTCAATTTGCCTACTATATAGTTGCACTTTAAAGGGTAGGGAAACTTTCCCTTAAAGTCCTCACACTCTAAGCAGGTGTAGCCCACTTCCTTGCACCACATTATTATACTTACCTAGATATTATTGTTTGCGTTCCTCCGTCGGCTTTTTAAATCCATTGTATATGCACAGTTTGGCACTGTATACTTCTCTGGTCCTGATAAATAGATTGGCACCTAATTTGTGGGAACTTTTTCTTACCCTTTAAAGATGAAAAATGCTTTAGGTATCAAAAGTTCAAAATACTACATAGAAGCATACGAGTGATTGCAGATATAATCGACATAAAATACACAGTTTCTAATGTATTCTTCTGCCTTGGGCTGCATGCTTTAGAGATAAAGAAAGGAAAACAGAAATGTGCAACTGATGATTATGATGAGATGAATATGCTTTGGGTGCTTTGACTTATAGCACCCTTTTGTCAGCAGGTGTAGATGCCCATGGTTCCAGGTTTATTAAAACTGATCTTTAGACAGATAAAAAAAACTGTGAATGCAGCTATGTATTAAAACGGTAGTAAACTGCAAAGTTATAATGCATCGCATACTAGCACATTATGTGAAACTTAAAACTAAGCCCTACACTGGCTTCCATCTTCACCCAGTCTTCCTTCCAGGTTGGCAGGCTCCGGTCCTTTGATTGGATGAGCCACAGTAACATAACTCCCACACATGAATGCAGTAGCGACAGTTCACAGCACGGGTATGTTGTTCCTTCAGAGCGCATGTGCTAATGATGTCATTGGCAGCTTCACAAGTAAATATCTGTAAAAAATATCAGTTTGTGTTAATGTTTAAAACATTTAGAAATTGTAGTTATATTTGTATATATGGACAATTGTATTTGATCGTAACATTTACAGGGTTTCTACTTTGAAGTGCTGCACAATGGTTTCTTTTTACTGCCTCCTCTCGCAAGGCAAATCTGAGTCGAAGACTAATAAAAAAACAAACATGCACTCCCTATGTAGTCAATGTCAAGTGTTGTTAAGAGAAATATTGAGAAATTACACTGTCCAGCCTACCTGCCTAATAAGCGACAACACTATAAGACTGAAAAATATAATGATATGCAGCGCTATAAATGTAGTATTGCAAATAAAAAATCCATAGTGTTTGAAATAAAGTCCTTGTTCAGGAGAAAACTCTGCAACCACCCACATTGTAGACACTAATAGGCTGGTTACAAGCATTAGACATTTGAATTCTCATTTTTTGTACTTCAGTATATTGCTGCTTGAAATCAAAATCATAAAAAGTGTAAATTTTTTTGTAAATTACACTGAACCACTGATAGCCCCGTCTGGTGGCTGACCTAAAATCTTTATATCCGATATAGTACATGCTTGTAAAACATAAATAAATACATTTTAAAAATTGCTTCAAGTTAAGTGTTTTAATAATAGCTCAAAATATACACTCATTAAAAACATTTTTCTTTGAGCCAAGATGTTAAGGAAAGCAGACATGTCCCAGGGAAGCTCTGTCCATCCTGCTTCATAGCGCCATTATCTGAAGCTCCAGGGCTGTCATCTACACTTCCTCAGCAGCATAACTTCTCCCTCTACCTCCATAGCAAGCCTGTCAAGGTGCAATCAGGGCCCCTGAAAGACACGTGCGGCATCTTGCCTCATAAGCTGGAAGCTTGTACATGCAGTAGCTCGCAGTAGCTCCTTTCCCTCGCAAATGGCTTCCTCGCTGTCAGCATCACCGTCTCCCTTTCCTGACAATGCCGATTCTTTCAACACTGCAGTCATTCTGCAAGCAATTGAATCTTGCAAATCTGCCCTCATGGATCTCATTGATCACTTTGCTGTGGAGTGCAATCTGATCAGGCATGAACTGGATACGTTTAAGGGTTTCCTGACTAGGGATTGGCAAAGTTTGCCAGAGGAGAGGTGGATATGTACCTACCACAATACCAGCATATGTGATCGTCACAGAGATGCCTGGTTTTCTTGGTATTTTGGATTCATCCCCTCTGTCTTAAATAGATATTGGGATTCACATCATTTGGTGTATATTACTATACACCAGATATTTATTTTCCCCCTTTTGAATATTTATGTTTACTTCTGCCTTAATAGGTCCAGAGTATATCCTATGGGCCAGTAGGCAAAACGTCTAAGACAGATCTTGTATTCCTCTCCTCTGTTGTTTTGATGATTTATGATATGGAATAAGAAACTCTGTATATAACACACTTGCAATATACAGTATGTACGGTCCTAAAGAAGTGGGGAATAGGGATGAGCCGAACATCCCCCGGTTCGGTTCACACCAGAACCTGCAAAAGGACCGAAAGTTTGCGCAAACTTTAGAACCCCGTTAAAGTCTATGGGACTCGAACGTTTGAAATCAAAAGTGATAATTTTAAAGGCTAATATGCAAGTTATTGTCCTAAAAAGGGTTTGGGGACCCGGATCTTGCCCCAGGGGACATGTATCAATGCAAAAAAAAGTGATGTTTTTTCGGGAGCAGTGATTTTTATGATGCTTAAAGTGAAAAAAAAAAAGTGAAATATTCCTTTAAATATCGTACCTGGGAGGTGTCCATAGTATGCCTGTGAAGTGGCACGTATTTCCAGTGTTTAGAACTGTCCCTGCACAAAATGACATTTCTAAAGGAAAAAAAGTAATTTAAAACAGCTTGAAACTTTAATGTAATGTCTGGTCCCGACAATATGGATGAAAATCACTGAGAAAAATGGCATGGGTACCCCCCCAGCCCATTACCAGCCCCTATATACTCTGAACAGCAGTGTACAGGGACTGTAGGTTTGTTGTTAAGTAGAATCAGTTTGTAATTTTGAACTGGTATATTTTTTAAGTGTAGCTCCAGCCAAAAAATCTATTTTTAAGCTTTTTGGAAAACATAGAGAAGGGTTAGCACCCCTGTAACATTTGTTTTGCTGTCTGTGCACCTCTTCAGAAAATTTTACCTCACTTTCTGTCCCAATGACAAATATTTTTTGAAAATTTGGGGTTATTAGTGAAACAAGGATTGGTGATAAAGCATCAGTGGAGAGGAGACACATTTTTTCCATATAAACTCTTACAGGAGAGAATTACCCTTCCTAGGTGTAGATTTCACCTCACTTCCTGTTGTCTCCTTCCATTTGCAAGTAGGAGTCGTTTGTAAGTTGGATGTTTGAAAGTAGGGGCCTGCCCTATATACTCTGCAGAAATTGGGGCCTTACATGTTAGTGTTGTCACAGTTACTCTTGGTGAGCGCAGGAACGGGCCCTGCTGTGAAATATTAGATCAAGAATTGTAATTACATGCCATTGTTGAACAGTGGTAGAAAAATTGGGCCTTTGGTGGTGGTGGTGCCACAACACTGTAAGTCCTCACAGTTACTCTTGGTGGGCGCTGGAACGGGCCCTGCTGTAAAATATTATATCAAGAATTGTAATTACATGCACCTGTTAAGCAGGGGCAGAAAAATTGGGCCTTAGGCACTGGTGCCACAACACTGCAACCCCTCACAGATACTCTAGTTGGAGCGCAGGAATGAGCCCTCCTGTAAAATATTGCATCAAAAATTGTAGTTATATGCCTCTGTTAAACAGGGGCTGAAAAATTGGGCCTTGGGCATTGGTGCTGGTGCCACAACACTGCAACCCCTCACAGATACTCTAGTTAGAGTGCAGGAATGAGCCCTGCTGCAAAGTATTGCATCAAAAATTGTAATTACACGCCCCTGTTAAACAGGGGCAGAAAAATTGGGCCTTAGCCACTGCTGCCACAACACTGCAACCCCTCACAGATACTATAGTTGGAGCACAGGAATGGGCCCTGCTGCAAAGTATTGCATCAAAAATTGTAATTATATGCCCCTGTTAAACAGGGGCTGAAAAACTGGCCCTTGGGCACTGGTGCTGGTGCCACAACACTGCAACCCCTCACAGATACTATAGTTGGAGTGAAGGAATGAGCCCTGCTGCAAAGTATTGCATCAAAGATTGTAATTACACGCCCCTGTTAAATAGGGGCAGAAAAATTGGGCCTTAGCCACTGGTGGCGGTGCCCAGAACCAAAAATGTTCTTACAAGCTATCAGAAAAATGGAGGAGGAAGAGGATTGTCACTCAGCACAACAGGATAGTCACTCAGCATCAGCATAGGCAGTCTTGAAGGGATCTCACATTAAAAAAAAAAAAAATATTCGGTTGCATCAGCATCACGTGCTTGGTAGCTGGTGATCCAAGACTGATTCATTTTTATGAAGGTCACCTGATCGACCGATTAGGTGGACAGGCGCACCCTGTGATCGGTACAAAGCCTCCAGCAGCACTGAATGTGCGTTCTGAAAGAATGCTGGATGCAGGACAGACCAGTAGCTCAATTGCATACTGTGCAAGCTCTGGCCAGTGATCCATCCTCAAGACCCAGTAAACCAGAGGATTTTCGGTGGGAAAGGTGTCCAATTCTGATCTTGCCCCTAGGTAATCCTGTACCATATGAATCAGACGCTGGCGATATTTGCTGGAATCGATCATACCTTGGGGCTGCGGACTAAAAAATTGTCTGAACGCATCGGTCAGACAGCCACCTTCTCCACCACACCTTCTGTGACTGACCAAAGCCTCAGCAACACGATGTCCAGGAGGACCAGGAAATTGTAACCTCCCGGGCTCTGAAAACGTGTTGCACAAACCTTTCTGCAAGGCCTCCCAAAGATGTTTCATCCTCTGCTCCCTCTGCAACTGCAAGATAAGGTCCGCAACCTTACCCTTGTAACGTGGATCAAGGAGGGTTGCCAGCCAGTAATGATCCCTCCCCTTGATACCACGAATACGAAGATCCTTCCGCAGGCTTTGCAGGATCAGGGAGGCCATGCAGTGTAGGTTTGCTGAGGCATTTGGTCCAGAGTCCTCTGGGTCACTAAGGACGACATGATCCGCAGCCATCTCCTCCCAGCCATGTACAAGTCCATGGGTTTCTTTGGACTGTAAACGATCCCTTGAAGACTGCTGCTAATGCTGAGTGCCAGGCTCCATCTCCACGCTGACACAATCCTCCTCCTCCTCCTTCTCCTCGTCCTCTTCCTGTGTGATTGGCAGGCATGCAGAAACACTGATTGGATAAAGGGGGCCTTGAGGGGTAAGGAAATCCTCCTCTTCCTTCCTCTGTTCTGCCTCAAGTGCCCTGTCCATTATTCCATGCAGCGTGTGCTCCAACAGGTGGACAAGAGGGACAGTGTCACTGTTGCATGCACTGTCACTGCTCACCTTCCTCGTGGCCTCCTCAAATGGTGACAGGACAGTGCATGCATCCCTGATCATAGCCCACTGGCCTGGGGAAAAAAGACAAGCTAGCTCCACTGACCCTGTCCTGGTGCCATAGTTGCATAGGTACTCATTGATGGCCCTCTGCTGCGTGTGCAGCCACTGCAGCATGGCCAACATTGAGTTCCACCTGGTGGGCATGTCACAGATTAGGCCGTTCTTGGGCAGGTTAAATTCCTTTTGGAGGTCAGCCAGTCAAGCACTGGCATTATATGACCTGCAGAAATGCACACAGATTTTCCTCGCCTGCCTCAGGACATCCTGTAAATCCGGGTACCTGCCCAAGAACCGCTGCACCACCAAGTTAAGGACGTGAGCCAAACAGGGCACATGGGTCAGTTGTCCCTGTCAGAGGGCAGAGAGGAGGTTGGTGCCATTGTCGCAAACCACCATACCTGGCTTAAGCTGGCGTGGCGTCAACCACCTCTGAACCTGCCCCTGCAGAGCTGACAGAATCTCTGCCCCAGTGTGGCTCCTGTCCCCCAAGCACACCAGCTCAAGCATGGCATCTTTTTGCCTGCATGCTTGCGTAGCCCCTTGAACGCCTATGGTACACCGCTGGTACTGAGGACAAATCAGCACAGGAAGAGGCCATGGAGGAAGAAGAAGAGGAGGAGGTGGAGGAGAGAGGTGTGGCAGAATCACCACTACTAGAATTTTGGAGGCGTGGTGGCGTAACAACCTCCAACACTATTGCACCCTGTCCTGCATCTTTCCTAGCTGCCAGAAGATTCACCCAGTGCACAGTGAAAGATAGGTAACGTCCCTGTCCATTCCTGCTGGCCGTCCCTGTCCAGCGAGGCCAAGACATTGCCTTCCACATGCCGGTAGAGAGCCGGAATCGCCTTCCGTGAGAAAAAAGAGGCATTTGGGAACCTGCCACTGAGGAACCTGACATTCCAAAAACTCACTGAAGGGGGCAGAGTCTACCAACTGAAAATGCAGTCGAAGTGCTAGCAATTTAGCCAAGCTAGCATTTAACCGCTGGGCATGTGGATGGTTGGGAGCAAACTTCTTTCGGCGGTGCAGCAGCTGGGGCAGGGAAATTTGCCTGGTACAATCTGACGTTGGTGTACCGTTAGCAGATTGCCCTCAAGTACTTGACTGTGACACACCTAATTCTACACCTTCATTCCTCTCAGTGCAGGTTTCAGAGAGGACTGAAAGTATAGTGGGGTTGGAGATCCCAGCTGATGAGGAGCAAGGAGAGGTCCGCTTTGTTCTTTGGTGTGGGTCTTTTAGGTACGCTTGCCAACGAACTGCATGGCAAGTCGACATATGTCTGGTCAAGCATGTGGTGCCCAAGCGGGTGATGTTTTGGCCACGTGAGATACGCTTGAGACATATGTTTCAAATAGCAGTGGCGCAATCTGATGCACTAGTCTCAAAATAGGCCCACACCAAAGAACTTTTGGAATAACGCGCAGACGCAGCAGCGCCCTGCACATGCGGAGCTCTGCGGTGTGATGCAGTCGGTGTGCTTGCCTTAAGCTAGCCCCTGGAGGGCATCCTGCCTCATTGGAGATGTGCCTTCTCCTCCTCCTCTCTCCTATCAGGCACCCAGGTAGAGTCAGTGACTTCCTCATCAACCCCTCCCTCCTCATCACTGGAGCAAACCTGGCAGTATGCTGCAGATGGGGGAACATGACTGCCAGATTGCTGTCCTTCTTGGGCGCCCTCTCTCTCTGGGCTCACGTTACTGCCTTCCTCTAGCTGGGTACCATCATCAGAGCCTTCAAATGCTGGGCAACCTCCTGGATACCCAGCACTGTGATCAAACAGTCCGGGGGTTCCTCAGGAGGACATGGTGAGGCTAGGGAAGAAGCAACTGATGCCATTGAGCCAAGGGAGTAGACCGCGTTAGCAGCTGCTTTGATAGACAAAGTACCCTGAACCTGGGAGAGAGAGGATGAGGAGGATGAGGACGGCTTGGTCATCCACTCTACCAAGTCTTCCGATTGTTGCAGCTCAACACGGCCAGCTGCCAAAAAAAAGGACAAGCGTGTCCCAGGGCCACATGCTGATGAGGATTCACCGTGTCTACGACCAGCAATGTTGCCTCTAGACAGAGCCTGCTTGCCCTCTTTTATTGGCTTGTGACTGTCTGCCTCTCCTTGTGAGATGTAGCTGCAAAAAGCTGGGATGTGTATATATATATATATATATATATATATATATATATATATATATATACTGATTATACTGCAGCTAGCAGAATCAAATGCCTGCTTGTAGTATTATTAGTATAAGAACACAAGCAATTGTCTTCAGGTAGCTTTAGGTGCACACTGTGCAGAGAACACAGTACACTAACTGTAAATACTGCAGCTGCCTGTCTGTGGTATTAATAGGATCAGAACAACAGCAATTGTCTTCAGGTATCTTTAGGTGCACACTGTGCAGAGGACACAGTACACAAAATGTAAATACTGCACCTGCCTGCCTGTGGCATTAAAAGGATCAGAAGAGCACCAGCAATTGTCTTCAGGTAGCTTTAGGTGCACACTGTGCAGAGGACACAGTACACTAACTGTAAATACTGCAGTTGCCTGCCTGTGGTATTAATAGGATTAGAACAACAGCAATTGTCTTCAGGTAGCTTTAGGTGCACACTGTGCAGAGGACACAGTACACTAACTGTAAATACTGGACCTGCCTGTGGTATTAGTAGGATCAGAACAACAGAAATTGTCTTCAGGTAGCTTTAGATGCACATTGTGCAGAGGACACAGTACACTATCTGTAAATACTGCAGCTGCCTGCCTGTGGTATTAATAGGATCAGAACAACAGCAATTGTCTTCAGGTAGATAATATACAAAAATGTGTAGCGCTGATATGACAAGATACCTTAAAACTGATAAGTTAAAAAGGCCTATACCCAAAGTGTAATGTGCACATATAAAGGTATCACATACAAAGTCAAACTGGAAATAAAAGTGGGTCAAATGGACAGTCAGTGAGTTGGAACTGAATGGGTCGCTACCCAAAACGTGAGGTGAGGAGCGCCTTCACCAGCATACAGCAGAAAAGTCTCAGAGGATGATGTTCTGCAACCATTTACAAAGTCTCATCAATAAATTGGATATTCCATCTATAAACAAAACTCTTCACCACTGTGTCTTCAAAAACATGCAGTGCACTTAGGTATTAAAGATGGGGGCTTACCGGAGGGTTTGAACCCAAAACAGCTTATACTGTGAGGGTCAAACCGGCTTTTATTGCACCCTGGCAATGGTGAGAAGATCTTGGCAGCCTGGAGATATTGAACAGGGCTGTTTTAAAGATGTATCTTCTCCATAGGTATTGTTGGATCTCTCCACACAGGGTTCATAAAAGGCACAAAAAGGGGACTGGTACAATACTGGTTCCCAGATTCAGCTCACCGTCAACTGACCTGTTACATTCATTTTGTCCAATGTCCCTCCTTTCAGACTCCAACCCTGCTGAAGATAGTGCTGGGGGCTGTGCAACCTCTGAATGTATTTCTCCAGTTCTTTGTACCTGAGTGACGATTTCAGATTTGCTATTTGGCTGTCTGACATTGGCAGGGCTAGAAACGTGTCCTAGATACAGTCTTGTCAAAACTTTGGAAATGATTGCTTCCCTCCTGGCCGCACACATGACACCCGCTCAGGATTTACATCGCATACAGCCGCCAACTCCTCTCTACTTCTCCCCGATCACCACAACAACCAACCAATTGTCTTCAGGTAGCTTTAGGTGCACACTGTGCAGAGAACACAGTACACTAACTGTAAATACTGCAGCTGCCTGCCTGTAGTACTTATAGGATCAGAAGAACACCAGCAATTTCCTTCAGGTAGCTTTAGGTACACACTGTGCAGAGGACACAGTACACTAACTGTAAATATTGCAGCTGCTTGCCTGTGGTACTAATAGGATCAGAAGAACACCAGCAATTTTCTTCAGGTAGCTTTAGGTGCACACTGTGCAGAGGACACAGTACACTAACTGTAAATAATGCAGCTGCTTGCATGTGGTACTAATAGGATCAGAAGAACACCAGCAATTTTCTTCAGGTAGCTTTAGGTGCACACTGTGCAGAGGACACAGTACACTAACTGTAAATAATATAGCTGCCTGGCTGTGGTACTAATAGTATCAGAACAACATCAGCAATTTTCTTCAGGTAGCTTTAGGTGCACACTGTGCAAAGGACACAGTATACTAACTTTAAATACTGCAGCTGTCTGCCTGTGGTATTAATAGGATCAGAACAACAGCAAATGTTTTCAGGTAGCTTTAGGTGCACACTGTGCAGAGGACACAGTAGAGTAACTGTAAATACTGCAGCTGCCTGCCTGTGGTATTAATAGAATCAGAAGAACACCAGCAATTGTCTTCAGGTAGCTTTAGGTGCACACTGTGCAGAGGACACGGTACTGTCAAGTCTGTAGTGTGAGGCCGGGTTGCTGAGAGGGCGCCCCTTGCGGCTGAGTGCAGCGCGTCCCTGGATTTGGGTACAGGGAATGCGATGCACAGAGGTGCACGGGTTGCCAGGGATACTGCAAGCTGGCTGGTTGGCTGTAAGTAGCTAGAGTGCGTTGTGGCAGCTGTGCAGAGAGGAGTCTTGAACGGTAACAGCAGGGTAAACCAGGAACAGGGTCCGCAGCCAGGCCAGGGGTCAGATACCAAAAGACAGTCCGAGAGATTTACAGGAACAAGCCGGGTCATACACAGAGGGCAGAAGATTGGCGAGTAGTCAGCCAAGCCGGGGTCAGAGCGAGGAGATAAACAGGAACACAGGTCAAGCCGGGCAGAGGTCAAGCAGGGGTCTTCAGAGTATACAAGGCACAGGAACACAGGAGCTGTTTGATAATCCAGCAAACTGCAAGTGTCAGTGGCAGGGTTAAATAGGCCGGAGGGGTGTGCCCACAAGATCAGGGCGTGCTCACTAGACTCGCCTGCCACCATGACGGTTACTGGCGGAATTGCCCACAACACGGCCATTTCCCTGACATTGCCCCCCCCAAGGGGCAACCTCCGGATGCCCAACCGGGCCCATCTTTCGGGGTAACGAACTCGGAATCTCTGCAAAAGTCTAGGAGCATGTATATTGGCTGCAGGTTCCCAAGAACTTTCTTCTGCTGGGTAACCCTTCCACTTTATAAGAAATTGAATGATCCTACCTCTCTGGCGGCAGTCCAGGATGGCCTCAACTTCATACTCTGTTTCATCTCCCACAGAAACTGGAGGCGGAAGATCTTCTTTCCTTCCTGAAAAAGGACTAGAGATAACAGCTTTAAGTAAGGAGACATGAAACACAGGGTGCACTTTATAAGAACTCGGGAGTGACAGTTCAAAGGCTACTGGATTAATCTCCCGTCTAATCTTGAATGGGCCAATAAATCTTGGTCCCAATTTCCGAGAGGGACAAGGAAGTTTAAGATTTGCCGAGGAGAGCCAAACCTCATCTCCAACCTTAAAGCTAGGGCTCTCCCCCCTCTTTTTTTTGTCATATTGTTCCTTGTAGTCCTCTTGGGCCTTTTGCATTGTTAACCGGAGAGTTTGAAAGTTAGTCTGAATGGATTTTATCCTGTCTTGAAGTGCTGGAACTGAGGTCTCTGGAATGACATTAGGTAGAAATGAAGGATGGAACCCATAGTTGGCCCAAAACGGTGATTGATCGGTGGTTGAGTGTACTGAGTTATTGTATGCGAACTCCGCACAGGGGAGTAACAAGGACCAGTCATCCTGGGAAGTGGAGCAAAAACAGCGTAAATATTGTTCTAAGGTCTGATTAATCCTTTCAGTCTGACCGTTGCTCTGGGGGTGATAGGCAGAGGATAGGCAAACTTCAATAGACAAAACTTTGCAGAGCTCTTTCCAAAATCGGGAAGTAAATTGGACCCCTCTATCAGACACAATGCTGTCAGGAAGGCCGTGAAGTCTGACTATCTCTCTTATGAAGGCCTTTGCTGTGTCTGCAGCGGAAGGAGTACCTATCATAGGCACGAAGACGGTCTACAACAACTAGAATCGTTGTGAATCTTTCAGAGGGTGGCAGCTCTACTATGAAGTCCATAGATATATTCCTCCATGGTTGTTCTGGTACCGGCAAAGGACGTAGCAGACCCCAAGACTTAATGTTGGACCCCTTGTTTCGCTGGCAGGTAGTGCAGGAGCTTACATACTTTTTGCAATCAGTTTTCAAGGTAGGCCACCAAAAGGATCGCTGAATAAGATCTATAGTTTTCCGTACACCGAAGTGGCCAGCAAGTTGATGATCACGTAAAGTTTGTAAGACCTGGATTCTGGCTTGTTGTGGGACAAAGATCTTGTCCTGATACCAGAGATACCCCCCCTGGCTTCTTAAAGAGGAAGTCTCTGATTCCAGGCATTGGTGGGAGGCCTGTTCAAGAGAAGACCTTAGATCAGGTTGAATCAAAAGAAAGTTCTGTGGAGACAAGATTGTACTGGATGTTGTTTCTTCTGGGGTATCAGGAAACATTCGGGATAAAGCATCGGCCTTGCCGTTCTTGGAGCCAGGGCGGTAGGTGATGTGAAAATTGAATCGTGAAAAGAACAGAGCCCAGCGAGCTTGACGGGGTCTCAGGCGTTTGGCAGTGCGGAGGTACTCGAGGTTTTTGTGATCGGTGAATATCATTATTGGGTGCGTGGCTCCCTCAAGAAGGTATCTCCACTCTTCTAAGGCTGTCTTAATGGCTAGAAGCTCACGATCACCTACGTCGTAATTCCTCTCGGGCTGGCTCATTTTCTGGGAGGAGAAGGCCACAGGGTGAAGCAGCGACTTGGGTCCCAGGCGCTGTGAAAGTACTGCTCCTGCAGCTACCTCTGAGGCATCGACCTCTAAAATATAGGGCAGGGCAGGATCAGGGTGTCGAAGAATTGGTGCAGAAGTAAACAAAGACTTCAGTTTCTCAAAGGCAGATTGGGCTTCGGAGGACCACAGGAAGCGAACATGTAGGTGGGTTACTTGGGTTATGGGTGAGATGATGGAAGAAAAGTTCCTTATAAACCTTCTATAGAAGTTTGCAAACCCTACAAACCTTTGTACACCCTTCTTGTCTGACGGAGTTGGCCAGTCTAGGATTGCCTGCACTTTCTGTGGATCCATAGCTACACCACCGGTAGAGATGATGAGCCCTAGGAATTGTATGGATTTCTTTTCAAAGTCACACTTTTCTGCTTTCGCGTAAAGTCCGTGTTTTCTTAGTGTGAGTAATACTGTCTTTGCGTGAGTCCGATGGAGCTCCAGGTGGTTGAGAAGATAAGTATGTCATCCAGATAGATGATGACGAAGTAGTCAAGATATTCCCGGAAGATGTTGTTTACGAAGTGCTGGAAAGTAGCCCGGGGCATTACAGAGCCCAAACGGCATCACCAAATACTCAAACTGCCCGAACCTCGTTCTGAATGCCGTCTTCCACTCATCGCTCTCACGGATGCGAACGAGGTTGTAGGCACCCCGGAGGTCGAGTTTGGTGAACACTTGGGATGAACGAAGTCTCTGGAAGAGTTCGGGGACCAGTGGGAGTGGATATCAGTTCTTTATGGTGATTTTATTTAATTCCCTATAGTCCACACATGGTCTTAGAGTCTTATCTTTTTTTTCGATAAAGAAAATGCCGGCACCGGCAGGAGAAGAAGAAGGACGAATGAAGCCCTTTGCCAAATTTTCGTCTATGTACTGTCGTAGTGTCCCCAATTCCACTTCAGAGAGGGGGAATATACGTCCAAATGGAACTTCGGCCCCTGGAAGCAGCTCGATAGGACAATCATATGGCCGATGTGGTGGTAGAACATCTGCCTTTTTCTTATCAAAAACGTCCAGGAATTCATGGTACGCCTGGGGTACATCCTGGTTAGTGGAGGATACCGACTGGACTGTCAGACAACTGGTGGTATCTCTGGATTCAGGGATGAGGCAATGTTGTTGGCAATAGGGGGAAGTGAACAGGACTTCCTTCTTGATCCAATCAATCTGGGGGTTATGGGCTTGGAGCCAAGGGATACCAAAGATAATTGGAGACATAGGTGAACTCAAAACGTCAAAACGTATGAATTCCCGATGGCCATCGGGAGAGTTAATAAGTAGAGTCGAACCCATGTTCGACTCGAACATCGGCTGTTCGGTCGTTCACCGAATTGCGAACGATATGGGCCGTTCGCGCCAAATTCGTGTGGCGCGTCACGGCCCATAATTCACTGCGGCATCGCAGTGCATTGCTTGCTGATGATTGGCCAAGCATGCACTATGACCCGCATGCTTGGCCAATCACAGCGCCGCCTGAACAGAGAGCCGTAATTGGCCAAAGCCAAGGAGGCTTTGGCCAATTATGGCTCAGGGGATTTAGTACACGCCCCACACTATATAAGGCCGCCTGCACGGCGGCCCTGTGCAGTGTGTTCCGGTGTGCTGAGAGATAGAGAGAGAGACAGTGTCATTTCATTTGAGTTAGCTAGATTAGGCAGGACAGTCAGTCAGTTAGCTGCACTTACAGTGTATTGTGTATATATATGCATCCCAGGTGTTGCATATATATATATATATATACACTGTATTCAGTTTAGCTAGATCCGTTCCTGTTATCTTCCTACTGACAGGCAGGCTTGTCTTGTAACAGTATTTACAGCTACCTGAAGAAAATTACTGGTGTTCTTTTGATCCTATTAGTACCACAGTCAGGCAGCTAGACTATTTAAAGTTAGTGCAGTGCGTCCTGCTCACAGTGTTCAGCTAGATCCGTTCCTGTTATCTTCCTACTGACAGGCAGGCTTGTCTTGTAACAGTATTTACAGCTACCTGAAGAAAATTACTGGTGTTCTTTTGATCCTATTAGTACCACAGTCAGGCAGCTAGACTATTTAAAGTTAGTGCAGTGCGTCCTGCTCACAGTGTTCAGCTAGATCCGTTCCTGTTATCTTCCTACTGACAGGCAGGCTTGTCTTGTAACAGTATTTACAGCTACCTGAAGAAAATTACTGGTGTTCTTTTGATCCTATTAGTACCACAGTCAGGCAGCTAGACTATTTAAAGTTAGTGCAGTGCGTCCTGCTCACAGTGTTCAGCTAGATCCGTTCCTGTTATCTTCTTACTGACAGGCAGGCTTGTCTTGTTACAGTATATACAGCTACCTGAAGAAAATTACTGGTGTTCTTTTGATCCTATTAGTACCACAGTCAGGCAGCTAGACTATTTACAGTTAGTGCAGTGCGTCCTGCTCACAGTGCTCTGCTAAACCTACAAGTTAGTGGGGTGCGTCCTGCTCACAGTGTTCAGCTAAAGCTACCTGTAGAAGGTTGGTGGTGTCCTCATACTACAGGCAGGCAGTTGATTTTGCTAGCTGCAGTATCAGTATATATATATATATATATATATATATATATATCCCAGCTTAGTGCAGCTACAGGCCATTAGTATGTCTGGAAGGCCAAGAAGGAGAGGCAGACAGTCACAAGCCAATAAGAGAGGGCAAGCAGGCTCTGTGTCTAGTGCTGGTCATGGAGACGGTGCATCCTCATCAGCACGTGGCCGTGGGACACGCTTGGCCTTTTTTTCGGTAGCTGGCCGTGTTGAGCCGCAACATGCGGAAGACTTGGTCGAGTGGATGACCAAGCCGTCCTCATCCTCCTCATAATCTCTCACCCATGCCCAGGGTACTTTGTCTGGCAAAGCAGCGGCCTCTTCCCTCGGCTCAATGTCATCAGTGACTCCTTCCCTAGCCCCACCATGTCCTCCTGAGGAGTCCCTCGAACTGTTTGACCACAGTGTTGGGTACATGCTCCAGGAGGATGCCCAGCGTTTGGAAGGCTCTGATGATGATACTGAGCTTGATGAAGGCAGTAACATGAGCATGGACAGAGGGAGTGCCTAAGAAGGACAGCAATCTGGCAATCATGCTCCCCCTGCTGCAGCATACTGCCAGGTTTGCTCCAGTGATGAGGAGGGAGGGGATGATGAGGTCACTGACTCAACGTGGGTGCCTGATAGGAGAGAGGAGGAGGAGGAGGAGGAGGAGGAGGAGAAGGCGGCACATCACCAACGAGGCAGGATGCCCTCCAGGGGCCAGCCTAAGGGCAGCACATTGACTGCATCACACCCCAAAGCTCCACATGTGCAGGGCGCTGCAGTCTCTGAGCGTTATTCAAAAAGTTCTTTGGTGTGGGCCTTTTTTGAGACGAGTGCATCAGATCGCACCGCTGCTATTTGCAACATATATCTCAAGCGTATCTCGCGTGGCAAAAAAAACTCCCGCTTGGGTACCACATGCTTGACCAGACATATGTTGACCTGCCATGCAGTTCGTTGGCAAGCGTATCTAAAAGACCCACACCAAAAAACAAAGAGGACCTCTCCTTGCTCCTCATCAGCTGAGATTTCCAACCTCACTAGACCTTCAGTCCTCTCTGAGACCTGCACTGAGAGGAATGAAGGTGTAGAATTAGGTGTGTCACAGCCAAGTACTTGTGGGCAATCTGCTTTTGGTACACCGACGTCAGATTGTACCAGGCAAATTTCCCTGCCCCAGCTGCTGCACCGCCGAAAGAAGTTTGCTCCCAGCCATCCACATGCCCAGCGGTTAAAAGCTAGCTTGGCAAAATTGCTAGCACTTCAACTGCTGCCTTTTCAGTTGATAGACTCTGCCCCCTTCCGTGAGTTTGTGGAATGTGCGGTTCCTCAGTGGCAGGTACCCAAACGCCACTTTTTCTCACGGAAGGCGATTCCGGCTCTCTACCGGCATGTGGAAGGCAATGTCCATGCCTCGCTGGACAGGGCGGTCAGCGGTAAGGTGCATATTACCGCTGACTCATGGTCCAGCAGGCATGGACAGGGACGTTACCTAAGTTTCACGGCGCATTGGGTGACTCTGCTGGCAGCTGGGAAGGATGCAGGACAAGGTGCAGAAGTGTTGGAGGTTGTTCTGCCACCACGCCTCCAAAATGCTAATGATTGTGACACACCTCTCTCCTCCACCCCCTCCTCTTCTTCTTCCTCCATGGCCTCTTCCTGTGCTTTGTCCTCGGAACCAGCGGTGCTCCGTAGCCGTTCAAGGGGCTACGCAAGTACGCAGGCCAAAAGATGCCATGCGGTGCTTGAGCTGGTGTGCTTGGGGGACAGGAGCCACACTGGGGCAGAGGTTCTGTCAGCTCTGCAGGGGCAGGTTCAGAGGTGGTTGACGCCACGCCAACTTAAGGCAGGAATGGTGGTTTGCGACAATGGCACCAACCTCCTCTCTGCCCTCCGACAGGGACAAATGACCCATGTGCCCTGTTTGGCTGATGTCCTTAACTTGGTGGTGCAGCGGTTCTTGGGCAGGTACCCGGGCTTACAGGATGTCCTGAGGCAGGCCAGGAAAGTCTGTGTGCATTTCCGCCGGTCATATAATGCCAGTGCTCGGCTGACGGACCTCCAAAAGGAGTTTAACCTGCCCAAGAACCGCCTAATCTGTGACATGCCCACCTGGTGGAACTCAACGTTGGCCATGCTGCAGCGGCTGCACACGCAGCAGAGGGCCATCAATGAGTACCTGTGCGACTATGGCACCAGGACAGGGTCAGGGGAGCTTGTTTTTTTTTCCCCACGCCAGTGGGCCATGATCAGGGATGCATGCACTGTCCTGTCACCATTTGAGGAGGCCACAAGGATGGTGAGCAGTGACAGTGCATGCATCAGTGACACTGTCCCCCTTGTCCACCTGTTGGAGCACACGCTGCATGGAATAATGGACAGGGCACTTGAGGCAGAACAGAGGCAGGAAGAGGAGGACTTCCTTAGCTCTCAAGGCCCCCTTTATCCAGACAGTGTTCCTGCGTGCCCGCCGATCAAACAGGAAGAGGACGAGGAGGAGGAGGAAGATTGTGTCAGTATGGAGGTGGAGCCTTGCACTCAGCATCAGCAGCAGTCTTTAAGGGATCAGTCCCAAGAAACACATGGACTTGTACGTGGCTGGGAGGAGGTGGCTGCGGACCATGTCGTCCTTAGTGACCCAGAGGACTCCGGACCGAATGCCTCAGCAAACCTACGCTGCATGGCCTCCCTGATCCTGCAAAGCCTGCGGAAGGATCCTCGTATTCGTGGGATCAAGGAGAAGGACCAATACTGGCTGGCAACCCTCCTTGATCCACGTTACAAGGGTAAGGTTGCGGACCTTATCTTGCCATCGCAGAGGAAGCAGAGGATGAAACATCTTCGGGAAGCCTTGCAGAAAGGTCTGTGCAACGCGTTCCCAGAGACTGGGAGGTTACAAACTCCTGTTTCTGGACAACGTGTTGCTGAGGCTTCGGTCAGTCAAAGAAGGAGCGGTGGAGAAGGTGGCCGTCTGACCGATGCGTTCAGACAATTTTTTGGTCCGCAGCCCCAAGGTATGATCGGTTCCAGCAACCATCGCCAGCGTCTGTTTTACATGGTGCAGGAATACCTAGGGGCAAGATCAGATTTGGACACCTTTCCCACCGAAAATCCTCTGGGTTACTGGGTCTTGAGAATGGATCACTGGCCAGAGCTTGCACAGTATGCAATTGAGCTACTGGCCTGTCCTGCATCCAGCGTTCTTTCGGAACACACATTCAGTGCTGCTGGAGGCGTGGTAACCGATCACAGGGTGCGTCTGTCCACCGACTCGGTCGATCGACTGACCTTCATAAAAATGAATCAGTCTTGGATCACCACCAGCTACCAAGCACCCGATGCTGATGTAACCGAATAATTTTTTTTGAAATCTCAGATCCCTTCAAAGACTGCCTATGCTGATGCTGAGTGACTATCCCTGAGTAATTATCCTCTTCCTCCTCAATGATCACGCTGATAGCTTGTAAGAACATTTTTAGGGTTCTGGGTGCCACCACCAGTGCCTAAGGCACAATTTTTCAGACCCTGTTTAACAGGGGCGTGTAATTACAATTTTTGATGCAATACTTTGCAGCAGTGCTCGTTCCTGCGTTCCAACTAGAGTGTCTGTGAGGGGTTGCAGTGTTGTGGCACCAGCACCAGTGGCTAAGGCCCAATTTTTCTGCCCCTGTTTAACAGGGGCGTGTAATTACAATTTTTGATGCAAAACTTTGCAGCAGGGCTCGTTCCTGCGTTCCAACTAGAGTGTCTGTGAGGGGTTGCAGTGTTGTGGCACCAGCACCAGTGCCTAAGGCCCAATTTTTCTGCCCCAATTTACCAGGGGTGTGTAATTACATTTTTTGATGCAATACTTTGCAGCAGGGCTTGTTCCTGCGTTCCAACTAGAGTGTCTGTGAGGGGTTGCAGTGTTGTGGCACCAGTGCCTAAGGCCCAATTTTTCTGCCCCTGTTTAACAGGGGCGTGTAATTACAATTTTTGATGCAATACTTTGCAGCAGGGCTCGTTCCTGCGTTCCAACTAGAGTGTCTGTGAGGGGTTGCAGTGTTGTGGCACCAGCACCAGTGCCTAAGGCCTAATTTTTCAGCTCCTGTTCAACAGGGGCATGTAATTACAATTCTTTAATTCCATATTTTTTTATTAGATTTTGCAAGGAAATACATTGTAAAATTAGAACTGTACGTCGTGCAGCGACGTCAAAGTGTTTTAACAGGATGTAGATATACTTTAACAGGTTGAGAGTATCTGTTCGCGGTAAACATATGTAACAGTTTATGAATAAGTTTAATTTCCTAAAAAGGTAAAAGAGACATTTCTTACATTATTACCGTTAGCAGCCCCCTGCCCTGGTGTGGCACCCCAATTGGGATCCTTAGTGCCACTCCAGCGCAGAGCGCCGGTGTACAACTTTTATAAACCTAGAATGTCTTAAGGATATTAAGCAGAACCTTTGTGAGAGAACGTTGGGAGGGAATACAGTATTGCTCGGTCAAGAAAAAGTATTGTTTCATCAAGTGATCATATGGGGGATGCAGTGTCAGTCCAGTCTTTCCAGGGTTGCCAGTAGGTGCGTGTTTTTGTTGCGTGGCCCGTGTGGGCTACTAATGTGATCTCGTAGCTGAAGTGTAGGGCAACTATGTCCACTACTTGGGTTAGTGTCGGGTGACCATCCGACTTCCATTGTCTAGTTAGGTTGAGTCTCGCTGCCAGGAGAATGTGTGTAGTGACATGTCTGAAGGGAAATGGAATGTCCTCAATAGTCAGGTTTAGGATTTCTAGTGCAGGTGAGGGTGTGATCTTAATGTGGGTTATTGTTGATATTAGTCGGAAGACCTTTTCCCAATAGGTACGGAGGGAGGGGCATGACCAGAAAACATGGAACATGTCACCTGTGGATGATTTACATCTCCAACAAGTATTGGGGGTTCTGGGATTAAAGGATGACAGTTTGGCAGGGGTTAGGTACCAACGTAAGGAAATTTTTTGCATGAGCTCCCAGAGGGCCGCACATTTGGTGGCTTTGTAGACTGTTTTAAGTGCTTGCTGCCATTGGGATTCTGTGTATATGCAGGCTAAATCTTTTTCCCATTTATGATGTTCAGTCGTTTTGGAGAAGGTCTGTTTTTGGTGGAATGTATTGTAAAAATATGAGATGCCCTTGGTTTTTGTGTCAGTATTAGTGAGGTATTCCCAGGTCTTTGGGTGGATGGTATAATTAGGGAGGATGATGGTACTTAGGCGATGACGTATGCGTAGATAAGTAAAGTAGTCGGTTGTGTGCGAGGTTGAATTCAGATTGTAATTGGGGAAATGGTTTAATGCTGTTGTCATGAAGTATATCTTGCAGTGATTGTATACCTTTCTTAGTCCAAGATGTTAGTGAGAGGTCTAGTATTAAATGATGAAGAACACTCAGGGGTATGTGGGATTGTGGGGTGACAGACATATATGTGTGGGAGGCTTTTAGTTTCGACCATGCATGTGCCGAGGCTTTCATGGTAGGGGATAAATATGTCGGTACTACGGAGCCCAACGGGATACTAAGTAGCCAGGTTTTTAGGTTAGGGCGGATGAGCGATGTTTCTTCTATTTGTCCCCATAGAGTTGTTGGATTGGGATGGAACCACCCTGGTAATTGGGCTAGAATAGCTGCCAAGTGGTAATCTTCGAAATCTATGGAGCCCATACCCCCGGCTAGTTTGTGTTTAGTTAGTTTGGAGTGGGCACACCTGGGGCGCTTGCCATTCCACAGGAACCTGTTAAACAGTGTTTGTAGGGATCTGAAGAATTTAGTTGGTAATGGGATTGGGATAGTTCTGAAGTAGTAAAGCAGTTGGGGAAGGCAGATCATCTTGAAGGCCGCTAGTCTGCCTGTCCAAGACAATTCATGTTTTGCTATTTGTTGGTTGGCCGCTTGGATAGTCTGGAGAAGTGGTGGGAAGTTGCATGAGTAAAGGTTTTTAGTTGTTCTTGGTAAGTGAATTCCCAAGTATGTTATATCTGTAGTTGCCCAAGCAAATGGATATTGCGTTTGTAATAAGTTTTTCAAAGTGGCATCTATATTGACATCTAGTATAAAGGATTTGGAGGTGTTAACCTTGTAGTACGATACCGAGCTAAACCAGTTTAATAATTTTTGCACCTCAGCCAGGGAGCCAGACGGGTTGGTAAGGATAAGAATAACGTCATCAGCGAATAGGCTGATTTTGTGATGTACATTGCCGGTTATTAGGCCGGATATGCTAGGGTGGGAACGGATGTGTTCTGCCAGGGGTTCCATGAGTAAGTTGAATATGATCGGTGACAATGGGCAGCCCTGGCGTGTACCGTTGGTGATGGGAAATGGGCGAGACAGCATGCCTTCCGTATACACTTGGGCTTCTGGATTTGAATATAGTGCCATAATGGCGTTCAAGATGGTGCCCTGAAATCCAAATTTCCTGAGGACCGTGTGTAGGTAAGTCCAATGGACTCTATCGAACGCCTTCTCTGCGTCCAGGGATAGGAGCAGAGAAGGCGTTCCTGTGATTTCAGCTTGGTGTATGATATTGATCATTCTCCTGGTGGCGTCAGAAGATTGTCTGCCTTTAGTGAATCCTAACTGGTCAGGGTGGATTAACATTGGCATGATTTTGATTAGTCTTGTTGCAATCGTTTTAGCATATATTTTGAGGTCGAGATTGAGTAGGGATATCGGGCGGAAATTTTGGGGGACATTTGATGCTTTCCCTGGCTTCGGTAATGTTATAACCAATGCTGATAGATATTCTTTTGAAAAGGAGGAAGAGGAGGCAGCGTGGTTGAATAGTTCGGTAAGGTGGGGAATCAGTTGAGGGGCGTATTGTTTATAATATTCCCCTGTCATACCATCGGGTCCCGGTGCTTTACCGTTAGGTAGTGATTCTATGGTGGTTTTAATCTCCTGGGTTGTAAAGGGGGCATTTAAGTCCGTTAGTTGGTCGCCAGTCAGAGTGGGAAGTTTGAGGTTGTGGAGGAAATTGTCTATGTCAGTTTGCGAAGGTTGCAGGGTGTGGGGGTCCCTGTGTAAGTTGTAGAGGTCCCCGTAGTAGGCACTAAAAGCGTCAGCTATGTCTTGGGGGTTACTTAGTGGGATTGATGTGTGCGGGTGGATTAGAAGGGGTATTTTAGTTTTCACTCGTCTGCCCTTAAGTCGTTGTGCAAGTTTTTTCCCCACTTTGTTGGAAGTGGAATAGGTAGTCGCTTTGAATTTCCTTTGAAGGAATTCGTATGAGTGAAGCAATAGAACCTTTAGTTCCTGTCTTAGGGAGAGTAATTGGTTTGTCGTTGGGTTATGTGGGGCAGTTTTATGTTTTAGTTCTAGGGTCTCTATTTGGGCCATGAGTTCATCCACACGCTGCGTCCTCTTTCTTTTGTGGTAAGCACCCATTTTAAGTAACATACCCCTCATGTACGCCTTGTGCGCACTCCACACCACGGCAGGGTCGGAGACCGATCCTTTGTTTAACATGAAGAAGTCGTTAATGTGATCTTTTATTTATGTGGTGTATTTGTCGTTTTGAATAATGGAGTTGTTGGCTCTCCATATAAATGCGTTTTGTCCTAGGTTAGAATCTTGTATGGTAATTGATATACGGGCATGGTCCGACCATACCATGGTGTGAATCACAGAATTTGATATTTTTTGGAGAATGTATTTGTCGGTTAGGAACAAATCTATTCTCGAATATGAGCTGTGTCTTGAGGAGAAAAAAGTGAAGTCTCGTTCTGAACCGTGATGGCAGCGCCATACGTCATAAAGATCTTGGGAAGAGATGAATTTTTTCAGGGGTGAGTCTCTCCTTTTGGTTGGTGATGTGGAATCCATGTGTATGTCCGGTACGAGATTAAAGTCTCCGCATATTATTACGTGACCCTTTTGAATGGGTTTGGCGGAACGCATGACTCTGCGTATGAATTTCAATTGATGGGAGTTTGGTGCGTATAGGTTTATTATAGAATATGCCACTCTATTGATGTTGCAAATTAAGATAATAAAGCGACCTTCGGGGTCTGTTGTGGTATTTAGTAACTGGAAGTCCACTGAATTCTTGACCGCTATCATGACTCCTCTAGCTTTGGTGGAGTGCATTGCGTGGAAGATATGAGGAAAGTGGTGGTTTTTGCAAAGGGAAGAGTTTGATGCTAGCAAATGGGTTTCCTGGACACACAGAATGTCACTTTGGAGAGCCGAGGCGGTTTTCCATAGTGAGTGCCGTTTGGCGGGGTGGTTGAGTCCGTTGGCGTTTATTGAAAGTATGTTGATCGGCATCTTGTGAATGTGTTGTTGGTGAGTGGAGTGTATAACACTTACAGTTCGTCGGTGGGTTCGGTGTCTCAAGATACCTGGCAGCTGTGTTCAGAGGCAGGAAGACGGAAGGTCACTATCTGGAAGTGAAGTGCCCAAAAGACTGCAAATAGAGCAATACGTTAGATATAACAAAAAAAAAAAAAGATAAAATCAAAGATCACTGCTCAGTATGTAAGGTTAGGAAGTTTGTTAACCGCTTGGACAGTAGTAGACACGCTTATCCTATAAGAGCAATATAATGCAAAGGATATAGAGGAGGTGCGTAGCACCTTGAAAGCCTCTGTAGTGGGGTTCAAAAAGTTAGTAACTCGGGAGAGTGAGAACAGGGGTTCGCATGGTGTCAGAGCTCAGGGGAGCTGTATTATCGTCGTTCGGCCTTTAAACTGGTAGCCATGTGCCTTTCAGGTGTAGTTGCGGTTTGTGTCACCTTGAGGTGATTTGGATCCTCTGCCGGGTGGAGCTGTGGGAGGAGGTTCTGGAATTATGCCCCATGATTGCAGGAGCTTGAGGCCTCTGTCGAGGTTCACAATCGAATGAGATTGACCATTCCTCACAACAATGATAGTGGCTGGGTAACGCCATTTGTAGGGCACCTTGTGGTTCTGGAGGCTCTTGGTGACCGGGTTCATCTGGCGTCTCAGTTGGAGGGTAAACGTGGAGAGATCTGGGAAAAATTGAATTCCTGTGTATGGAGCAGGAAGAGGTGATTTAGCCTTTACTCCCATGAGGAGTTTTTCTTTAATGTGATAGAAATGTACCCTCATGAGGACATCTCTTGGGACCGAGGCTGCCAAATGGGATGGTTTAGCAATTCTATGAATTCTGTCTATTATAATATCCCTCGGAGATGCTTCAGGTATAATGGTGTGCATCAGCTCTTTTGCGTACCTTGGAAGGTCCGCAGGTGGTATGGACTCAGGGATGCCTCTCAGCTTAATATTGTTTCTGCGTGACCTGTCCTCCAAATCGGCCAGCTTGGCGCGCACCCATACTTTGGTCCTCTTTTACAGCTTCATATGAGTCAATGACTTCATTGATTGTGGTGGTACATTCAGTGAGGCCTCTTTCAGTATTGTGCACTCTGTCATCTAGTGAGTGTAATTCAGAGGTGACTTTCTGAAACATAGAGGATAGGTCAGTCATCAGCGAGGACTGTAAGGATATTAGCATGTCCTTTGGGGTGGTATCTATGATCGGCTGGCCTGAGGTGGGGAAAGAGGCCATGGATGTGTGTAAGGCCTGGTGCATAGTGAGGGGATTTGGAGCCTGGGCCTCAATTAGCTGACGCTGCGGCCGCAGCGGCGGCGCATCCAGCCTCATTTTAGCTTTTGCTGGGCTACCTGGCAGGGGGTCACCTCCTGGGAAGCAAGGGGTCTCAGCTTGGGTACCTGTGTCTTGGTGGTGTTCCAGAATCTCATCCGGCAGGTCCGTGTATGAGTCCCGCGGCCCGTCCGGGCCGGCGCCATCTTGCTGCTCACTGATCGCCAGCTTGTAGGCAAATTCAGTCAGTTTCTGATGCTGATAGTCCGTGAATCTCTTCCTGGAGGTCTGCATTATGTTCTCCTGTGTCGCAGGAGTAAGGATGGCTGTGGATGGGATCTCTGGTGCGGCCTGTGTCGGTTATCTTTTCCCCTGGCTGACGAGCTGTGTGATTAGGCGTCCACCACAGTCTCCGGCCGGCCACGCCCCCCGTAATTACAATTCTTGATCTAATATTTCACAGTAGGGCCCATTTCTGCACCCACCAAGAGCGAGTGAGGACTTACAGTGTTGTGGCACCAGCACCACCACCACCACCAAAGGCCCAATTTTTCTGCCCTTGTTCAACAGGGGCATGTAATTACAATTCTTGATCTAATATTTCACAGCAGGGCCCATTTCTGCACCCACCAAGATCGAGTGAGGACTTACAGTGTTGTGGCACCAGCACCACCACCAAAGGCCCAGTTTTTCTGCCCCTGTTTCAACAGGGGCATGTAATTACAATTCTTGATCTAATATTTCACAGCAGGGCCCTGTGAGGGCTTACAGTGTTGTGGCCACAACAACACCTAAGGCCCAAATTTCTGCTGAGTATATAGGGCAGCCCCTACTTTCAAACATCTAACTTACAAACGACTCCTACTTGCAAACGGAAGGAGACAACAGGAAGTGAGATGAAATCTACCCCTAGGAAGGGAAATTCTCTCCTGTAAGAGTTAATATGGGAAAAACATTTCTCCTTTCCACTGATGCTTTCCAATCCTTGTTCCACAAAAAAACCCAAATTTTCAAAAAACATTTGTCATTGGGACCAAAGTGAGGTGAAATCTTCTGAAGAAGAGGAAAGACAGCAAAACAAATGTCACAGGGGTAATAACCCTTCCCTATGTTTTCCAAAAAGCTTAAAAAATATTTTTTGGCTGGAGCTAAACACGTTAAAAATGTTCAAAATTACAAACAGATTCTACTTAACAACAAACCTACAGTCCCTATCTTGTTTGCACCGCCTGTATACTGCTGTTCAGAGTATATAGGGCCTGGTGGCCCCACACCTTTCCTTATTTTAATTTGGGTGCGGGGTTACCCTTAATATCCATACAAGACCCAAAGGGCCTGGGGGTAACCATGCCGTTTGTCTCACTGATTTTCATCCATATTACCAGTACCCGACATGACATTAAACCCGCAAGCAGTTTTAAATGTAATTTTTAAAGGAAAAAATCTCATTTGGTGCAGGGACTGTTCTAAACAGGGGAAACACGCGCCACTTTACAGGCATACTATAGACACCTCCCAGGTACGATATTTAAAGGAATATTTCACTTTTTTTTTTTTACTTTAAGCATCATTAAAATCACTGCTCCCGAAAAAATGGCCATTTTTAAAAGTTTTTTTTGCATTGATACATGTCCCCTGGGGTAGGACCCGGGTCCCCAAACCCTTTTTAGGACAATACCATGCAAATTAGCCTTTAAAATGAGCACTTTTGATTTTGAACGTTCGAGTCCCATAGACGTCAATGGGGTTCTAACGTTCGTGCGAATTTTCGGTCCGTTTGCAGGTTCTGGTGCGAACCGAACCGGGGGGTGTTCGGCTCATCCCTACTCTTGAGTAACAAGGCCGGAGTTAGGTAGGGTGCCATCTGCTAAACGGACTTCCAGACCCCGTTTCTTGTAGAGGAGGGGAGGAGGGGCAACCTAAGGTTCCTTGCCAGATTCAAGTCCATGAAGCAACTGCATGCTCCAGAGTCGATTATAGCCTGGAGCCGGATCTCTTCTTCTCCCAACTGCAGTGAAATGTGATGAACGAGTTGTGAGGGAGAAGTCCCAGAAACCTGGAAATATGCTGGAGAGTAGGTAGGTGGCTTCTTGAACTTCCTGGGACAGTCACATAGAAAATGTCCATTTCCTCCACAATAGAGGCAAAGATTGGCTAGGATAGGACAACGTCTTTCATCAGGAGTTAGTGCAGAACGTAACAGGCCAATCTGCTTGGGAACTGATCCAAAGGTGGGTGTACTGGCGGGTCTGCAGGTTCGTGATCGTTCGGACTGTCTCTCCCGCAAACGTCGATCCAGTTGGATGGATAATTGGATGAGACCCTCGAGTGTAGTGGGAATCTCGATCCTGGCCAACTCGTCCTTGAGGGATTCGGAGAGTCTTAGACGGAAATGGTGTAGTAAAGCTGCCTCATTCCAGGCTGTGTCTGCGGACCACCGCCGGAATTCCAGGGTATAGTCCTCTACTGGTCGCCTACCCTGCTGCAGAGAGTGCAGAGCGGCTTCAGTGGTGGCAGTACGCTGGGGATCCTCGTAAAGCTGTGCCATAGCTGCCAGGAATGCATCCACCGTGCAAATGACTGGACTCTTTTGTTCCCATAAGTTATGGGCCCAGGCCTTCATCGGAAAGCAAAGAGATGAGGAACCCGACTTTAACAGTCTCTAAAGCAAAAGTTTGGGGTTGCAGGGCTAGGTACAATAGACAGGCAGTCTTGAATGATCTGAACTTTTTCCGGTCTCCGAAGAATCGCTCGGGGAACGGGAACTCGGGGTTCTGGAGGCGGGAACATCATCAAGGGAGCCGCAGAGGATTGTTCGTGAGCAGGTGACTCTGACATGTGTTGCAACTTATCCGTTAGTTGCAGATAACCTTCCTGTAATTTCTGAACTGCTTGGGTCAGAGTGATGGCTTGTTGGCACAAAGTCTCTAATGGGGACGCACCTCCGCCGGCCTCAGTCATGGCTGGATTATACTGTCAAGTCTGTAGTGTGAGGCCGGGTTGCTGAGAGGGCGCCCCTTGCGGCTGAGTGCAGCGCGTCCCTGGATTTGGGTACAGGGAATGCGATGCACAGAGGTGCACAGGTTGCCAGGGATACTGCAAGCTGGCTGGTTGGCTGTAAGTAGCTAGAGTGCGTTGTGGCAGCCGTGCGGAGAGAAGTCTTGAACGGTAACAGCAGGGTAAACCAGGAACAGGGTCCGCAGCCAGGCCAGGGGTCAGATACCAAAAGACAGTCCGAGAGAGGTACAGGAACAAGCCGGGTCATACACAGAGGGCGGAAGATCGGAGAGTAGTCAGCCAAGCTGGGGTCAGAGCGAGGAGATAAACAGGAACACAGGTCAAGCCAGGCAGGGTCAAGCAGGGGTCTTCAGAGTATACAAGGCACAGGAACACAGGAGCTGTTTGATAATCCAGCAAACTGCAAGTGTCAGTGGCAGGTTTAAATAGGCCGGAGGGGTGTGCCCACAAGATCAGGGCATGCTCACTAGAATCGCCTGCCACCATGACGGTTACTGGCGGAATTGCCCACAACACGGCCATTTCCCTGACAGGTACACTAACTGTAAATATTGTAGCTGCTTGCCTGTGGTACGAATAGGATCCTAAGAACACCAGCAATTTTCTTCGGGTAGTTTTAGGTGCACACTGTGCAGAGGACACAGTACACTAACTGTAAATACTGTAGCTGCCTGGCTGTGGTACTAATAGGATCAGAAGAACAGCAATTGTCTTCAGGTAGCTTTAGGTGCACACTGTGCAGAGGACACAGTATACTAACTGTAAATACTGCACCTGCCTGCCTGTGGTATTAATAGGATCAGAAGAAGACCAGCAATTGTCTTCAGGTAGCTTTAGGTGCACATCGTGTAGAGGACACAGTACACTAACTGTAAATACTGCACCTGCCTGTGGTATTAATAGGATCAGAACAACAGCAATTGTCCTCAGGTAGCTTTAGGTGCACACTGTGCAGAGGACACAGTACACTAACTGAAAATACTGCACCTGCCTGTGGTATTAATAGGATCAGAACAACAGCAATTGTTTTCAGGTAGCTTTATATGCACATTGTGCAAAGGATACAGTACACTATCTGTAAATACTGCAGCTGCCTGCCTGTGGTATTAATAGGATCAGAACAACAGCAATTGTCTTCAGGTAGCTTTAGGTGCACACTGTGCAGAGGACACGGTACACTAACTGTAAATACTGCAGCTGCTTGCCTGTGGTACTAATAGGATTATAAGAACGCCAGCAATTTTCTTCAGGTAGCTTTAGGTGCACACTCTGCAGAGGACACAGTACACTAACTGTAAATACTGTAGCTGCCTGGCTGTGGTACTAATAGGATCAGAAGAACAGCAATTGTCTTCAGGTAGCTTTAGGTGCACACTGTGCAGAGGACACAATACACTAACTGTAAATACTGCAGCTGCCTGCCTGTGGTATTAATAGGATCAGAACACCAGCAATTTTCTTCAGCTAGCTTTAGGTGCACACTGTGCAGAGGACACATCGCACTTACTGTAAATACTGCAGCTGCCTGCCTGTGGTATCAATAGAATCAGAAGACCAGCAATTGTCTTCAGTTATCTTTAGGTGCACACTGTGCAGAGGACATGGTACACTAACTATAAATACTGCAGCTGCTTGCCTGTGGTATTATTAGGATCAGAACAACAGCAATTGTCTTCAGGTAGCTTTAGGTGCACACTGTGCAGAGGACACAGTACAGTAACTGTAAATACTGCAGCTGCCTATGGTATTAATGTGATCAGAACAACAGAAATTGTCTTCAGGTAGCTTTAGGTGAACACTGTGCAGAGGACACAGTACACTAACTGTAAATACTGCAGCTGCCTGCCTTTGGTATTAATAGGATCAGAACAACAGCAATTGTCTTCAGGTAGCTTTAGATGCACATTGTGCAGAGGGCACAGTACACTAACTGTAAATGCTGCAGCTGCCTGCCTGTGGTATTAATAGGAACAGAACAACAGCAATTGTCTTCAGGTAGCTTTAGGTGCACACTGTGCAGAGGACACAGTACTCTAACTGTAAATACTGCAGCTGCCTGTCTGTGGTACTTATAGGATCAGAAGAACACCAGCAATTTTCTTCAGGTAGCTTTAGTTTAACACTTTGCAGAGGACACAGTACACTAACTGTAAATACTATAGCTGCCTGGCTGTGGTACTAATAGTATCAGAACAACACCAGCAATTTTCTTCAGGTAGCTTTAGGTGCACAATGCAAAGGACACAGTACACTAACTGTAAATACTGCAGCTGCCTACCTATGGTACAAATAGGATCAAAGAACACCAGCAATTTCCTTCAGGTAGCTTTAGGTACACGCTGTGCAGAGGACACAGTACACTAACTGTAAATACTATAGCTGCCTGGCTGTGGTACTAATAGTATCAGAACAACACCAGCAAATTTCTTCAGGTAGCTTTAGGTGCACACTGTGCAAAGGACACAGTACACTAACTGTAAATATTGCAGCTGCCTGCCTATGGTACAAATAGGATCAAAGAACACCAGCAATTTCCATCAGGTAGCTTTAGGTACACGTTGTGCAGAGGACACAGTACACTAACTGTAAATAATGCAGCTCCCTGCCTGTGGTGTTAATAGGATCAGAACAACAGCAATTGTCTTCAGGTAGCTTTAGGTGCACACTGTGCAGAGGACACAGTACACTAACTATAAATACTGCAGCTGCTTGCCTGTGGTATTATTAGGATCAGAACAACAGCAATTGTCTTCAGGTAGCTTTAGGTGCACACTGTGCAGAGGACACAGTACAGTAACTGTAAATATTGCAGCTGCCTGTGGTATTAATAAGGTCAGAAAAACAGCAATTGTCTTCAGGTAGCTTTATGTGAACATTGTGCAGAGGACACAGTACACTAACTGTAAATACTGGAGCTGCCTGCCTGTGGTGTTACTAGGATCAGAACAACAGCAATTGTCTTCAGGTAGCTTTATGTGAACACTGTGCAGAGGACACAGTACACTAACTGTAAATACTGGAGCTGCCTGCCTGTGGTATTAATGGGATAAGAAAAATTGCAATTGTCTTCAGTTAGCTTTAGGTGCACACTGTGCAGAGGACACAGTACACTAACTGTAAATAGTGCAGCTAAATGCCTATGATATCAATAGGATCAGAACACCAGCAATTTTATTCAGGTAGCTTTAGGTGCACACTGTGCAGAGGGCACAGTAAACTTGCTATAAATACTGCAGCTGCCTGCCTGTGGTATTAATAAGATCAGAACAACAGCAAATGTCGTCAGGTAGCTTTAGGTGCACACTGTGCAGAGGACACAGTAGAGTAACTGTAAATACTGCAGCTGCCTGCCTGTGGTATTAATAGAATCAGAAGAACACCAGCAATTGTCTTCGGGTAGCTTTAGGTGCACACTGTGCAAAGGACACAGTACACTAACTGTAAATACTACAGCTGCCTGCCTGTGGTAATAATAGGATCAGAACAACAGCAATTGTCTTCAGTTAGCTTTAGATGCACATTGTGCAGAGGGCACAGTACACTAACTGTAAATACTGCAGCTGCCTGCATGTGGTATTAATAGGATCAGAACAACAGCAATTGTCTTCAGGTAGCTTTAGGTGCACACTGTGCAGAGGACATGGTACACTAAATGTAAATACTGCAGCTGCCTGCCTGTGGTACTCATAGGATTAGAAGAACACCAGCAATTTTCTTCAGGTAGCTTTAGGTGTACACTGTGTAGAGGACACAGTACAGTAACTGTAAATACTATAGCTGCCTGGCTGTGGTACTAATAGTATCAGAACAACACCAGCAATTTTCTTCAGGTAGCTTTAGGTGCACACTGTGCAAAGGACACAGTACACTAACTGTAAATACTGCAGCTGACTGCCTGTGGTATTAATAGGATCAGAACACCAGCAATTGTCTTCAGGTAGCTTTAGATGCACACTGTGCAGAGGACACAGTACACTAACTGTAAATACTGCAGCTGCCTGCCTGTGGTATAAATAGGATCAGAACACCAGCAATTTTCTTCAGTTGTCTTTAGGTGCACACTGTGCAGAGGACACAGTGCACTAACTGTAAATACTGCAGCTGCCTGCCTGTGGTATCAATAGAATCAGAAGACCAGCAATTGTCTTAAGTTAGCTTTAGGTGCACACTGTCCAGAGGACATGGTACACTAACTATAAATACTGCAGCTGCTTGCCTGTGGTATTATCAGGATCAGAACAACAGCAATTGTCTTCAGGTAGCTTTAGATGCATATTGGGCAGAGGGCACAGTACACTAACTGTAAATACTGCAGCTGCCTGCCTCTGGTACTTATAGGTTCAGAAGAACACCAGCAATTTTCTTCAGGTAGCTTTAGGTGCACACAGTTCAAAGGACACGGTACACTAACTGTAAATCCTGCATATTCCTGCCTATGGTACTAATAGGATCAGAAGAACACCAGCAATTTTCTTCAGGTAGCTTTAGGTGCACACTGTGCAAAGGACACAGTACACTAACTGTAAATACTGCAGCTCCCTGCCTGTGGTATTAATAGGATCAGAACAACAGCAATTGTCTTCAGGTAGATTTAGGTGCACACTGTGCAGAGGAAACAGTACACTAACTGAAAAGACTATAGCTGCCTGTCTGTGTTACTAATAGGATCAGAAAAACACCAGCAATTTTCTTCAGGTAGCTTTAGGTGCACACTGTGCAGAGGACACAGTACACTAACTCTAAATACTGCAGCTGCCTGCCTGTGGTATTAATAGAATCAGAACACCAGCAATTGTCTTCAGGTAGCTTTGGGTGCACACTGTTCAGAGGACACAGTACACTAACTGTAAATACTGCAGCTGCCTGCCTGTGGTATTAATAGGATCAGAACAACAGCAATTGTCTTCAGGTAGCTTTAGGTGAACACTGTGCAGAGGACACAGTACACTAACTGTAAATACTGCAGCTGCCTGCCTGTGGTATTAATAGGATCAGAACAACAGCAATTGTCTTCAGGTAGCTTTAGATGCACATTGTGCAGGGGACACAGTACACTAACTGTAAATACTGCAGCTGCCTTCCTATGGTATTAATAGGATCAGAACAACAGCAATTGTCTTCAGGTAGCTTTAGGTGCACACTGTGCAGAGGACACAGTACACTAACTGTAAATACTGCAGCTGCCTGCCTCTGGTACTTATAGGATCAGAAGAACACCAGCAATTTTCTTCAGGTAGCTTTAGGTGCACACAGTTCAAAGGACACGGTACACTAACTGTAAATCCTGCATATTCCTGCCTATGGTACTAATAGGATCAGAAGAACACCAGCAATTTTCTTCAGGTAGCTTTAGGTGCACACTGTGCAAGGGACACAGTACACTAACTGTAAATACTGCAGCTCCCTGCCTGTGGTATTAATAGGATCAGAACAACAGCAATTGTCTTAAGGTAGCTTTAGGTGCACACTGTGCAGAGGACACAGTACACTAACTGTAAATACTACAGCTGCCTGTGGTATTAATAGGATCAGAACAACAGCAATTGTCTTCAGGTAGCTCTAGGTGCACACTGTGCAGAGGACACAGTACACTAACTATAAATACTGCAGCTGCCTGCCTGTGGTACTAATAGGATCAGAAGAACACCAGCAATTTTCTTCAGGTAGCTTTAGGTACACACTGTGCAGAGGACACAGTACACCAACTGTAAATACTGGAGTTACCTGCCTGTGGTATTAATAGGATAAGAAAAACAGCAATTGTCTTCAGGTAGCTTTAGATGCACATTGTGCAGAGGACACAATACACTAACTGTAAATACTGCAGCTGCCTGCCTGTGGTATTAATAGGATCAGAACAACAGCAATTGTCTTCAGGTAGCTTTAGATGCACATTGTGCAGGGGACACAGTACACTAACTGTAAATACTGCAGCTGCCTGCCTGTGGTATTAATAGGATCAGAACAACAGCAATTGTCTTCAGGTAGCTTTAGGTGCACACTGTGCAGAGGACACAGTACACTAACTGTAAATACTGCAGCTGCCTGCCTCTGGTACTTATAGGATCAGAAGAACACCAGCAATTTTCTTCAGGTAGCTTTAGGTGCACACAGTTCAAAGGACACGGTACACTAACTGTAAATCCTGCATATTCCTGCCTATGGTACTAATAGGATCAGAAGAACACCAGCAATTTTCTTCAGGTAGCTTTAGGTGCACACTGTGCAAAGGACACAGTACACTAACTGTAAATACTGCAGCTCCCTGCCTGTGGTATTAATAGGATCAGAACAACAGCAATTGTCTTCAGGTAGCTTTAGGTGCACACTGTGCAGAGGACACAGTACACTAACTGTAAATACTACAGCTGCCTGTGGTATTAATAGGATCAGAACAACAGCAATTGTCTTCAGGTAGCTCTAGGTACACACTGTGCAGAGGACACAGTACACCAAACTATAAATACTGCAGCTGCCTGCCTGTGGTACTAATAGGATCAGAAGAACACCAGCCATTCCCTTCAGGGAGCTTTAGGTACACACTGTGCAGAGGACACAGTACACTATCTATAAGTACTGCAGTTGCTTGCCTGTGGTACTAATAGGATCAGAAGAACACCAGCAATTTTCTTCAGGTAGCTTTAGGTACACACTGTGCAGAGGACACAGTACACTAACTGTAAATACTGGAGTTGCCTGCCTGTGGTATTAATAGGATAAGAAAAACGGCAATTGTCTTCAGGTAGCTTTAGGTGCACATTGTGCAGAGGACACAGTACACTAACTGTAAATACTGCAGCTGCCTGCCTGTGGTATTAATAGGATCAGAACAACAGCAATTGTCTTCAGGTAGCTTTAGATGCACATTGTGCAGGGGACACAGTACACTAACTGTAAATACTGCAGCTGCCTTCCTATGGTATTAATAGGATCAGAACAACAGCAATTGTCTTCAGGTACCTTTAGGTGGACACTGTGCAGAGGACACAGTACACTAACTGTAAATACTGCAGCTGCCTTCCTATGGTATTAATAGGATCAGAACAACAGCAATTGTCTTCAGGTACCTTTAGGTGGACACTGTGCAGAGGACACAGTACACTAACTGTAAATACTGCAGCTGCCTGCCTCTGGTACTTATAGGATCAGAAGAACACCAGAAATTTTCTTCAGGTAGCTTTAGGTGCACACAGTTCAAAGGACACGGTACACTAACTGTAAATCCTGCATATTCCTGCCTGTGGTACTAATAGGATCAGAAGAACACCAGCAATTTTCTTCAGGTAGCTTTAGGTGCACACTGTGCAAAGGACACAGTACACTAACTGTAAATACTGCAGCTCCCTGCCTGTGGTATTAATAGGATCAGAACAACAGCAATTGTCTTCAGGTAGCTTTAGGTGCACACTGTGCAGAGGACACAGTACACTAACTGTAAATACTACAGCTGCCTGTGGTATTAATAGGATCAGAACAACAGCAATTGTCTTCAGGTAGCTCTAGGTGCACACTGTGCAGAGGACACAGTACACTAACTATAAATACTGCAGCTGCCTGCCTGTGGTACTAATAGGATCAGAAGAACACCAGCAATTTCCTTCAGGTAGCTTTAGGTACACACTGTGCAGAGGACACAGTACACTAACTATAAATACTGCAGTTGCTTGCCTGTGGTACTAATAGGATCAGAAGAACACCAGCAATTTTCTTCAGGTAGCTTTAGGTACACACTGTGCAGAGGACACAGTACACTAACTGTAAATACTGGAGTTGCCTGCCTGTGGTATTAATAGGATAAGAAAAACAGCAATTGTCTTCAGGTAGCTTTAGGTGCACATTGTGCAGAGGACACAGTACACTAACTGTAAATACTGCAGCTGCCTGCCTGTGGTATTAATATGATCAGAACAACAGCAATTGTCTTCAGGTAGCTTTAGTTGAACACTGTGCAGAGGACACAGTACACTAACTGTAAATACTGCAGCTGCCTGCCTGTGGTATTAATAGGATCAGAACAACAGCAATTGTCTTCAGGTAGCTTTAGATGCACATTGTGCAGGGGACACAGTACACTAACTGTAAATACTGCAGCTGCCTGCCTGTGGTATTAATAGGATCAGAACAACAGCAATTGTCTTCAGGTAGCTTTAGGTGCACACTGTGCAGAGGACACAGTACACTAACTGTAAATACTGCAGCTGCCTGCCTCTGGTACTTATAGGATCAGAAGAACACCAGCAATTTTCTTCAGGTAGCTTTAGGTGCACACAGTTCAAAGGACACGGTACACTAACTGTAAATCCTGCATATTCCTGCCTATGGTACTAATAGGATCAGAAGAACACCAGCAATTTTCTCCAGGTAGCTTTAGGTGCACACTGTGCAAAGGACACAGTACACTAACTGTAAATACTGCAGCTCCCTGCCTGTGGTATTAATAGGATAAGAACAACAGCAATTGTCTTCAGGTAGCTTTAGGTGCACACTGTGCAGAGGACACAGTACACTAACTGTAAATACTACAGCTGCCTGTGGTATTAATAGGATCAGAACAACAGCAATTGTCTTCAGGTAGCTCTAGGTACACACTGTGCAGAGGACACAGTACACCAACTATAAATACTGCAGCTGCCTGCCTGTGGTACTAATAGGATCAGAAGAACACCAGCCATTCCCTTCAGGGAGCTTTAGGTACACACTGTGCAGAGGACACAGTACACTATCTATAAGTACTGCAGTTGCTTGCCTGTGGTACTAATAGGATCAGAAGAACACCAGCAATTTTCTTCAGGTAGCTTTAGGTACACACTGTGCAGAGGACACAGTACACTAACTGTAAATACTGGAGTTGCCTGCCTGTGGTATTAATAGGATAAGAAAAACAGCAATTGTCTTCAGGTAGCTTTAGGTGCACATTGTGCAGAGGACACAGTACACTAACTGTAAATACTGCAGCTGCCTGCCTGTGGTATTAATAGGATCAGAACAACAGCAATTGTCTTCAGGTAGCTTTAGGTGCACACTGTGCAGAGGACACAGTACACTAACTGTAAATACTGCAGCTGCCTACCTCTGGTACTTATAGGATCAGAAGAACACCAGCAATTTTCTTCAGGTAGCTTTAGGTGCACACAGTTCAAAGGACACGGTACACTAACTGTAAATCCTGCATATTCCTGCCTATGGTACTAATAGGATCAGAAGAACACCAGCAATTTTCTCCAGGTAGCTTTAGGTGCACACTGTGCAAAGGACACAGTACACTAACTGTAAATACTGCAGCTCCCTGCCTGTGGTATTAATAGGATCAGAACAACAGCAATTGTCTTCAGGTAGCTTTAGGTGCACACTGTGCAGAGGACACAGTACACTAACTGTAAATACTACAGCTGCCTGTGGTATTAATAGGATCAGAACAACAGCAATTGTCTTCAGGTAGCTCTAGGTACACACTGTGCAGAGGACACAGTACACCAACTATAAATACTGCAGCTGCCTGCCTGTGGTACTAATAGGATCAGAAGAACACCAGCCATTCCCTTCAGGGAGCTTTAGGTACACACTGTGCAGAGGACACAGTACACTATCTATAAGTACTGCAGTTGCTTGCCTGTGGTACTAATAGGATCAGAAGAACACCAGCAATTTTCTTCAGGTAGCTTTAGGTACACACTGTGCAGAGGACACAGTACACTAACTGTAAATACTGGAGTTGCCTGCCTGTGGTATTAATAGGATAAGAAAAACAGCAATTGTCTTCAGGTAGCTTTAGGTGCACATTGTGCAGAGGACACAGTGCACTAACTGTAAATACTGCAGCTGCCTGCCTGTGGTATTAATATGATCAGAACAACAGCAATTGTCTTCAGGTAGCTTTAGGTGAACACTGTGCAGAGGACACAGTACACTAACTGTAAATACTGCAGCTGCCTGCCTGTGGTATTAATAGGATCAGAACAACAGCAATTGTCTTCAGGTAGCTTTAGATGCACATTGTGCAGGGGACACAGTACACTAACTGTAAATACTGCAGCTGCCTGCCTGTGGTATTAATAGGATCAGAACAACAGCAATTGTCTTCAGGTAGCTTTAGGTGCACACTGTGCAGAGGACACAGTACACTAACTGTAAATACTGCAGCTGCCTGCCTCTGGTACTTATAGGATCAGAAGAACACCAGCAATTTTCTTCAGGTAGCTTTAGGTGCACACAGTTCAAAGGACACGGTACACTAACTGTAAATCCTGCATATTCCTGCCTATGGTACTAATAGGATCAGAAGAACACCAGCAATTTTCTTCAGATAGCTTTAGGTGCACACTATGCAAAGGACACAGTGCACTAACTGTAAATACTGTAGCTGCCTGGCTGTGGTACTAATAGGATCAGAACAACAGCAATTGTCTTCAGTTAGCTTTAGGTGCACACTGTGCAGAGGACACGGTACACTAACTGTAAATACTGCAGCTGCCTGCCTGTGGTACTAATAGGATGAGAAGAACACCAGCAATTTTCTTCAGGTAGCTTTAGGTGCACACTGTGTAGAGGACACAGTACACTAACTGTAAATACTATAGCTGCCTGACTGTGGTACTAATAGTATCAGAACAACACCAGCAATTTTCTTCAGGTAGCTTTAGGTGCACATTGTGCAAAGGACACAGTACACTAACTTTAAATACTGCAGCTGCCTGCCTGTGGTATTAATAAGATCAGAACAACAGCAAATGTCGTCAGGTAGCTTTAGGTGCACACTGTGCAGAGGACACAGTAGAGTAACTGTAAATACTGCAGCTGCCTGCCTGTGGTATTAATAGAATCAGAAGAACACCAGCAATTGTCTTCGGGTAGCTTTAGGTGCACACTGTGCAAAGGACACAGTACACTAACTGTAAATACTACAGCTGCCTGCCTGTGGTATTAATAGGATCATAACACCAGCAATTGTCTTCATGCAGCTTTAGGTACACACTGTGCAGAGGACACAGTACAAAAACTGTAAATACTGCAGCTGCCTGCCTGTGGTATCAATAGGATCAGAACAACAGCAGGTAGCTTTAGATGCACATTGTGCAGAGGGCACAGTACACTAACTGTAGATACTGCAGCTGCCTGCCTGTGGTATTAATAGGATCAGAAGAACACCAGCAATTTTCTTCAGGTAACTTTAGATGCCCATTGTGCAGAGGACACAGTAAACTAACTGTAAATACTATAGCTGCCGGGCTGTTATACTAATAGTATCAGAACAACACCAGCAATTTTCTTGAGGTAGCTTTAGGTACACACTGTGTAAAGGACACAGTACACTAACTGTAAATACTGCAGCTGCCTGCCTGTGGTATTAATAGGATCAGAACAACAGCAATTGTCTTCAGTTAGCTTTAGGTGCGCACTGTGCAGAGGACATAGTACACTAACTGTAAATACTGCAGCTGCCTGCCTGTGGTATTAATAGAATCAGAAGACCAGCAATTGTCTTCAGTTATCTTTAGTTGCACACTGTGCAGAGGCCACAGTACAGTAACTGTAAATACTGCAGCTGCCTGTGGTATTAATAAAATCAGAACAACAGCAATTGTCTTCAGGTAGCTTTAGGTGAACACTGTGCAGAGGACATAGTACACTAACTGTAAATACTGCAGCTGCCTGCCTATGGTATTAATAGGATAAGAACAACAGCAATTGTCCTCAGTTAGCTTTAGATGCACATTGTGCAGAGGGCACACTACACTAACTGTAAATACTGCAGCTGCCTGCATGTGGTATTAATAGGATCAGAACAACAGCAATTGTCTTCAGGTAGCTTTAGGTGCACACTGTGCAGAGGACACAGTACACTAAATGTAAATACTGCAGCTGCCTGCCTGTGGTACTAATAGGATGAGAAGAACACCAGCAATTTTCTTCAGGTAGCTTTAGGTGCACACTGTGCAGAGGACACAGTACACTAACTGTAAATACTATAGCCGCCTGGCTGTGGTACTAATAGTATCAGAACAACACCAGCAATTTTCTTCAGTTAGCTTTAGGTGCACACTGTGCAAAGGACACAGTACACTAACTGTAAATACTGCAGCTGCCTGCCTGTGGTATTAATAGGATCAGAACAACAGCAATTGTCTTCAGGTAGCTTTAGGTGCACACTGTGCAGAGGACACAGTACACTAACTGTAAATACTGCAGCTGCCTGCCTGTGGTACAAATAGGATCAAAGAACACAAGCAATTTCCTTCAGGTAGCTTTAGGTACATGCTGTGCAGAGGACACAGTACACTAACTGTAAATACTGCAGCTGCCTGTCTGTGGTACTAATAGGATCAGAAGAACACCAGCAATTTTCTTCAGGCAGCTTTAGGTGCACACTGTTCAGAGGACACGGTACACTAACTGTAAATCCTGCAGCTGCCTGCCTGTGGTACTAATAGGTTCAGAAGAACACCAGCAATTTTCTTCAGGTAGCTTTAGATGCCCATTGTGCAGAGGACACAGTACACTAACTGTAAATACTATAGCTGCCTGGCTGTTGTACTAATAGTATCAGAACAACACCAGCAATTTTCTTCAGGTAGCTTTAGGTGCACACTGTGCAAAGGACACAGTACACTAACTGTAAATACTGCAGCTGCCTGCCTGTGGTATTAATAGGATCAGAACAACAGCAATTGTCTTCAGGTAGCTTTAGGTGCACACTGTGCAGAGGACACAGTACACTAACTGAAAATACTATAGCTGCCTGGCTGTGGTACTAATAGGATCAGAAGAACACCAGCAATTTTCTTCAGGTAGCTTTAGGTGCACACTGTGCAGAGGACACAGTACACTAACTGTAAATACCGCAGCTGCCTGCCTGTGGTATTAAAAGAATCAGAAGAACACCAGCAATTGTCTTCAGCTACCTTTAGGTGCACACTGTGCAGAGGACACAGTACACTAACTCTAAATACTGCAGCTGCCTGTGGTATTAATAGGATCAGAACAACAGCAATTGTCTTCAGGTAGCTTTAGGTGCATGCTGTGCAGAGGACACAGTACACTAACTGTAAATACTGCAGCTGCCTGCCTGTGGTATTAATAGGATCGGAACAACAGCAATTGTCTTCAGGTAGCTTTAGATGCACATTGTGCAGGGGACACAGTACACTAACTGTAAATACTGCAGCTGCCTGCCTGTGGTATTAATAGGATCAGAACAACAGCAATTTTCTTCAGGTAGCTTTAGGTGCACACTGTGCAGAGGACACAGTACACTAACTGTAAATACTACAGCTGCCTGCCTGTGGTATTAATAGGATCAGAACAACAGAAATTGTCTTCAGGTAGCTCTAGGTGCACACTGTGCAGAGGACACAGTACACTAACTATAAATACTGCAGCTGCCTGCCTGTGGTACTAATAGGATCAGAAGATCACCAGCAATTTCCTTCAGGTAGCTTTAGGTACACACTGTGCAGAGGCCACAGTACACTAACTGTAAATGCTGGAGCTCCCTGCCTGTGGTATTAATAGGATAAGAAAAACAGCAATTCTCTTCAGGTAGCTTTAGGTGAACACTGTGCAGAGGACACAGTACACTAAATTTAAATACTGCAGCTGCCTGCATGTGGTATTAATAGGATCAGAACAACAGCAATTGTCTTCAGGTAGGTTTAGATGAACATTATGCAGAGGGCACAGTACACTAACTGTAAATACTGCAGCTGCCTGCATGTGGTATTAATAGGATCAGAACAACAGCAATTGTCTTCAGGTAGCTTTAGGTGCACAAAGTGCAGAGGACACAGTACACTAAATGTAAATACTGCAGCTGCCTGCCTGTGGTACTAATAGGATGAGAAGAACACCAGAAATTTTCTTCAGGTAGCTTTAGGTGCACACTGTGTAGAGGACACAGTACACTAACTGTAAATACTGCAGCTGCCTGCCTGTGGTATCAATAGGATCAGAACAACAGCAATTGTCTTCAGGTAGCTTGAGGTGCACACTGTGCAGAGGACACAGTACACTAACTATAAATACTGCAGCTGCCTGCCTGTGGTACTAATAGGATCAGAAGATCACCAGCAATTTCCTTCAGGTAGCTTTAGGTACACACTGTGCAGAGGCCACAGTAGACTAACTGTAAATGCTGGAGCTGCCTGCCTGTGGTATTAATAGGATAAGAAAAACAGCAATTGTCTTCAGGTAGCTTTAGGTGCACATTGTGCATTGGACACAGTACACTAACTGTAAATACTGCAGCTGCCTGCCTGTGGTATTAATAGGATCAGATCAACAGCAATTCTCTTCAGGTAGCTTTAGGTGAACACTGTGCAGAGGACACAGTACATTAACTGTAAATACTGCAGCTGCCTGTCTGTGGTACAAATAGGATCAAAGAACACCAGCAATTTCCTTCAGGTAGCTTTAGGTACACGCTGTGCAGAGGCCACAGTACACTAACTGTAAATGCTGGAGCTGCCTGCCTGTGGTATTAATAGGATAAGAAAAACAGCAATTGTCTTCGGGTAGCTTGAGGTGCACACTGTGCAAAGGACACAGTACACTAACTGTAAATACTGCAGCTGACTGCCTGTGGTATTAATAGGATCAGAACACCAGTAATTTTCTTCAGGTAGCTTTAGATGCACACTGTGCAGAGGACACAGTACATTAACTGTAAATACTGCAGCTGCCTGTCTGTGGTACAAATAGGATCAAAGAACACCAGCAATTTCCTTCAGGTAGCTTTAGGTACACGCTGTGCAGAGGACACAGTACACTAACTGTAAATACTGCAGCTGCCTGTCTGTGGTACTAATAGGATCAGAAGAACACCAGCGATTTTCTTCAGGTAGCTTTAGGTGCACACTGTGCAGAGGACAAACTACACTAACTGAAAATACTACAGCTGCCTGCCTATGGTATTAATAGGATCAGAACAACAGCAATTGTCTTCAGGTAGCTTTAGGTGCACACTGTGCAGATGACACAGTACACTAACTATAAATACTGCAGCTGCCTGCCTGTGGTACTAATAGGATCAGAAGAACACCAGCAATTTCCTTCAGGTAGCTTTAAGTACACACTGTGCAGAGGACACAGTACACTAACTCTAAATACTGAAGCTGCCTGCCTGTGGTATCAATAGGATCAGAACACCAGCAATTTTCCTCAGGTAGCTTTAGGTGCACACTGTGCAGAGGACACAGTACACTAACTGTAAATACTGCAGCTGCCTGCCTGTGGTACAAATAGGATCAAAGAACACAAGCAATTTCCTTCAGGTAGCTTTAGGTACACGCTGTGCAGAGGACACAGTACACTTACTGTAAATACTGCAGCTGCCTGTCTGTGGTACTAATAGGATCAGAAGAACACCGGCAATTTTCTTCAGGTAGTTTTAGGTGCACACTGTGCAGAGGACACAGTACACTAACTGTAAATACTGCAGCTGCCTGCCTGTAGTATTAATAGAATCAGAAGACCAGCAATTGGCTTCAGTTAGCTTTAGGTGCTCACTGTGCAGAGGACACAGTACAGTAACTGTAAATACTAGAGCTGCCTACCTGTGGTATTAATAGAATCAGAAGAACAACAGCAATTGTCTTCAGGTAGCTTTAGGTGCACACTGTGCAGAGGACACAGTATACTAACTGTAAATACTGCAACTGCCTGTGGTATTAATAAGATCAGAACAACAGAAATTGACTTCAGGTAGCTTTAGGTGCACGCTGTGCAGAGGACACAGTACACTAACTGTAAATACAGCAGCTGCCTGCCTGTGGTATTAATAGGATCAGAACAACAGCATTTGTCTTCAGGTAGCTTTAGGTGCACACTGTGCAGAGGACACAGTACCCTAACTGAAAATACTACAGCTGCCTGCCTGCGGTATTAATAGGATCAGAACAACAGCAATTGTCCTCAGGTAGCTTTAGGTGCACATTGTGCAGAGGACACAGTACACTAACTGTAAATACTGCAGCTGCCTGCCTGTGGTAAATACTGCAGCTGCCTACCTGTGGTACTAATAGGATCAGAAGAACACCAGCAATTTTCTTCAGGTAGCTTTAGGTACACGCTGTGCAGAGGACACAGTACACTAAATTTAAATACTGCAGCTGCCTGCATGTGGTATTAATAGGATCAGAACAACAGCAATTGTCTTCAGGTAGGTTTAGATGAACATTATGCAGAGGGCACAGTACACTAACTGTAAATACTGCAGCTGCCTGCATGTGGTATTAATAGGATCAGAACAACAGCAATTGTCTTCAGGTAGCTTTAGGTGCACAAAGTGCAGAGGACACAGTACACTAAATGTAAATACTGCAGCTGCCTGCCTGTGGTACTAATAGGATGAGAAGAACACCAGAAATTTTCTTCAGGTAGCTTTAGGTGCACACTGTGTAGAGGACACAGTACACTAACTGTAAATACTGCAGCTGCCTGCCTGTGGTATCAATAGGATCAGAACAACAGCAATTGTCTTCAGGTAGCTTGAGGTGCACACTGTGCAGAGGACACAGTACACTAACTATAAATACTGCAGCTGCCTGCCTGTGGTACTAATAGGATCAGAAGATCACCAGCAATTTCCTTCAGGTAGCTTTAGGTACACACTGTGCAGAGGCCACAGTAGACTAACTGTAAATGCTGGAGCTGCCTGCCTGTGGTATTAATAGGATAAGAAAAACAGCAATTGTCTTCAGGTAGCTTTAGGTGCACATTGTGCATTGGACACAGTACACTAACTGTAAATACTGCAGCTGCCTGCCTGTGGTATTAATAGGATCAGATCAACAGCAATTCTCTTCAGGTAGCTTTAGGTGAACACTGTGCAGAGGACACAGTACATTAACTGTAAATACTGCAGCTGCCTGTCTGTGGTACAAATAGGATCAAAGAACACCAGCAATTTCCTTCAGGTAGCTTTAGGTACACGCTGTGCAGAGGCCACAGTACACTAACTGTAAATGCTGGAGCTGCCTGCCTGTGGTATTAATAGGATAAGAAAAACAGCAATTGTCTTCGGGTAGCTTGAGGTGCACACTGTGCAAAGGACACAGTACACTAACTGTAAATACTGCAGCTGACTGCCTGTGGTATTAATAGGATCAGAACACCAGTAATTTTCTTCAGGTAGCTTTAGATGCACACTGTGCAGAGGACACAGTACATTAACTGTAAATACTGCAGCTGCCTGTCTGTGGTACAAATAGGATCAAAGAACACCAGCAATTTCCTTCAGGTAGCTTTAGGTACACGCTGTGCAGAGGACACAGTACACTAACTGTAAATACTGCAGCTGCCTGTCTGTGGTACTAATAGGATCAGAAGAACACCAGCGATTTTCTTCAGGTAGCTTTAGGTGCACACTGTGCAGAGGACAAACTACACTAACTGAAAATACTACAGCTGCCTGCCTATGGTATTAATAGGATCAGAACAACAGCAATTGTCTTCAGGTAGCTTTAGGTGCACACTGTGCAGATGACACAGTACACTAACTATAAATACTGCAGCTGCCTGCCTGTGGTACTAATAGGATCAGAAGAACACCAGCAATTTCCTTCAGGTAGCTTTAAGTACACACTGTGCAGAGGACACAGTACACTAACTCTAAATACTGAAGCTGCCTGCCTGTGGTATCAATAGGATCAGAACACCAGCAATTTTCCTCAGGTAGCTTTAGGTGCACACTGTGCAGAGGACACAGTACACTAACTGTAAATACTGCAGCTGCCTGCCTGTGGTACAAATAGGATCAAAGAACACAAGCAATTTCCTTCAGGTAGCTTTAGGTACACGCTGTGCAGAGGACACAGTACACTTACTGTAAATACTGCAGCTGCCTGTCTGTGGTACTAATAGGATCAGAAGAACACCGGCAATTTTCTTCAGGTAGTTTTAGGTGCACACTGTGCAGAGGACACAGTACACTAACTGTAAATACTGCAGCTGCCTGCCTGTAGTATTAATAGAATCAGAAGACCAGCAATTGGCTTCAGTTAGCTTTAGGTGCTCACTGTGCAGAGGACACAGTACAGTAACTGTAAATACTAGAGCTGCCTACCTGTGGTATTAATAGAATCAGAAGAACAACAGCAATTGTCTTCAGGTAGCTTTAGGTGCACACTGTGCAGAGGACACAGTATACTAACTGTAAATACTGCAACTGCCTGTGGTATTAATAAGATCAGAACAACAGAAATTGACTTCAGGTAGCTTTAGGTGCACGCTGTGCAGAGGACACAGTACACTAACTGTAAATACAGCAGCTGCCTGCCTGTGGTATTAATAGGATCAGAACAACAGCATTTGTCTTCAGGTAGCTTTAGGTGCACACTGTGCAGAGGACACAGTACCCTAACTGAAAATACTACAGCTGCCTGCCTGCGGTATTAATAGGATCAGAACAACAGCAATTGTCCTCAGGTAGCTTTAGGTGCACATTGTGCAGAGGACACAGTACACTAACTGTAAATACTGCAGCTGCCTGCCTGTGGTAAATACTGCAGCTGCCTACCTGTGGTACTAATAGGATCAGAAGAACACCAGCAATTTTCTTCAGGTAGCTTTAGGTACACGCTGTGCAGAGGACACAGTACACTAACTGTAAATACTGCAGCTGCCTGTCTGTGGTACTAATAGGATCAGAAGAACACCAGCGACTTTCTTCAGGTAGCTTTAGGTGCACACTCTGCAGAGGACAAACTACACTAACTGAAAATACTACAGCTGCCTGCCTGTGGTATTAATAGGATCAGAACAACAGCAATTGTCTTCAGGTAGCTTTAGGTGCACACTGTGCAGATGACACAGTACACTAACTATAAATACTGCAGCTGCCTGCCTGTGGTACTAATATGATCAGAAGAACACCAGCAATTTCCTTCAGGTAGCTTTAGGTACACACTGTGCAGAGGACACAGTACACTAACTGTAAATACTGCAGCTGCTTGCCTGTGGTACTAATAGGATCAGAAGAACACCAGCCATTTTCTTCAGGTAGCTTTAGGTGCATACTGTGCAGAGGACACAGTACACTAACTGTAAATACTGCAGCTGCTTGCCTGTGGTACTAATAGGATCAGAAGAACACCAGCCATTTTCTTCAGGTAGCTTTAGGTGCATACTGTGCAGAGGACACAGTACACTAACTGTCAATACTGCAGCTGCCTGTGGTATTAATAAGATCAGAACAACAGCAATTGTCTTCGGGCGTGACTACGCGGCAATCCCTTACCTAGCATTCGAGGGAGGAGAGGCGGCGGATTGAGCGGAGCACAGTTGTGAGTAGCTAGGAAGCGCCATCAGCGAACCGGTGAGGTGATCGTCAGGCATCCCTACTCCACACTCCCTGGGTCCGCCGTGACCATTCAGTGTTTCTAGTGTCTCAAGTTTTCGCTGAATGGGTCACTGCATTTACACTACTTGCTGTGAAGTGCTGTGACTACATTTATCCTGCTTGCTGTAAAATGCTGTGAAGTGTCATGCCCATTGTTTTTATGGATCATGTGAGTGCATTGGTTTTAGTTTCAGTTTTTGTGATTAAATCTTTTAAACGATAATACACTACTTGGAGCATTTTTTATTCTTTATGTGGAAACATCATTGCAAGAGCGGTGTTCGGCACATTGAGCAGTGGATGACTGTGCTCACATGGTAAACCCCATGATAGTGGGTTAAAGCCTTGTCCGGCCAAACACGAGAGTGTAAGGCCTCAACAGCTGGTGAGTTTGCCATCCGTAAGGGAGTGGATACATGTCACTGAGGTGTGGTGGACAGCACGGCACAGAATTGTGAAATAGAGACACTCACTTTTTGGAACATTTTTCCTTTCTTTTGGCATGATTGCACATATATATGTGGACTTTTCATCATCATTTGGTCTCATCTGGCTTTTTCTTTCAAGTACTGGTTTACATCATCACTATATGCTGAAGCATAGACACGAAGGCGAATCAATTTCCAATTTATATATATTTTTACTATGTCATTCAATGGTATATATTTATATATAATAATTTTTTTGTTTTGCAATGTGTTATCTAATGATTGTCACTCTATAATTTTCTTGAGCACTTTAGGTATTCTGTCTCCTGAGTGTGGGGATATACCACACGAGGAGATTGCATGTTACACTTACACTTTTGTCACTTTTAGTGTTGATTACACTTTATATTATCCCACCATACCTGCATGGGTGTGTTGGATCCTATAGGACCAGTTTGAACACATTTTATCCATTTACTTCATTGAGAGTGAATTGATTGTTCATTCCACTCTAATTACTAGGGAAATAGCGCCACTAGTCATCCATAGGGTGTTTTTCAGATTTTATTAATAATTTTTTTGGTTTAAGTGGCAGCTCACAAGTGATTGACTATTCAGGGCGCAGTGGTGGAAGGACAGGTGTGGGCATTATTTATTTTTCCTGGTCATCCTCAGTTTGTAGAGGACACAGTACACTAACTGAAAATACTACAGCTGCCTGCCTGTGGTATTAATAGGATCAGAACAACAGCAATTGTCTTCAGGTAGCTTTAGGCGCACACTGTGCAGAGGACACAGTACACTAACTATAAATACTGCAGCTGCCTGCCTGTGGTACTAATAGGATCAGAAGAACACCAGCAATTTCCTTCAGGTAGCTTTAGGTACACACTGTGCAGAGGACACAGTACACTAACTGTAAATACTGCAGCTGTTTGCCTGTGGTACTAATAGGATCAGAAGAACACCAGCAATTTTCTTCAGGTAGCTTCAGGTGCACACTGTGCAGAGGACACAGTCACTAACTGTAAATACTGCAGCTGCCTGCCTGTGGTATCAATAGGATCAGAACACCAGCAATTGTCCTCAGGTAGCTTTGGGTGCACACTGTGCAGAGGACACAGTACACTAACTGTAAATAATGCAGCTGCCTGCCTGTGGTACAAATAGGATCAGAAGAACACCAGCAATTTTCTTCAGGTAGCTTTAGGTGCACACTGTGCAGAAGACACAGTACACTAACTGTAAATACTGCAGCTGCCTGCCTGTGGTATTAATAGGATCAGAACAACAGCAATTGTCTTCAGGTAGCTTTAGGTGCACACTGTGCAGAGGACACAGTACATTAACTGTAAATACTGCAGCTGCCTGCCTGTGGTATCAATAGGATCAGAACACCAGCAATTTTCTCCAGGTAGCTTTAGGTGCACACTGTGCAGAGGGCACAGTACACCAACTGTAAATACTGCAGCTGCCTGCCTGTGGTACAAATAGGATCAGAAGAACACCAGCAATTTTCTTCAGGTAGCTTTAGGTGCACACTGTGCAGAAGACACAGTACACTAACTGTAAATACTGTAGCTGCCTGGCTGTGGTACTAATAGGATCAGAATAACACCAGCAATTTTCTTCAGGTAGCTTTAGATGCACACTGTGCAGAGGACACAGTACACTAACTCTAAATATTGCAGCTGCCTGCCTGTGGTATTAATAGAATCAGAAGACCAGCAATTGTCTTCAGGTAGCTTTAGGTGCACACTGTGCAGAGGACACAGTACACTAACTATAAAATACTGCAGCTGCCTGCCTGCCTAGAATCAGAACAACAGCAATTGTCTTCAGGTAGCTTTAGGTGCACGCTGTGCAGAGGACACAGTACAGTAACTGTAAATACTGCAGCTGCCTGCCTGTGGTATTAATAGAATCAGAAGAACACCAGCAACTGTCTTCAGGTAGCTTTAGGTGCACACTGTGCAGAAGACACAGTACACTAACTGTAAATACTGCAGCTGCCTGCCTGTGGTATTAATAGGATCAGAGCAATAGCAATTGTCTTCAGGTAGCTTTAGATTCAAATTGTGCAGAGGACACAGTACACTAACTGTAAATACTGCAGCTGCCTGCCTGTGGTATTAATAGGATCAGAACAACAGCAATTGTCTTCAGGTAGCTTTAGGTGCACACTGTGCAGAGGACACAGTACACTAACTGTAAATACTGCAGCTGCCTGCCTGTGGTACTTATAGGATCAGAAGAACACCAGCAATTTTCTTCAGGTAGCTTTAGGTGCACACTGTTCAGAGGACACCATACACTAACTGTAAATCCTGCAGTTTCCTGCCTGTGGAACTAATAGGATCAGAAGAACACCAGCAATGTTCTTCAGGTAGCTTTAGGTGCACACAGTACAGAGGACACAGTACACTAACTGTAAATACTGCAGCTGCCTGCCTGTGGTAGTAAGAGGATGAGAAGAACAGCAATTGTCTTCAGGTAGCTTTAGGTGCACACTGTGCAGAGGACACAGTACACTAATATATATATATATATATATATATATATATATATATATATATATATATACACATATATATATATATATATATATATATATATATATATACACACATATATATATATATATATATATATATATATATATATATATATTAGTGTACTGTGTCCTCTGCACAGTGTGCACCTAAAGCTACCTGAAGACAATTGCTGTTCTTCTCATATATATACAGTGCCTTGCAAAAGTATTCGGCCCCCTTGAACTTTTCAAACTTTTGCCACATTTCAGGCTTCAAACATAAAGATATAAAATTTTAATTTTTTGTGAAGAATCACCAACAAGTGGGACACAATTGTGAAGTGGAACGAAATCTATTGGATATTTTAAACTTTTTTAGCAAATAAAAAACTGAAAAGTGGTGCGTGCAAAATTATTCGGCCCCTTTACTTTCAGTGCAGAAAACTCACTCCAGAAGTTCAGCGAGGATCTCTGAATGATCCAATGTTGTCCTAAATGACTGATGGTGATAAATAGAATCCACCTGTGTGTAATCAAGTCTCTGTATAAATGCACCTGCTCTGTGATAGTCTCAGGGTTCTGTTGAAAGTGCAGAGAGCATCATGAAGACCAAGGAACACACCAGGCAGGTCCATAATACTGTTGTGGAGAAGTTTAAAGCCAGATTTGGATACAAAAAGATTTCCCAAGCTTTAAACATCCCAAGGAGCACTGTGCAAGCGATCATTTTGAAATGGAAGGAGTATCAGACCACTGCAAATCTACCAAGACCTGGCTGTCCCTCTAAACTTTCAGCTCAGACAAGGAGAAGACTGATCAGAGATGCAGCCAAGAGACCCATGATCGCTCTGGATGAACTGCAGAGAACTACAGCTGAGGTGGGAGAGTCTGTCCATAGGACAACAATCAATCGTACACTGCACAAATCTGGCCTTTATGGAAGAGTGGCAAGAAGAAAGCCATTTCTCAAAGATATCCATAAAAAGTCTTGTCTAAAGTTTGCCACAAGCCACCTGGGAGACACACCAAACATGTGGAAGAAGGTGCTCTGGTCCGATGAAACCAAAATCGAACTTTTTGGGGAAGATGGATGCAGCCAAATACAGAACCATTCTGGATGAAAACCTGTTGGAGTCTGCAAAAGACCTGAAACTGGGACGGAGATTTATCTTCCAACAAGACAATGATCCCAAACATACAACAAAATCTACAAAGGAATGGTTCACAAATAAACGTATCCAGGTGTTAGAATGGCCAAGTCAAAGTCCAGACCTGAATCCAATCGAGAATCTGTGGAAAGAGCTGAAAACTGCTGTTCACAAATGCTCTCCATCCAACCTCACTGAGCTTGAGCTGTTTTGCAAGGAAGAATGGGCAAGAATTTCAGTCTCTCGATGTGCAAAACTGATAGAGACATACCCCAAGCAACTTGCAGCTGTAATCGCAGCAAAAGGTGGCTCTACAAAGTATTAACGCAAAGGGGCCGAATAATTTTGCACGCCCCACTTTTCATTTTTTTATTAGTTAAAAAAGTTTCAACAATCCAAAAGATTTCGTTCCACTTCACAATTGTGTCCCACTTGTTGGTGATTCTTCACAAAAAATTTTTTTTTATATCTTTATGTTTGAACCCTGAAATGTGGCAAAAGGTTGAAAAGTTCAAGGGGGCCGAATACTTTCGCAAGGCACTGTGTATATATATATATATATATATATATATATATATATACTGTGGCAGTAGGACCCTGTGCTACCTAGAAGATTGCTGGTTTACGCCAGATTTTGGAGAGAAAGGCACGCTGATTGCACAGCTGTGTGCTGGGCTATTTAATTGTGACCTGGCTATGGCTCAGGGTTCCACCCAACAGACAGGAAGTCTGTGCATGGGAGTCAGGTGGGCTCCCATTCCTCTGAGAGGAGTCAGAGGCTGCAGGAGGCAGCCAGGGTATGCATGTCTGCAGGAGGCAGACGTACTTGGTGACAGAGCAGCAAGTAGTAAGCAGCAGGAGTAAGCTAGGAGAGAGCTTCACTCTAGGAAACTCTTTTGGGTCTGAGGAGCAGACCTAAGGCCTAGGCTAAAGGCCGGAATCAGCCGTATGGCAAGAATGTACGCCAGGAGGCTAAAGTATTGAGTGTGCAAGATACAGTAATGGTGGAACCCCTGCGTGGGCTACTGATGTCTTTGTGAACTTTTCCGTGCTTTTAAATAAAAGTGGGCTACCAGGCCCTTAAAAATACAGTTGTGTACTGGAGTACTCACTGACAACGCACCTACCATTTGAGTCTGATACCCCAATCTTACATATGGTGGAGATATTGCTTCGGGCAGATTTGGAAGAGTTCCAGATCCTCGCATACCAAAAACAGTGAGTAGCAAGAAACTGTGTTTTGCAGCAATGCTGTGAGGAGCAGCTCATGTGAACCAGTGGAGTCTGCATGTGAAAGTGTGCTGTTTGCAAGTCTTAAAGAGACGGTACGCAAAATTTTCCTGTGTTAAAAGGAACTGTGTTAAAAAGCGTTGTGTGCCTGCCTGCAGAGATGGGGCGGTCAAAGCGCAAAAAGGAAGCGATGTTTGCTGAGATGAGAGACAGAACCTTGTGGCTGGAGGGGTTGTTACCGACAGAACAAGCCCCAGACTGGTGCAAGATGCATTTGGCCGCACTGGAGCAAAGGAAAAAGGAAAGCAAGCCGTCCTTTAGTGCAAAGAGTGAGCAGATGGGTGCGGTTGTCCATGGCAACAAAGCAGAAATCCATACAGCTGACTTCATACGGCCTATGCTGCCTTCTGAACATGTTATAGACTTTTTGGATGATTTTGCGATGATTGCTTCCTACAGAGGATGGCCTAAAAGTCGCTGGGTTGAGTTGGTACAACCTTTTTTGATGGAGGAGTACCAAGAGGTGTACCGCGGGATGTATCATAACCGAGATGACTACGACAATTTCCTAGGAGCAATCCAATCTAGAGAGCGCTGGAAAAGATCAACAGGGAGAAAGTGGTCTCCCATGGCAACCGGAGAAAGTCTGTTTGCAGAAAAAAGGAGCTACAGCGGAGATGTGGCTCAAATTCTAAATGAAGAGGTTTGTGCAAAAGTGTCTGTTGTCACCCCTGGCAACCGTGAAGGAAATTTTGTTCAGCCTGCAGGGGGTGATGGAGAGCACAAGAAATCAATGGTTTCAAGTTATGGCTGCTTGTGTGAAGTGGTCAGCCCAGAGAAGAGGGCACAGTATCCAGCATCCTGCAAGTGGTATGACCATGTGTGCAAGTCTGTTGTTACCCCTGGCAACAGAAAACCTGTTTGGCCTGCAGGGGATGTTGGAAAATCCAAGAAGGATGCAATGTTGCCCCGTGTCCATGTGGGGGCATTAGCTTGTGAAAGCACAGCAAAGAAGGGACAACGCCCTCAATTGAAGCTTTCAACACCTTCCAAATGTAATGGTAAGACTGTTGCAGTTACAAATGTGAGAGAGACTGGTTATGGGACTATTCCCTGTGAAGTGGGAATAAGTCCAGTGAGAAAAATTGCTTTCAGAGACTTGCAAGTGAATTCCCTATGTAGTAACAAAGCCCAGTTTGAAGCTGAACCTGCAGCAAGCTTGAGGACTGGTAAGGACTTGTCTTCAGGCAGTGTATTGTTTAGCAGGAAGACAAGTGGTAAAAATGAAGATATGTTGCTTGCTAATGCGATTAAAAATGTAATATTGCATCCAGAAATGTCAGGGGTGACCACTGAGAAATGTGTGCCGTTGCCCCTAGCAACCATGGCAGGTGTAGCAGAGGTGTCCCTGGAGACCGCCCAAGAGCTCATGGTGTCTGAGCTCAGAGTTTCCCAGGACAACTGTGTCGCCGCACCGACTGACAAGTGTGTTTCACATGAGGTGAAAAGCAATGTACTAAATATCCTACAATCTCAAACTGCTAATGTGCTAACGCAGCCTATACAAGGCAGAAAGGTGGATAATGATGATGTTGAGAAGTGTATTACTGACAATGTTGATGGTTTGGTGCCTCCCATGGTAACCACAGGCAGTGTCGCAGATTTGTCCTTGGAAATCTCAGGAGGACTCCCTGTGTTGGAGTCGGTGGGGGTCCAGAACAACTCTGATACTGCTCAGGTGGAAAACAATGGGAAAACAGCTCAACTGATGGAGTATGTATTATCACAATCTGATGTGGTTGACAGTGACTGGTGCAGGATCCCTGCTGCTAAACCACTCTGTCCACCTGTGTCTCCATGGGCAGAGGGAGCAGTACTACGGAGTGCTGGTGATTGGAGCACAGACAGGATAGACTGGGATATTCTCGCCATAAAGGTGTTAGCGTGGTGGAAAGAAATTTCTGAAGGTATTAGTAAGCTGGACACTATTGCTGCTGTGACAAATGGAGAGGCTGCAAAGCCAGTAGACACTGGTGCATTGGCTGTTGCAGAACTTAACCCCCTCCAGGTGGAAGGATCGGAAAAGGGCGCAGATATAGCAGAAGTTTTGTCCACAGCAAAAGAGATGAGTAATGTTGAATGTCAGGATGGTGGGATAATGGATAAAGACTTGGAAGGGCTCAGTGTTGCTGAAAATGAGACAATGAGTGTGACACATGCGTTTTGCAGTGCTCATGGGGAGCAGAAGGGGTTGTCAGTTGCCTCTGAGGTGGAGGTCTCTTTGAGTGTCTCAGCCTCTCAAGCCTTAGCAAATGAGCCCCTCCACGTTGTTAGTAAGGTAAAAGTACCTAGAGTTCTGTGTATAGATGTGGGATGTCTAGAAATAACTGAGATGTTGTTGGATTTGGTGAAAATCTTTCCGCTGTACACCTGCATGTATCCACCACAGATGGGCGACCTGGTACTGCGTAGTACCAATCAGTGGAGACACGTGTTACAGGCGATGTTAAGCAATGTTGATAAAAATTGGTTACTGCAATGTTGTTTAATTTTGTGGAAAGTGGTGTCACAGTTCTCTGCGAGAGTACTTCCAGCGGCAGTTGTGGGTGGAAGGTGCTCAGGGGAACTGCTAGAGGAATCAGAAATAATAGACCTAGTGGAAGTCTCTCCGTATGCTGGTGTGATGGGGTGCATTCCTGCTGGTGCGATCCAAGGTGCGGCTGAGCAGTGGTTGGTACATGGCGCGTGTACTGTCTCACCCGCTAGACCTCATGTAAAGGAAGGGCCCGGAAAAGACGCGGCAGTAGTGGGAATTCAATCCATCACTCGCAGAGAGGTGCAGTTTGAGGTACCCGGAGACACTTTGACAGGAAATGACAGTGTTGGTAACTGTAATGAAAAAGGGTATGAGAAGCACTGTAGAGCACTGTCAGACAGCTCAGAGGTAGTGGTTGAGGTACCAAGGGACGCAGAAATGGTTAAAGAGATTGGTGTGGAAAAATGTGGCGAAAAATGTGCATTGGTAGGACAGTCGTTATTGGAGTGTTGGACAACAGGGAGTGATGTGAGACTGTGGGAATGTCCCATAGGGAGTAACTGCTTGCCTGTAGATGGTCCCTCCCTAGACACTGTTCTAGCAAACAAGGTGACAAGAGGTCTTGATGATAATAATATTGAGTTGAATAACCCCTTGTGGAACATTGCTATTGAGGTTAAACAGAAGTATGTGGTGTTGATCTCAGATTTGGTTGCCAAGGGTAACCACACAGGGGTTGGTGAACCTGATAAACGGATGTTGTTGGTTAGTGTTGCATCAGGTAGTGAGAGCGGTCAGTCCCTGACAGATTTCATGGAAGTGGGTCCCCAACAGTCCCAGGAGAGTAGGTCTGTGGGAGGAAAAAGGAGGATCCCGCGGACAGAAGGTGGAGGGGATAGAGAGATTAGTGGGAGCCCACGGTTCAGGAAGAAGTGCTGGTGGAAGCACACCCGGAAGATGTGGGTGGAGTGCCCCTTTAGAGAAAAGGTTTGGCAGAATAGGACTCCTGCTGCTAATAGTTGGCACAGAGGTGCCAAGTTGAAGTGCTGATGGAAACATAGCCGGAAAAAGAAATGGGCCTACGCAGCTAATGGCTGGCACAGAGGTGTCCCATTCTTAGTGACTGGTTTATGTGTTCCTCCCTCCGGTTCGAAACAAGGGGGGAGGATATGTGGCAGTAGGACCCTGTGCTACCTAGAAGATTGCTGGTTTACGCCAGATTTTGGAGAGAAAGGCACGCTGATTGCACAGCTGTGTGCTGGGCTATTTAATTGTGACCTGGCTATGGCTCAGGGTTCCACCCAACAGACAGGAAGTCTGTGCATGGGAGTCAGGTGGTCTCCCATTCCTCTGAGAGGAGTCAGAGGCTGCAGGAGGCAGCCAGGGTATGCATGTCTGCAGGAGGCAGACGTACTTGGTGACAGAGCAGCAAGTAGTAAGCAGCAGGAGTAAGCTAGGAGAGAGCTTCACTCTAGGAAACTCTTTTGGGTCTGAGGAGCAGACCTAAGGCCTAGGCTAAAGGCCGGAATCAGCCGTATGGCAAGAATGTACGCCAGGAGGCTAAAGTATTGAGTGTGCAAGATACAGTAATGGTGGAACCCCTGCGTGGGCTACTGATGTCTTTGTGAACTTTTCCGTGCTTTTAAATAAAAGTGGGCTACCAGGCCCTTAAAAATACAGTTGTGTACTGGAGTACTCACTGACAACGCACCTACCATTTGAGTCTGATACCCCAATCTTACAATACACACATACAATACACTGTAAGTGCAGCTGACTGACTCGCCTGCCTACTCTAACTAATCTAACTTAAATCAAATAACACTGTCTCTCTGTCTATCTCTCTCCGCTGCCGCAACACACTACACAAGGCCACCATGCAGGCGGCCTTATATAGTGTGGGGCATGCGCTAAACCCCCTGAGCCATAATTGGCCAAAACCACCCTGGCTTTGGCCAATCACGGCTCTCTTTACAGACGGCACTGTGATTGGCCAAGCATGTGGGTCATAGTGTATGCTTGGCCAATCATCAGCCAGCAATGCACTGCGATGCCGCAGTGAATTATGGGCCATGACACGCCACTCGAATTTGGAGCAAACGGCCTATAACGTTAGCAATTGGATGAACGGTCGAACAGGCGATGTTCGAGTCGAACATGGGTTTGTCTTGAACTCGAAGCTCATCCCTAGTGGGGAATCCCGCGTAATGTGTAGACCCATTTCAAGTACATGTATCAATCAGATTTACAGATTTTTGTATTTATCGCACAGTTTCTTTATGCATATCTATGTTTTTAATATTGTGTTTATGACAATGTTTTATGCATAATAAAATGTATATAGATTTGTATTGTATATATGACATTGTTATCATTTGGCATATTTAAAGTCCCACTACTTTTGTTTTAAAAAATACCATATTCATTTATGTGATGATGCCAATGTGAACTTGAGATTGGATTTCATGACATGTCCTCTACCTTACAACTTGTCAAAAAATGTCTTCTGTGAAAGGCTCTCGGCAGTCTTGAATGACAAAATAAAGGTGTTTCAAAAAGTTTGGGGTCCGTGGATCAGCTATCTGACTGGAGACCCCCGTACGGCTCCGGTCTGAGGGGTCTTCGGGCGGCGCGAACCAGAGCTTGGCGTCTACCCCCTCCTATTTCCTTTCCTTTCTTCTCCCCACTTTACATTTTCTTTGTTTAATAAGGAGCTCAATCAGTATCACCTAAATGCCAATAAAAAAAGTACCCATTGACTAATGAACATCCGGTGCTGTGCAATTGATATAATGCTTAAATATCTTGCTATTGCTTTTATACCTAATGTGAAAACATTATTAAAAACATTGAAATGAAAACAATGTCTTCTGTATTTATTACTTTTTGACACTTTTTTGGTGAATGGGTAGTGGTACTATGTACCCAATACCCATTCACAGACCCCGACAACCACAGCCCAAGGTTGTCGGATAGAGACACTTGTCCCCCCATGTTGAGGACATGTGGCCTGGTATGGTTCAGGAGGGGGAGCACTCGCTCGCCTCCTCCCCCTTTCCTGACCTGCCAGGCTGCGTGCCCAGATAGGGGTCTGGTATGAATTTTTTGTAGGGTCACACACCAATTTTTTTATTTTGGTGTGGGGTTCCCTTCCAAAGGGTTCCAAAGGGTCTGGTATAAACTGGGAGGGGGGACCCCAAGCCATTTTCCCCTTACTTTTTCATAATGCTGAGTTCCAGTATTTGTCGCAGCGAGTCATTCTAAATGTGATTTGACTCGTTTTTTGTTTTCTTTAGAAATGTAATTTTTGCTGCGGCATGTTTTATGCATGCTACAGATGTGCCACTTTACAGGCACATTAGGGGAACCCCCAGGCACTATATTTAAATGAATTTTTCATTTTTATTACTGCACTTTAAGCATAATTAAAATCCCTGCTCCTGAAAAAACTATTTTTTTTAAATGTATTTTTTATTGATAAATGTCCCCCAGGGCAGTACCCAGACTCCCATATCCCTTTTATGGCCAATTACTTGCATAAAAGCTTTCAAAATGGGCACTTTTCTCCTGTTCGGCTCCCATAAACTTCATTGGGGTTCACCATTCAAGTCAGAACATTTCCCCTGTTCCGGAGTTCTGCTGCGAACAGAACAAGGGTGTGTTCAGCCCATCCCTAGTCTCGACAGTGGAGGACAAGGTTGCTTCCCACACAAACTCTATTGAGGAGGTCCAACACCAAGTGCAGCACCTGATAGAGAGGACAGAGGATGCTGAAAACAGCCTCAGACAGAATAATATCCATGTTGTCGGTCTACTGGAGGGTGCAGGGGGGTCCCATCCTGTAGTCTTTGCTGACACTTTCTTCAAGGACATCCTCCATCTTGACGCTGTCTTGCCTACATATGTGGAGGACCGTGCCCATGGGGTCCTAATTGGGAGGAGACCCTCCGGCACCAAACCTTGGCCATTCTTGGTGCGGTTCCTCAACTACAGGGACCTAGATTGTATTCTGTCAGAGGCCCGCAAGAAACCATCACTCCGGTATGAAAACACTACATGTTCTTTCCAAATTTTTCAGCAGAGGTCTACCAGCGGCAGCAATCCTTCCAGGAATTTAGAAGATTCCTGCGGATCTGTGGAATCATCTACAGCATTCTCTACCCCAACAGGCTCAGGGTAGTTTATGAGGATACTACCAAGTTTTTTGATACCCCCAAGGAAGTCTCTGAATGGTTGGACATGGTTGGTAAGATTGTCTCCTTCCCCCGTCTACCCTCCTGCTGCAATCCATTTATGGCGAGGGGGGGGGGGTTCTTTTTGAGGCCCTCTTGATGTCTGGCTCCCACAGGGCCCAGGGGTGCACATGCATCCTCCCCTGGATTCAGGAGGCTGCTGGTTGATCTGTTTATCAGTTTCTGGAATTCCGCCATGACACCCTTCATATACTGGTGATAGAAGATCTGGGAGTGGTTAGCACATATTCTTCTCTGAGTTGACACAGAATTGCAATGCACCCTGACTTGAATCCCACTGTCAGCATCACTTTGCCTTACTATGGAGTAAATGTTATCTATTTTTTTTTTCTCTTTTACTTTTTTGAGAGGAACTCTACACTTGCGCAGTTCTTTTTTTTTTTTTCCCTTGATCTTCAGATTTGTCCCCAGCAAGGACTTTAGAGGTGCCTCTAGTTAATTGTTTTTTTTTTTTTTTTCCACAAAAAAGATTTTATTGAGAAAAAAGCACAATTACATGTACAAACAGATGAACAGATTTTGAGAAATGCTCCATGACATTTTATATAATAATGTTACAGTAAATGTTCATGCCATTAAAGTCATGGGGAACACAAGCATATGGTAGGTTAATTAAAATGTATAAAGGAAGAACTAGCTGAACATGTTACTACGAGACATTTTCTGTATACAAGTACTATAGGAATCAGGAGTACTTTGTGTGGGCCATTTTCACCAGGCTCAGTCACGAAGTAAGTAGGAGCATGAAACTTGTGTGGAACTAAAACGGGAAGGTCTGTCTCTATTAGGTTTTAAACTGTGTAGAGTTATCACAATCTGATATTGTAAGGGGGTTATATATAGGTATGGGTAAGAGGGATATAGACCTTGGGGGGAATGGGGGTGATGGAGAGATTGGGGTGGGAAGGTGTAGGGGTAGGGAGAAACAGTAGGGGGAAAGGGAAAAAGAGGAAAAACAGAGAAGAGGGATATACGTAGAGCATAGGGTAAAGAGGGGGGGGGGGGGTAGGGGGCCGCCCCTTCCCCCCAGCTGGTCCACTCTGCCACAAGGAGCTTCCGAAATCTTTCTCGTTTCTCAAGAGGGAAAGAATTATATTGGGAAGTACGACTTATAGCAGTCAGTGCTTTTGAAATGTGTCCAGCAAGCCCATAAATTGGTGAATTTTTGTATGCGGTCTTGTGAGGTATAGATCAATTCCTCCATCTCCTCTATCTTAGCAATCTTTGTCAACCATTCCCTGACTGTCGGGGGCTTGGTTGATCGCCATTTTACAGGAATGCATAATCTGGCTGCATTTACCATATGCATGGCCAGTGATCTGTGGTAAGATCTTTTAGGTAAGGTTGTATTATGGAGGAGATATTGTGATGGTTCGAAATCCAGGGTGTAGGTCGTGACTCGTTGTATTATGTCGTGAACCTCCCTCCAGAAAACCTGAAGGATCGGGCATTCCCACCATATGTGGATCATAGAGCCCTCTTCTTTATTGCACCTCCAGCACGTATTTGGAATTGAGGGTGAGAATTTATGTAAGCGGGACGGTGTTCTGTACCACTTGGTGAGTATTTTATATCCATTCTCTTGGATAGCAACATTTAGTGAGCCTTTGTGAGTGTGGACATGAATGGTTTCCCAATCTTCCTCAGTGAGGTCTATGTGTAGGTCTTTATTCCAGGAAGAGCGAAGGGTTTCAGTTTGTGAGTGGTGTGGCGTTTCTTGGAGTGAGAGAGTATATGGTGGATATTAGGTGTCTTTGGGGTGTATTCTGGGTACATAGGATTTCAAATGAGGTTAGTTTTCTTGACCATGTATTGTTGGGAGTTGTAGAGGAAAGAAAGTGTCAGCTATCTATATGTCCAAAAAGGAAAGTCTTTTGTGAGAGATATGGATCTGAGATTATCATATGATCGTAGCCGGCCTGTATGGAAGAAGTGGTATGCTTGGACTTCTTCGTGTGGCCATTCTTGTTTTAAGAATGTATCTGATGCCCCCGGGGAGAAGTCTGGATTTCCCCTCAGGGAGGTCAAAGGTCCTGGTCGTGAAGATAGTTGAGAGGCTGTTATAGCAGAAGTAAAAGCGAGTAGTGACGGGTAAATAAGTGGATGTTTCTTGATTGATTGTGTCCAATGTTTGGGTGAGAGCCAGGGGAGGTTGTGTAGATGGCCGGGTATGAAAGAGTTTTCCAGAATCACCCAGGGTTTCCCTGTTCTGTTGGTACACCAGTCAACTACTCTAGTTAAATGGCAGGCCATGTAATACTTGTGGAGATCTGGAAGTGCAATCCCACCCTTGACCTTGCTGCGGGTCAGACATGAGTATTTAATTCTTGGAGGGCTGTTCTTCCAAATAAAGGTCGTACAAGCCTTTTTATATGAACAAAAGAATGCAGGGGGTAAATGTATTGGAATGGTCTGCATTAAGTACAAGAGGCGAGGGAGGATGATCATTTTGATCAGGGCTGAGTGTCCAAACCATGATACGTTAAGGGTGGCCCACTCCTTTTAGTTCCATCTGAATTTTTGAAAGGGCGTGAAGGAAATTCTGGTCATATAGGTCTGCAAGACGCCTAGTAATTTGGATGCCTAAGTAAGTAATGGCAGCGCCTTCCCACTTAAAGGGAAAGGAATCTTGGCAGTGAGTGACCACCTGTGGGGAGAGGGATATGTTCAGGGCGTGTGATTTAGGATAGTTTATCTTAAAATTTGATAAGACCCCAAAATGGTTGATGTCTTTCAGCAGGTTAGGTAGAGTTATGTGAGGTGCTTGGAGTGTTAGCAGGATATCGTCTGTGAAAGCTGCTACCTTAAATTCCCTCCGATTTATAGTTATTCCTTGAATATCCATATTCACTCTCAGTCTATTTAAAAGGGGTTCTAAAGTTAAGATAAAAATGAGAGGGGATAGGGGGCATCCCTGGCGAGTACCGTTGGTTATTGGGAAGGCGTTTGACAGGAGGCCGTTTGCTTTGACTCTTGCCGAGGGATTGTCATATAAAGCGTTGATGTATTTACACATGCGTGGTAGTAACCCAATGCCCTTCAGCACCTCCCGCATATAGTCCCAGGCCACCCTGTCAAACGCCTTCTCGGCATCGAGTGACAACAGGAACCCCTTCGCTTCCGAGGAAGAAAGCCAATGGTGTATGTTTAAGGTGCGGATGGTATTCTCTCTGGCTTCCCTCCCGGGGACAAAACCCACTTGGTCTGCTGAGACCAGGCCAGGAATTAGGGGCAGTAATCGATTTGCTAACATTTTTGCATATAGTTTGATATCTACATTGAGTAATGAAATGGGTCTGTAATTGGACGCTAGGGATGGATCTTTATCTGCTTTCGGTATGACTGCTATATGTGCTTCAAGCAGGTTGCCTGATGGGGTAGAGGGGTCCGACAGGGAGTTGAAGGCATTGAGCATTTGCGGTGAAAGATTTTCTAGGAAGCTTTTGTAGTAAATTAGTGATAGGCCATCAGGGCCTGGGCTCTTGCCTACTTTCATTTGTTTTATCGCCAAACACAACTCCTCTGTGGTCAAAGGGCATTCTAGGGCAGCAGCCTGTTGTGGAGTTATCGGTTTAGGGCAGTATTGGGTTAGGAAATCACGTATTTGAGCCTGGCGAAGTGAGGCGTTGGGGGAGTCTGTGTTATGGGATGGCAGGTTATAGTTTAGCATAAAAGCTTTCGAAATGGGCTGCTATGTCCTCATTTTTAGAGAGCACTGCACCCCCATCGGTACGAAGGTGATGAATTATGGAAGAGGTCTTGGCAGTTTGTATAGTGCGTGCAAGCAATCTTCCACTTTTGTTACCGTGTTCATAGAATACTTTTTGTCTGAGCACATATTGTCGTCTGGTGCGTTTCCCTAGTTCCTCCAATAAAGTGGATCTAGCATAAAGGAGGTCCTGTAGTGTGGAGTGAGAGGTAGATTGTTTGTGAGTTTTTTTCAAGTCTATTGATAGTTTCGAGGAGGGATGCAATGTGGGCCTGTCGTGTGTTTTTTTTTCTCTTTTGTTGCTAAGGCTATGAGTTTCCCCCTAATGACACATTTGTGGGCTTCCCAAAGAGTGACCGGGGTTATATCTGGGGAGGAGTTTTCTTGAAAGTACTGTTGGAGTCGGGTGTTTATTTGTCTCACTACTTCAGGGTCTTTAAGGAGGGAAGGGTTCAGTCTCCAGGTCTTGGTTCTGGTATTGTAGTCTGGGAATGTTAAAGTGATTGTGATGGGATGGTGGTCCGATAGGAACATAGGTTCTATTGTGGCATGGGAGAGAAGTGTTAAATCTGTTTGGGATAGAAATATGTAGTCAATTCTCGAGTATTTTTGGTGAGGGGAGGAGAAGAATGTATAATCTTTGTCAGTCGGGTACATGGTGCGCCATGAGTCGTGGAGTGTTAAGTTCTGTAATTGGAGTTTAATTTAACGTAATGCCCGATAGGGGAGTGCAGAGGTCCCCGTGGAAGAATCTAATGTTGGGTTTAGTGGGACATTGAAATCACCACCCAGAAGCACTATACCCTCCTGAAATGTGGAAAGAAGGTCACAAATTCGTCTAAAGAAAGTTACTTGATGCTCATTTGGGCAGTACACATTTGCAATGGTGATTGGTTTTGATGCATATGTGCCTTTGATAAAAATGTATCTACCCTCTTGATCAATCAGGGAGTCTTTCAGTTGAAAGTCAGCGTGTTTGGAGATAAGGATAGATGCTCCTTTTGTTTTCGACGTTGGGCTCGTAGAGTGGAGTGTGTGTTTATATATATATATATATGATTCGACAGTTTAGGGACATGTTTTGCACAGAAGTGTGTTTCCTGTAACAGGAGGAAATGGGCTTTGTGTTTAGTCAATGCTGATAATACTTGCGACCTTCTTTTTTCTGGAATATTTAAGCCTTTTACATTTAGTGATAGGCATTTGAGTGTACGTTGTTGTGTAGAGTTTGCGGCTCCCCTCGACATTGTGGGTATCCAAGAGATCAAAGGGTGTTAAGTTGAGCTAGCCGGTGTCGTGTCCTGTACGCGAGCTGCAGAATGGAACTGTGGGTATTTGGAGGCTGAAGGGGAGGAAGGAGGAGCGGCCCCCGCCTTATAGAATAGATATGATATAAAGAGGGTGTAGAGAAGGCAAGAAGGGTTAGACAAAGTAGAGATAGTAGGGTAAGAGGGGAATGAGAGGACAGAGAAAGGAGGGAGCAGGAGGGGGGGAAGGAAGGGGGGTAAACGATTGGGGGAAGGAGAGGTGAAGTAGGTAGACTTAAAGTCCGGGGAATTAGGGAACGTACCTCAAAAAACAATTGGTACGTAAATAGGATGTACCGGAGGTGGGCGAAGGCTTGCCTATCCACCTAAGGGAGAGATGTCCGGTAGAGTAGCTCTAGTCCGTATGGACAGCTGTGTGGGGTATGCGAGCTGTGGTAGGAATGAGTGCTGCGGCACTGTGGAGGACGAATTATGCTAAATAATAGTGATTGGGGGCACGGAAATGTGTGCAATAAACTATATTTATGGAAAGCTATGTGTGGGTGGAAAGGAACCATATGCATGTCAGCACAATCCTGTGATTAGTAAAAAAAAAAAAAAAAAAAAAGAAGAAAAATGTTTTCCCCTTTTTTTTCTTCCTTCGGTACCTTATATGATATTTCTGGTGTTAATAATGGTATCCTAGGATCTCTGTCAATGATCTATGTTTCTGCATATTAAATCATTATATATAAAAAAAAAAAAAAAAAAGGGAAAGAGCGCTCCCCTTATAAAACATAATAAACATGTATAAGGTATGCAAAAACAACAACCGATGGTAGCCTGACCCCTGGGGGGCTTATCCATTAGGGAAGGCAAGAAAAACTGCTACACATAGTCTTCTATGTCTTACAGTAACTGAGTTTTCCTAGCATTTCTCTACATTTTGTATTTTCTGCCCCCCCCTTTGGACACAGGCCTGTTAGTGTGGGAGTTTGGATCTCTGCTCCGGGTTCAAGAATAAGCGTGGGCAATGGAGAGTTAAAGGGGAAGTAGTATTGGTAAGGATTTACTGTTAATGGGATGGGATGGCATCACTTCCTTACCTGCTAATGGTAAAGTGTGGTTGCAAAGAGCTTGATACAAGTGAAAAAGCCATGGGTGGGGTATAAGATACCGTTGGGAGGGAAAATTAACTGCATGTCTGGCGAATATAGGCCGCGCAGACATTAGATTGAGTAGGCACCAAGAGTTTAAGGATCCAAACTCCCACCTATTTGACATTTAAGTAAAGTCTTAACCATTTAAAATATGCAAAACAAGTATAACATAACCAAGAATAAAATTAAAGCCCTTGGCTGTGGGCAAGAGAGATCGGTCCGTTTGGAGAGCTATTGTTACAACCAAGGTAGGTGTAAAACTGGTATTGGTGTTAGGGACGTGAGTGAGTAGGATAATAGATCGGCATCCTCTGGTTAAAGTGTTGCTCACAAGTTCAGATGAGGTGTTGGAACTTCTGCATGGGTCGTGTGTATGCGTCTCTTATCTGGGCGAAGAGATTCCAATACTAGTCCTTGCTCCTTCGGCTAAACGAAAAGGGGGAGAAAAACATAGGGAGAGAAAAAAAAAAAAAAGAAAATAACAAAACAAAAGGAGAACCAGGGGAGGGGGATAAGCAATAAGCTAGAAGGGAGGAAAAATTAGAGTTACTGCGTAAAAACAGTATGCTCAGAGTATGAGAGCGATGCCCTCTAGTAGTTCTGACGAGGAGCATCTGCCAGGCCTGGGCTGCGGGCTGGGAGGTCTCGGCAGGATTGGTGGTCTCCCGGTGAGGTAGGGTCCAGTCTGCGGCGTCTGGAGCGTTGTCTTTGGGCCTTGGGTGATGAATTGTATGCGACTGGTTTCCATGGATCCGTAGGGAAGTAGAAAGTGTACCACTCAGGTATGTCCATCTGAGGAATGTCCATTTATTCGCAGAAGGTGGGTAAATCTTCCGGGGTTCGAAGAAAAGCTGTACGACCCCTAGTGGATGCTGACAGGCAGAACGGAAACTTCCATCTATATTGAATGTTGTGCGTGCGAAGAACTTCCAGCAGGGGGCGCAAGGTGCGCCTGTTCTGTAGAGTGATTTGAGATAAGTCCTGAAACAATTTTACTTCAGTACCATTGAGTAATATGCGGCCTCTGTCTCTTGCTTTTTTAAGAATCTCCTCTTTCAAGGGGAAGTTGACAATGCAACAGACAATGTCCCTGGGTGGTTCATTATCGCGGGGAGGGGGTCTTAAAGCACGATGTATGCGTTCCATTTCTATGGGGGAGTCTGCTGGCCGGCCTAGTAAGTCATTAAAGATAGAGCAAACTGTGTGTTGCAGTGCGGCCTGGTCTACTCCTTCTGGGACCCCCCTCACCCTCACGTTATGTCTGCGACCCCTATTGTCCAGGTCTTCCACTTGTCTATGGAGCTCAAGTAAATGTGGTAGATGTGAATCGTATGTTTTCTGTACTTGCCTGATAGCGGTGGCTTGTGTGCGAGCGTTTTCCTCCACCTCTGCGATTCGATCGTTCATGGAGTGAATGTCCGCCTTGAGATCTGAGATCGCTGACATCATGGTGTGTTTGATGTCAAGGGCGACTCTTTGGAGGTCCCTTTGCAGGTGAAGTAAGCTTGGGAGAGGAACTCCGGAGCCGTCTTCGTCCATAAGCGGGTCCATGCTGCTCCTAATTGAGTCCGGGGATGAGGCCTGTAGAGTGTGTGAGGCCTGCGCGGCCTGAGAAGCCTCGAGTTGTGCCGCTTGTCTGGTCCGAAATATCTCCGGGATATTACCGCTGATCTGCGTGCCTGGATCTTTTTGTGTGCGGGGTGTCGAGGTGCTTCTGTTGGGCTTTCCCATCATGGGCAAGTGATTTTTAAGCCCCAATTAAGGCGTTTGTCGTCCTCCAAGTGTGGGAGCCTCCTGTTTAAGCAGCCATCTCGGTTCCCGTCCAGGCCAAGCCCTCCCCAGTTAATTGTTTTTTGGCTTTGGGTATAAGCCCCACAGGTCGGGCTCGTTCTGTGATGGCAGGGAGTTTTTGGACTTGTTTTAGTTTTCATGTTTTGGCTTTTATTTTGTTTTTGGTGCTCCACCCTGCTTCCACTGGTCTGTTTGCTTCTCATGGTATCACTCAATTCAGAGGCTTGTCTATGCTGTCAAGAAGGTATCTTACTTATTATAATTTCTTATTCCTTTCCTTTTAGGTATTTCCACCCTAATATCTGGTCCTCTCCATCGCTTGTCCTCACTATTGATATTAGATTATTGTCCTGGAATGTCTGGGGCATGAATTTGAAGTTTAAGAGGGCCTTTAATATTTCAATACCTTAAAGTGTCTCTAAAGGCTCAAGGTTTTTTGTCTTTGTGCATTCTATGATCTCGCTGTGTCACTGAGACATGGCACGACCCTGATCTCGGTAAAGCTGATGGCGCGGCTCTTTACCCATGCGGTCAACTGTGTTCAATTACAGCTGATCACATGTAAACAGGGAATGCTGTTTATCGGCTCTCCTCACCCCACACTGACAGAGTGTGAGGAGAGCCAACCAGAGGCCACAAAATTCACCACAAAATTTTTCTGTGCATCAGATTACAAGGGGCTCCTGTTATGCAGGACTTATCTAGACCACTATTCCTTTCTTAGATTTCTGAGAATGACTCTTTGAGTCGGGTGATAAAAATGGCAAGGTACTGGTGAACTTGGTGGCTGCTTGCTCTGTGCAAATTATGATTCCTTGTGTTCAGTCTTCAAATGGAGTGCTTCATACTGACCTTGGGGAAATGGTGCAGACCGTTGTTAGTTTTTAGTTGTATTGTACTGTTACTTGTATTCCTATGTAGCTCTGTATGATTCCCACATCCCTAAGTACTAGACTGAAACAAAATGCCCATTTCCTCTCTAATGGATAAGGATAGGGACTTCCTGGAAGCATCCTTTACCCTTGACAAGGTTAAAAATGCAACTCTGTCCTTTCCTAACAATAAAACTTGATGGCATTCCACCAGAGAGGTAAAAAATTGTATGTAGATGAACTTGCCCCACTATTCTGTGGTCTATTCCAACAAATCCATAAGTCAGGCAGTCTCCCAGACTCTGTGCACCATGCACATGTTGTTCCCCTTCAAAAAACAGGCAAGGACACTCTACTTTGTGGCTCCTATAGGCCCATTTCACTCTTAAATATAGATTTTTACATCCTTACAAAAGTTTCGACCACATCTTTGTACAGTGTGATTGAATCCTTCGTCGATTCCACGTACGTCAATATCAGACAGCTATTCACTAATATTCAGCTTTCACATTCCAACCAAGATAACAGAGTAAATGAATGCTTTTTCAATTTCAAGGATAACAACTATGAAGCTATATGTACTGTACATGGTACCTAGGTGGATGGGTTTCAGTCCTTCATTCTTGTATTGGATATACCTGTTATATTGCACCCCTTAGGCATCTATTAAACTGGGAGAGCTGCTCTCGCTCCTTTGGGTGAAGTACCTGTCATGGTTGTCCCCTAGTCCCCTGTTTTCTCCCACAATGGAGACTTTAGCTGTGGCTCTTAGAACAAACCCTGCTGTAAAGGGTCTTAAGGTCTACAATTTGAGGGAGAAATTCAATGTAGATAAAGGACACAGTATATACTTGGTAATTAGATGCAAAAAGTTTAGGGGTCCCGGGGAGGGCAGTCCAGCTGAGGAAGAAAATATCAGTGTGCAGCCACAGTGTGTAATACTACAGACAGATGGCAGGGGGTGGAAGCATAGTAGGGCATTTCCACCCATGACAGAGTCACCTGTAGGAGGAAAGGGGGCGAATGTTTTAACATGTAATTGACTATTCTCTCTGCATTAATAAAAAATTTTAAAATATTTTTTATATTTGTATAATTGTCATATATTTGAACGTTATTGTCCTACTGTACCGCGATAGTCCAATTGCCCCCATGTCCTTGTGGTAGCCTGGTTGGGGTCCAGGCTCCCAATCCCTTTCTATAGAATCCTGGATGATGGTACAAGCTTCTTAATTTTTATCTTTAGTAATCAATCATAGAGGCCACACCCAATTTCTTAATTTGGAGGAGAAGGTGCCCTATACGTCAATGACATGCTCCTTTCCTCCAAGACACTGATTTGCCTTAAAGTGCTGCCTTCTTAACTTTGCAGGAGTTCTCTGCCTACCCGGGCCTGCGGGTGAACTGGTCAAAATCATGCATTCTTCCTATAGACCCGATCCCACTCTAGTGATTTTCCCCTTCCATGGGTAACGAAGATTAAGTATTTAGGCATTTGGGTCTCCAATAACCCAGCTAATTTTGTGTCCTTTAACTTTTCAACTCTTTTGGGATTAGTAAGGCAGAAACTTGAAGCATGGCGATCCCTGCCGCTATCTCCTATCGGGAAAATGAATTAATTAAGATGAAACTACTCATCCTTTTCTTATATATACTCAGAAACGCCACTGTGTGGGTTACATTATCCCTCTTCAAGCAGATAGCCCCCCATGTGATTCCTTTTCTTTGGAATAATAAACCGCCCAGACAGCTTATTTATATTGAAACAACCCCTCCAATCAGATGAACTGGCACGGCCCACTTTTAAACAAAACTTCTTGGCTGCCCAGCTGACACACGCCAATAATTGGCCTACGTTTCCCTGAAATAATGCTGCAATAGTTATGGAATCTGCTGCCCTAGGGTCATAAGAGGCACTGCAGTCCCTATTGTATGGGGGGTGTCAGGTGCCTTATCCCCTTACATGTACCATGAAAGCCACTGTTAGGGCATGGAATAAAGCTAGAGTTCTTTACGAAGCACTGTCCAAATGGTGGTCACCATATACCCATTTACAGAGAAACCCTAACTTACTACACCTCCTTAGCCTCCTAGAGCCAGCCATCTGGGCATCCAAAGGAATTAAACCCCTGGAAGATATATTTGAACACAGTGTCATGTCAAGATTTTCTACACTACAAAGCAAATTTTCTCTTCCCAATTGGTACTTTTTTCTCTATTTGCAGCTTTATCATGCCTCCAACTCTTAGTATAGCACTCTCTATTGTGTTCTAGAATTAGAGTAGGTAAACCATACTCTGACTCACAATGTAATTGGTGAGTCTTAATTGGGTCAGCTTTTATTAGAGTTCATAGCTGGATGACTCATCCTGGTAGCTCTCTAAATGCCTCCCCCTGATCTGGAAGGTTGGAGTACCTTCTAGAATTAGTAGGCGGGGGTTAGGAGGGGCAGAGAATACCTCATAAACAGACATAGTCCATGCAGGGACATTCAGGTGTAAGATGGAGGTGCAGTGTTGAGGAGGCTGTTGGTGGTCCTGAGGGGTGCCCCTTAGTCTAGGGTGGAGTGTCCTGCCTTGTGCCGGTGTTCGGGTTCTGCAAGAATCCTGCTAAAACACATGGTAAAGGCCACAGGAGCAAGAGAGGACAGATTGAGAAGATCAACAATGTTGGAGACTAACAAAGGGTGGAGACTGACACATGTAGACAGTCTCCCTTAAAGACAGGGGTATGCTGTGTCTTCAATCCTTCTCTGAGATATCTCCTGAGAGTCAGCCGGGTGGGCAGATGAAGAGTCAGTCTGGTAGACTGGTATAGAGAGGCAGCCAGGAGGGCTGGTGAAAGATGCAGCTGCAGCCAGGCGAGCTGGCAGGGCCTGAAGTGGTGGTGCTGGGATCAGTGATCACAAAGGAAGCAGAGGGGAAAGATACATGCTGTGTCACTCCATGTGTGCTACTGTCAAGGAACTGTGAGTTCCTGCCTCTAATGGGCTGTTGCTGAACTGACAAGGAGACTGTTAAGTTCTCCCAGGAGTGTGCCAGCAGAGGCTGAGCAAGAGAAAGGCCAGGAGTGTTCAAGAGGAAAGTGAAGAGGAGTCTGTGTATAACTGTATATAGGAAGCTGTCCCTGAAGATTGGTGAAGTCAAGCGGGCCTCATAACCTCCCATCCCTATCCAAGTTATTAACCCCCTATTTAATAACAAAAACAAAGCTATGGACTTTTTTTTTTTTGACTCTGTGTGCCTGGGAAGATTTGGTGTGCCTGGCTGTGCAGGAGGATCCTTTTTAATCTGTAGCTCCTACGTGGGGTGAGCTTCATCAATTTGGTCTACATAATAGTGGAGTCTCTCCTGCAATCCAAATCCTTTTCTAAACCTCACTTAATCATTTATAAGGCCCTGCAGCATCCTGTCTACCCGGTCTTACTCAAAATACAGTGAAAAATGGTACAATATAGTACACCATGTTTATCTTACACCAGCAAGGTTGCATGTAATCTCAGCCAAGTACTCTGCCTCCTGCTGGAGATGCTCTTATACCACTGCAGATTTCAAACATGTGTGCTGGTCGTGCCCTGAGATCTCAATATTGTGGTCCAGGATACTACAATATGTAATGGACCTTACTACTGTTGTGGTTCATAAATATATGGATCTGTCTATTTGGCCTGGTCGAGTATCTAGCTAATTTCAGAGCAACCAAAACGCTACTTAGCCTCTTACTATTTTATGCCAGAGAGGCAATTGTCCTTAAAGTGGTTGTAAACCCTCACATATACCCAGTGAAGTGACTGGCCTCAGATGATAAACAGAGATGAAACAAATCCTTCTCCTTTTTTTCTCTACAGCCATTCAAAGTTCAGAAAGAGGGGCCAAAGAGCTGAGGTTACACTCAGTGAGGAGAGCTTTGACAGCTAATTGCAGGGAAGGGGCACACCTCTCTCCACACAGCACACAGGAATAGAGCTGAGGTCGTCAATCAGCTTGAAGTCCCTCCCCTGTCACCATTTTTCTCTTGGTATCAGGAAAAAGTACAAACTATAGATGGATATGCTTTGTCCCCCCCCCCACTCACACACACTCTGGCCGGATGGAAAATGCTAGTGAACTCTGCACTACCCTTATAGAAGTAGGGGAAGCTCTTCTAAATTTAATAAAATTTGATCCTTGTGGCTCTCAGAAGTAGTATCCTAACGGTTCTCACGTGGTTCCCTCTGTGGTCCCACCAGTTTTGTATGTACTTGTGATCGGCTGAGTCATCCTACATGACCGCCCCTTTTCCTCTCTACTCCTGTTTTCTCCATCCCCTGTTGCCATCCGGCAATATCAATCCTACCATTCTCTTCTTTAGTATGATGATATATATAACTATCATTGGGGTATGACCTGTGGTATATTGAGAGCCTGTTAACAAGTGTATGTATTTTCAGTTGTGGTGGAGTATGGAGTGGAGCACTTGCTTATTTTCCTGGTAAAGGATAATTTCAGCTTCAGGATCGTGTTACATGTTCCACCCATTTTTAAAGTGGAACATGTAATGTGTTCCCACTCCTATAGTGGCTCGATCCAAGCCCTATGTGTGACAGCAGTATGGGGAGAAGCTCCCTGTACCAGCTGCCACTTTTTGAAAACAGTGAGGATGTGCGGAGCTCTGCCCACATGGCCGCGTCATTCCTTTAGGCTGGGTTTACACCATTGTGAATTGGATGCGCCTCAGTGTGAAAGGGCTGAGTTCACACTATAACAGGCAGCTGGCGCATGGCTTTACCTCATTGCTGTCTGTGGTAAGAGACAGTGTGGTGCATTATTCAGTGCATCACACGGCTCCCTTTTTTTTTTAGTTTTGTACAAACTTTATTCGAACGTGTACAAAATGTACACTTCATTCATGGTGCTGTACAGTAGAGAAATGTGTTGCACTAGCACTACCATACCGTTCCATGTGTTTCGGTGTGGTGCGGTTTGCTGTGATAAAATGTGGCGCGTCTGCATTTCATCACAGCACCCTGCAGCGCAACTCTAAGCTGTGTTGCAGTGTGAATGGGATACACAGGAAACAATTGCTGTGGCAGACATTTTACAATGCAGTGGGGAAACTCTCTGTTGGGGAAAGGAGGACTTGTTTTACAGAAATGAGGATTTATATTTGGGGTGTTTCATTTGGGAATATTTTTTCAGTTTTTATTTGGGGGGGGGGGTTGAGAGAGAGGAGGTGATTTTGCTTGGTATGAGAGGGAGACATTTTTGCTGGAGGTGAGATTACTGCACGTGTTATAGAACTACAGTTCCACTTAAACTCCTTAACTCTGTATGACGGGAGTGCACATTCATTTTTATGAACCTTTGACCCATATATCTCCAAAGCTGTCCTTTATTTTTATGTGGGAATGTTGTCAGTTTTATATACAACTTCGCACTTTGTATCTACTTACCATCTGGTGCTGATGTTTAACAGTTGTAGAAATGTGATTATACAGTATGTCTGCTAGGAAATACAGGGGAAATATGATGAATCAGAAAGCACTATGTTTGCATTGGAACATAATTGTTGCTAAACAGGAACCAGCAACCAGTTATCTGTATGCAAAGGGTGCTGATCTGCCTCCCATATTTTCATGCCTGCAAAAACATACAGTATATTAACTTGCATGTGTTGCCATGTATTTTGGACACATTGCATTTTTCATTGACTCTATTTAGAAAACAGATTTAAATGGGAAAATGTGTGATTTTTTTTTTTCCAATGCACCTCAACATTCATTGATATGAATGGTCCTTTCAAAAATTGTTGTGGACCTTTCCATTGCCCAGGCAAGTAAATTTAGTGGTACCTTCATAACCTGCTCCATAAGCTGTTAAGGAACTCCTAACATGTAGCCTGTCAGGTCACCTGAGGCCAGGTGACAGATGCACAACAAGGGGGGGTCGGGAGCGCACCACTAAGATAGTGGGCCCTTCGGCCGACTGCTGCGGATGGAGCTCTGGGTGGTTCAAGAAAGAAGATCCACTGGAGCACCGGCACAGATCACACTGGGAGCTAGAGCATGAGATTCCCCAGGGCGGGGAGTCTAAAGCAGCGTACACACGGGTGGACGGACCGAATCCGGCGGACAATCTAAACATGCGTGGGCTGCATCGGACTTCCAACGGACCGCTTCGGTCGGAAATCCAACGGACTTTTGAAACTTGCTTCAAATCTTCCCGCCGGAACTCCCCGGACTCAGTTCCTATCGGAAAGCCCTTTCGTCTGTATGCTGGTCCGACGGACCAAATACGACGCAAGGGCAGCTACAGCACCAGCCCGCGAGAATGTTTCCAGCGAGATCCTATCACGCTGGTTCTCGGCGACAGGGTGCTACATCTTGCGCTCGTTGCAATAGGAAAAACACATTTTACTATTGCAGCGAGTGCAGGGGAGGGAGGCGACAATGTCCCTTAGGTCTGGTATGGATTTTAAGGGGAACCTCCTACGCCAAAAAAACGGCGTGAGTTCCCCCCAAAATCCATACCAGACCCCTATCTGAGCACGCAGCTCGGCCGGTCAGGAAAGGGGGTGGGGACGAGCGAGCGCCCATCCCCCCCCCCCCTCCTGAACCGTACCAGGCTGCATGCCCTCAACATGGGGGGGTGGATGCTTTAGGGGAGGGGAGTGTCCTGCGGCCCCCCACCCCAAAGCACCTTGTCCCCATGTGGATGAGGACAAGGGCCTCTTCCCGACAACCCTGGCCATTGGTTGTCGGGGTCTGCGGGCGGGGGGGACTTATCGGAATCTGGGAGCCCCCTTTAATAAGGGGGCCCCCAGATCCCAGCCCCCTGCCCTATGTGAATGAGTATGGGGTACATCGTACCCCTACCCATTCACCTAGGGAAAAAAGCGTCAATAAAAAAACACAGTACACAGGTTTTTAACCGCTAGCTGACCGCCGGCTGTCTATTGACGGCCAGGCGGCGCAGCTCTCGTTGCGGGCGGGAGTCATATGACGGCCTCGCATTCCTAGGCCACCAGGGGGGGGCGCGCGCCGGCGATCGCGTGCGCCCGCCGTGTCACTAGGCACCCGGTGCGCGTGCCCAGCGGCCGCGATGTCCGCTGGGCACCCGCGATTACCGGTAACACAGCAGGACCGTGGATCTGTGTGTGTAAACACACAGATCCACGGTCCTGTCAGAGGAGAGGAGACCGATGGTGTGTTCCCAGTACAGAGGAACACCGATCGGTCTCCTCCCCAAGTGAGTCCCCTCCCCCTACAGTTAGAATCACTCCCTAGCAACACAGTTAACCCCTCGTTCACCACCTAGTGTTAACCCCTTCCCTGCCTGTCACATTTATACAGTAATCAATGCATTTTTATAGCACGGTTCGCTGTATAAATGTGAATGGTCCCAAATATGTGTCAAAAGTGTCCGATGTGTCCGCCGCAATATCGCAGTCACAATAAAAATCGCAGATCGCCGCCATTACTAGTAAAAAAATAAAAATGTTATAAATCTATCCCCTGTTTTGTAGACGCTATAACTTTTGCGCAAACCAATCTATATACGCTTATTGCGATTTTTTTTTTTTTTACCAAAAATATGTACAAGAATACATATCGGCCTAAACTGAGAAAAAATTTGTTTCAAAGAAAAAAAATTGGATATTTATTATCACAAAAGATAAAAATTATTGTGTTTTTTTTAAAACTTCTCACTCTTTTGTTTATAGCGCAAAAAATAAAAACCGCAGAGGTGATCAAATACCACTAAAAGAAAGCACTATTTGTGGGGAAAAAGTGATAACAATTTCATTTGGGTACAGTGTTGTATGACCGCGCAATTGTCATTCAAATGCGACAGCGCTGAAAGCTGAAAAATGGCTTGGGCAGGAAGGGGGCGAAAATGCACTGTATTGAGGTGGTTAAAGTAATTTATTAGGCAGCTCCAGGGGTCTTCGTCCGACTTTGGGGGTCTTCGTCCGACTTTGGGGGTCTTCGTCCGACTTTGGGGGTCTTCGTCCGACTTGGTGGGTCTTCGTCCGACTTGGTGGGTCTTCGTCCGACTTTTCCACTCTATCCGGCCTCTTCTCCCGGTGTTCGGCCTCTTCTCCCGGTGTCCGGTTCTTCTGCCGGGCTCCTCCGCTATCTTTTGCCGCTCTTTAACTGGCGGTGGCCCAGTCTTCTGCGTCGTCTTCTTCCCTCTTCTCTTCTTCCGATGTTGACACGGCGCTCTCTCCCGCTGTAATGCAGTGTGGACGGTGCGTAATGACTTATATAGGCATGGGGCGGGGTCACCAGGTGATGTAATCCGATCACTCCGCCCCCTTATGACGTCACAGTCCCAGCATGCCCAGGGACTGATGTCATAAGGGGGTGGGGTCACCGGATGACATCACCCGGTGACCCCGCCCCATGCCTATATAAGTCATTACCCACCGTCCACACAGCATTACAGCGGCAGAGAGCGTTGTGTCAACATTGAAAGAAGAGGGAAGAAGACGACGCGGGCCACCGCTAGCAAAAGAGTGGCAGAAGACAGCGGAGGAGCCCAGCAGAAGAACGGGACACCAGGAGAAGAGGCCGAACACCGGGAGAAGAGGCCGGAGAGAGCGGAGAAATGAACGGACTTGTTTGTGTGTGGGCAAGTCCGTTCATTGAGAAAGTCCGCCGTAACTCCGTCAAAAGTCCGTCCGGAAGACCGTCAGACCTAGTCAGCCGGAAAGTCCAGTCGTGTGTACGCTGCATAAGAGCCAACAGGTTTTGACCACTGATGGTGAGGATGGCCTTCGCTGCAGCTGACTCCATCTTGCGGCCCCCAGGGTCTCCCAGCTTACGCTCATGGCTGGCTACTGGGGGATAGAGAGGAAGCAGCAGTCCAGGACAACAAAAGATAGTCAGGAGGACAAGTGAAGGGTAGGGGCAATGAGCAGACAGGGATCGACAACAGAACACACCAAAGGTTGCGGTAACAAGCAGACAGGGATAGTGAAGAGAACAAGCCAAGGTCAGTATATGGAATCATATGTAGAGGCACACAGAAAGCCCAACACACTAATGTTGATCAGCAAGGCTGGCTTGCAGTGCACAAAGTTAAATAGTGTTTCCTGTTAGAGGCTGGGGTGGAGCCATGCTGAGGAAAGATTTAGGGCGGCACAGTGGTGTAGTGGGTAGCACTCTCAGCAGTAAAAAGCGTCGCTGGTTCAAATCCCAACCACGACACTACCTGCCTGGAGTTTGCATGTTCTCCCTGTGCCTGTGTGCGTTTCCTCCGACACTCCAAAGACATGCTGGTAGGTTAATTGGCTTCTGTCCAAAATTGGCCCTAATATATGAATGTGAGTTGGGGTCCTTGGATTGTGGGCTCCTTGAGGGTAGCGTGTGATGTATGTGTGGAGCGCTGCATAAATTGATGGCGCTATATGGGTACCTTAAATAAATAATTACATAATAGATGAGCATCTTAATGAGACACAATGTACAGGGATAGGGACAATTGTAGACACTCATCAGGTTGGACTGGTGTCTGTATTCAACCTTACTAACTATGTAACTATGTAATTACTTAAGCACACAGATGAACAGCGCATGGTCTCTTAAGCTGAACACAGAGAGGTAAGCAGACAGGGCATGAAACATTACTGCAGCCTAAGCCCTGGTACCCTCCTGGTATGCTATTGTATTTTGACAGCGGGAGGTTTTCCCACCATCAGAATACAATAATCACTGCTGCCGGATCACACAAAAAAACTTGGCAGACCGACTAAAGTACAACCAACCTGCCTATAGATGGATCCAAATTCATCTGGTTCCTGTTGAAAGCCTATGACATGTAGGATGTGATTGACATTCTGGCTTCTTCTAAGGACACAATATTGCAGGACCCAGTGGTGTAGTAACTAATTTTATGGAGGACAGATGGAAGCAGAGTTTGTGATCACTAATTATGCACTGTTGTTTAAAACCTGAGTAGTTGAGCCTGCTTTGGACTCAAGTATGCACATCAGCTATTCTCCTCATATTTTAATCATTTTCTGCACTGCAGGCTGAACCAGGCATACCTAACACATATTTTTTTCCCTTTTATACAATTATATCATGCGGTAGCAGCCCATTTTGGGTTGTGGGATGTTCTACTTCAGCCCTTGGAACTGTACACTTTGTTATTTGAGAATGATCATTCCAAGTTGGTTTCTAAATAATACGCATTGTTATTATCCTCTACTTCACGTATAGATATGATCAGAGCTCAATGACAGACAGATATACTAACATTGTTTCCTGGGGTCATAGCAGCTGGAGACAAGGTGATTCAATTAAAATATCTACATAGGATCTATTATACCCCGCATAGATTGTAAAAAAAAAAAGAGAGAGATTGAATTTGCCAGAATGTTATAGATGTTACACTGCCACTAGAGACTTCTTTCACATGATATGAGATTGTCCAGAGGTACGAAGGTTCTGGTCTAGGATTGCTGCTTTTATAGAGGGGAAGCTAACTTTACACAATTTATGTACACTTGCTAGATGTCTCCTAGAAGACGTTGCTTTGGTTCATCTTCTTTTATGCTAAAAAAGCCATTGCTTTCAATTGGAAACAACCTGATCTCCCTAGCTTGCAAATGTGTATTGATTTAATAAATAAAATCCCTACCCATGTACAAATTGACTTATGCCACGAGAGGTTGTCCAAAATGTTTTTTTTTTTTTTTAAAAAGTTTTATTAAGTTTTAACAAGTTTAACAGGCAGTATGCAATATACATGTCGATATTCAAAACACGAGAAGTGAAAAGGCAAGTACAAACCAATGTCATGAGTATACTTAACTGAAAAAGCATACATGTCTCAGACACAAAGGTGGAAGGAGGTGTAAAATGAAACAGAAATGATAACATTTAAGTGCGGTTAATTTCTGTGAGACACCAATGGGTTTCTATGTAGGATCCTCAAAATGCATAGAGAATGGTGAACTTAGTAACCGAAAAGGCTAGTGATGCTCAGTGTGGTGAAATGTGAAGTTTGGGGTATATAGGGAGACAATGTCTACACCGTCGAAGATCATCCCAAGTACCATTCACCCGTATAGGGACCTCGCTGTGAATGGGAGGGGGTCTGAAAAGAGTAATCAAGTATGTCAAATTTGGACGGTGCAGCAAGGCCCAACACTGAATCCCGATAGGAAGTTAAATTGTCGGGGGGGAGGGGAATGGGGTTTCCAGTGACCTTTCAGGAATGTGCCTATACTTGGATACTGAGGTGGTTTAAAGTATAGTGGGGGAGGCCTGTAGGGAGCCTCTTAAGGTCGTGGCAATGGCAGGTGGGCATATTTAAGGTAAAGAGGTGGTGTGGGGAAGGTGTAAGGAGAGGTGGGTGGGGGCATTGGGTGTGTGGAGTGTGAGGTCTGGGAGCAGAGAACAGTTCAGTGAGTTCATGGTGGGGGTGGTAGTATAGCAGGCGGAGCGGTCTGTGCCATGGACGGTCTATAGTGTAGCCAGCATGCCCAGGGGACATTAAATTTGGTTGGATTGTCATTGGCTTGGCATATGAGTTTTTCCATGTCTGCTATTCTGTCTACCCAACGCATCCAATCTTTCACCATGGGGGGTGTGGTATTCCTCCTTAGGACTGGGACACATAAGTTGGCTGCATTAATGAGTTGTAGCAAAAGGGATTTTTTGTAAGAGCCGGTGGATTCAGGGAATGGTGTAGTAGATAGCGTTCGGGGGAAAAGGTTGGTAAATAGGAGGTAATGTGGGAGATCAGTTGATGTATTTCTGATCAGAATGCCTGAATAAGAGGGCATTCCCACCAAATGTGAAGCAGGGTGCCACGAGCTGCGTTGCACCTCCAGCAAGTTGGGGGGGGTGGTGGGATGGAAGTTAGGGATGAGCCGAACACCCCCCGGTTCGGTTCGCACCAGAACCTGCGAACGGACCGAAAGTTCGCACGAACGTTAGAACCCCATTGACGTCTATGGGACTCGAACGTTCAAAATCAAAAGTGCTCATTTTAAAGGCTAATTTGCATGGTATTGTCCTAAAAAGGGGTTGGGGACCCGGGTCCTACCCCAGGGGACATGTATCAATGCAAAAAAAACTTTTAAAAACGGCCGTTTTTTCGGGAGCAGTGATTTTAATGATGCTTAAAGTAAAAAAAAAAAAAGTGAAATATTCCTTTAACCACTTCAGCCCCGGAAGGATTTACCCCCTTCCTGACCAGAGCACTTTTTACAATTCGGCACTGCGTCGCTTTAACTGCTAATTGCGCGGTCATGCAATGGTGTACCCAAACGGAATTTGCGTCCTTTTCTTCCCACAAATAGAGCTTTCTTTTTATGGTATTTGATCACCTCTGCCGTTTTTATTTTTTGCGCTATACACGGAAAAAGACCGAAAATTTTGAAAAAAAATGATATTTTCTACTTTTTGTTCTAAAAAAAAATCCAATAAACTCAATTTTAGTCATACATTTAGGCCAAAATGTATTCGGCCACATGTCTTTGGTAAAAAAAAATGTCAATAAGCGTATATTGGTTTGCGCAAAAGTTATAGCGTCTACAAACTAGGGTACATTTTCTGGAATTTACACAGCCTTTAATTTATGACTGCCTATGTCGTTTCTTGAGGTGCTAAAATGGCAGGGCAGTACAAAACCCCCACAAATGACCCCATTTTGGAAAGTAGACACCCCAAGGAATTTGCTGAGAGGCATGTTGAGCCCATTGAATATTCATTTTTTTTGTCCCAAGTGATTGAATAATGACAAAAAAAAAAAAAAAAAATTACAAAAAGTTGTCACTAAATGATATATTGCTCACACAGGCCATGGGCATATGTGGAATTGCACCCCAAAATACATTTAGCTGCTTCTCCTGAGTACGGGGATACCACATGTGTGGGACTTTTTGGGAGCCTAGCCGCGTACGGGGCCCCGAAAACCAATCACTGCCTTCAGGATTTCTAAGGGCGTACATTTTTGATTTTACTCCTCACTACCTATCACAGTTTTGAAGGCCATAAAATGCCCAGATGACATAAACCCCCCCCAAATTACCCCATTTTGGAAAGTAGACACCCCAAGCTATTTGCTTTGAGGCATGTTGAGTCCATGGAATGTTTTATATTTTGACACAAGTTGCGGGAAAGTGACAAATTTTTTTTTTTTTTTTTTTTTTTTTTTGCACAAAGTTGTCACTAAATGATATATTGCTCACACAGGCCATGGGCATATGTGGAATTGCACCCCAAAATACATTTAGCTGCTTCTCCTGAGTATGGGGATACCACATGTGTGGGACTTTTTGGGAGCCTAGCCGCGTACGGGACCCCGAAAACCAATCACTGCCTTCAGGATTTCTAAGGGCGTACATTTTTGATTTTACTCCTCACTGCCTATCACAGTTTCGGAGGCCATGGAATGCCCAGGTGGCACAAACCCCCCCCCCAAATGACCCCATTTTGGAAAGTAGACACCCCAAGCTATTTGCTGAGAGGCATGGTGAGTATTTTGCAGCTCTCATTTGTTTTTGAAAATAAAGAAAGACGAGAAAAAAAAATTTTTTTTTTCAATTTTCAAAACTTTGTGACAAAAAGTGAGGTCTGCAAAATACTCACTATACCTCTCATCAAATAGCTTGGGGTGTCTACTTTCCAAAATGGGGTCATTTGGGGTTTTTTTTGCCACCTGGGCATTCCATGGCCTCCGAAACTGTGATAGGCAGTGAAGAGTGAAATCAAAAATTTACGGCCTTAGAAAGCCTGAAGGCGGTGCTTGGTTTTCGGGGTCCCGTACGCGGCTAGGCTCCCAAAAAGTCTCACACATGTGGTATCCCCGTACTCAGGAGAAGCAACAGAATGTATTTTGGGGTGTAATTTCACATATTCCCATGGCATGTTTGAGCAATATATCATTTAGTGACAACTTTGCGCAAAAAAAAATAAAAAAAATAAAAAATTGTCTCTTTCCCGCAACTTGTGTCACAATATAAATTATTCCATGGACTCAACATGACTCTCAGCAAATAGCTTGGGGTGTCTACTTTCCAAAATGGGGTCATTTGGGGGGGTTTTGAACTGTCCTGGCATTTTATGCACAACATCTAGAAGCTTATGTCACACATCACCCACTCTTCTAACCACTTGAAGACAAAGCCCTTTCTGACACTTATTGTTTACATAAAAAAATAATTTTTTTTTGCAAGAAAATTACTTTGAACCCCCAAACATTATATATTTTTTTTAAAGCAAATGCCCTACAGATTAAAATGGTGGGTGTTTCATTTTTTTTTTTCACACAGTATTTGCGCCGCAATTTTTCAAACGCATTTTTTGGGGAAAAAACACACTTTTTTACATTTTAATGCACTAAAACACACTATATTGCCCAAATGTTTGATGAAATAAAAAAGATGATCTTAGGCCGAGTACATGGATACCAAACATGACATGCTTTAAAATTGCGCACAAACGTGCAGTGGCGACAAACTAAATACATTTTTAAAAGCCTTTAAAAGCCTTTACAGGTTACCACTTTAGATTTACAGAGGAGGTCTACTGCTAAACTTACTGCCCTCGATCTGACCTTCGCGGCGATACCTCACATGCATGGTGCAATTGCTGTTTACATTTGACGCCAGACCGACGCTTGCGTTCGCCTTAGCGCGAGAGCAGGGGGGACAGGGGTGCTTTTTTTTTTTTTTTTTTTTTTTTTTTTTTTTTCTTTATTATTATTATTTTTTTTATCTTATTTTTAAACTGTTCCTTTCATTTTTTTTTTAAATCATTTTTATTGTTATCTCAGGGAATGTAAATATCCCCTATCATAGCAATAGGTAGTGACAGGTACTCTTTTTTGCAAAAATTGGGGTCTATTAGACCCTAGATTTCTCCTCTGCCCTCAAAGCATCTGACCACACCAAGATCGGTGTGATAAAATGCTTTCCCAATTTCCCAATGGCGCTATTTACATCCGGCGAAATCTAAGTCATAAAATGCTCGTAGCTTCCGGTTTCTTAGGCCATAGAGATGTTTGGAGCCACTCTGGTCTCTGATCAGCTCTATGGTCAGCTGGCTGAATCACCGGCTGCATTTTCAGGTTCCCTGTTGAGACAGGAGAGCCAGAGAAAAACACGGAAGACGGTGGGGGGGGGGGCATTCCCTCCCACTGCTTGTAAAAGCAGTCTAGAGGCTAATTAGCCGCTAGGATTGCTTTTACATGAAAGCCGACCGCTGGCTGAAAAGAATGATACCAAGATGATACCTAAACCTGCAGGCATCATTCTGGTATAACCATTCAAAGTCGTGAATGGCGTACCTGAAGACAAAAAAATGGTTAACAATAAAGCACAGTAAACGGTAAAGTATAAAAAATTGCATACCTGAAAAACAAACATGATAAAACATAACAATAAAACATTGCAGAATAGAATACAGTAAAAAAGAGCAGAACAATAGAGAGAGAGAATAGAGAGAGAAAGAACAATAAAACGACAACTATTTTTTTTTTATTTTATATTTTTGTATGTGTTGTTTTTTTTTTTTTTTTTTTGTAACTAACTTTTATAACTGTACCCGGTTCCAGGTTCGGGTCTCTCAAAATGCGATGGCATCTTGGGAGACCCTGTGAAAGTGTGCCTAGTCTGTGGAATGCTGTACCCTACGCTAATAGTCAACTAGTGAATGGTAGCGTTCAAAACATTCACCAATGCAAAGACCAGGATTGTCAGGACAGGAGGGACAATAATAGCGGGTGTCACGCCTATATCCGCGCTTGCTGCAGACACAACATCTTTTTTGGGGGGGTTCGTTGGGTAGGGGTACTCGGGAGGACATAAAGAAAATGCCTCTCATGCAGCCGACTGCATTTGGTTGGGGATGTGAATGGGGGAAGTACGGGCGCTGCAGAAGCGGTGGGTTCCCAATTAGGATTGGCGAATGCAGCAGGAAGGGCACTATGGGCACGACGGGCCTGTGTTTGTCTTTTTGGTGGCAGCGGGACACTACTTGTGCTTGCCACCTCACCAGCTTGAACTGCACTTATGGGACTCGCCACGTCACCAAGTGTTACTGCAGTGCTTTTTTGACTACGACCGGGGTGTACTAGGCCGCTGGCGCTTGCCAGTTCACCAAAACGCTACCAAAAAATCTGTTAGCGATCGCAGGGATCAGGCCTGACTCTGCGAACGCTGCAGTTATGCGTTTAGTGTTCTGTAAGTGACAGTGATCGATCGATACTGCACTTGGGTGGGCTGGGCTGGGCCGGGCGGAGGGGCAAAACGCAGGTGCTAGCAGGTATCTGGGCTGATCCCGCTAACACTGCGTTTGTGGGAACCCTAAACTGCTGGGGACGCTAGTATAGATCTGATCGGATCAGATATTGATCCGTTCAGATACTATACCACTAAGGGAGGCGTATGCTGCGTGCGTGGGTGTTAGCGGTACTGGCGCTAATCTGACGCTGCCTGGGGCTGGTGCTTGCCAGTTCACCAAAACGCTACCAAAAAAACTGTTAGCGATCGCAGGGATCAGGCGTGACTCTGCGAACGCTGCAGTTATGCGTTTAGTGTTTTGTAAGTGACAGTGATCGATTGATACTGCACTTGGGTGGGCTGGGCCGGGCGGACGGGAAAAACGCAGGTGCTAGCAGGTATCTGGGCTGATCCCGCTAACACTGCGTGTTTGGGAACCCTAAACTGCTGGGGACACTAGTATAGATCTGATCGGATCAGATATTGATCCGTTCAGATACTATACCACTAAGGGAGGTGTACGGTGCGTGCGTAGGTGTTAGCGCTACTGGCGCTAACCTGACGCTGCCTGGGGCTGGTGCTTGCCAGTTCACCAAAACGCTACCAAAAAAACTGTTAGCGATCGCAGGGATCAGGCCTGACTATGCGTACGCTGCAGTTATGCGCTTAGTGTTTTGTAAGTGACAGTGATCGATCGATACTGCACTTGGGTGGGCTGGGCTGGGCTGGGCTGGGCCGGGCGGAGGGGCAAAACGCAGGTGCTAGCAGGTATCTGGGCTGATCCCGCTAACACTGCGTTTTCGGGAACCCTAAACTGCTGGGGACGCCAGTATAGATCTGATTGGATCAGATATTGATGCGTTCAGATACTATACCACTAAGGGAGGTGTATGCTGCGTGCGTGGGTGTTAGCGGTACTGGCGCTAATCTGACGCTGCCTGGGGCGACGCATATCACCGCCGGGCGATCAGGGGGCTAAACCTTTATTCGGTAATAAACGGCGGGTGCCCTGACACTATAAAAAATAAACGAACTAACCAGCGTCACCCGTAACAGTTATACGGTGATCAGTGGTGAAAGGGTTAACTAGGGGGCAATCAAGGGGTTAAAACATTTATTAGGTAGTATATGGGGGTCCCTGTCGCTATAAAACGCTGACGGCGAACCTAAATATTTATGTCCCTAACTAGCGTCACCAGCGACACTAATACAGCGATCAGAAAAATGATCGCTTAGTGACACTGGTGACGGAGGGTGATCAAGGGGTTAAAACTTTATTAGGGGGGGTTAGGAGGGTACCCTAGACCTAAAGGGGGCCTAACATTCACTGCCCTAACACACTAACTGTCACAAACTGACACCAATACAGTAATCAGAAAAAAAAAAAAAAAAAACCTGCTTTGTGTCAGTTTGTGACAGGGGGGGGGGGTGATTGGGGGGGGATCGGGGGGCGATCGGGGGGGGGGGGGGGGATCGGGGTGTTTAGTGTGCCTGGCATGTTCTACTGTGTGTGTGTGTGTGTTGTGCACTCACATTCCAGTCTTCTCTCCTCGGCCCGGAACGGAAAATACCGAGCCGAGGAGAGATGACATCATTTCCTCTGCCTCTGTGTACAATACAGAGGCAGGGAAATGATCCCATTGGCTGGGAGCGATCGCGAGGGGGGGGCCACGAATGGATGGCCTCCCCCTCACCACCGATCGCCGGGGGACATTTGCCGACCGTCGCAGGCACCGGGGGGGGTCCGATCGGACCCCCCACCCGCGGGCAGGCAGGGACGTACAGGTAAGCCCTTTTGCCTGCCCGTGCCGCTTTGTCGACGTACATCTGTGTGCGGCGGTCGGCAAGTGGTTAAATAAATATCGTACCTGGGGGGTGTCTATAGTATGCCTGTAAAGTGACGCGTGTTACCCGTGTTTAGAACAGTCCCTGCACCAAATGTCATTTTTAAAGGAAAAAATCTCATTTAAAACTGCTTGCGGGTTTAATGTAATGTCGGGTCCTGGCAATATGGATGAAAATCAGTGAGACAAATGGCATGGGTACCCCCCAGTCCATTACCAGGCCCTTTGGGTCTTGTATGGATATTAAGGGGAACCCCGCACCCAAATTAAAATAAGGAAAGGTGTGGGGCCACCAGGCCCTATATACTCTGAACAGCAGTATACAGGCGGTGCAAACAAGACAGGGACTGTAGGTTTGTTGTTAAGTAGAATCTGTTTGTAATTTTGAACGGGTACATTTTTAACGTGTTTAGCTCCAGCCAAAAAATCTTTTTTAAGCTTTTTGGAAAACATAGGGAAGGGTTATCACCCCTGTGACATTTGTTTTGCTGTCTTTCCTCCTCTTCAGAAGATTTCACCTCACTTTTTGTCCCAATGAGAAATGTTTTTTGAAAATTTGGGTTTTTTTGTGGAACAAGAATTGGAAAGCATCAGTGGAAAGGAGAATTTTTTTTCCCATATTAACTCTTACAGGAGAGAATTTCCCTTCCTAGGGGTAGATTTCATCTCACTTCCTGTTGTCTCCTTCCGTTTGCAAGTAGGAGTCGTTTGTAAGTTAAATGTTTGAAAGTAGGGTCCTGCCCTATATACTCAGCAGAAATTTGGGCATTAGGTGTTGCTGTGGCCACAACACTGTAAGCCCTCACAGGGCCTTGCTGTGAAATATTAGATCAAGAATTGTAATTACATGCCCCTGTTGAACAGGAGCTGAAAAATTAGGCCTTAGGCACTGGTGCTGGTGCCACAACACTGCAACCCCTCACAGACACTGTAGTTGGAACGCAGGAACGAGCCCTGCTGCAAAGTATTACATCAAAAATTGTAATTACACGCCCCTGTTAAACAAGGGCTGAAAAATTGTGCCTTAGGCACTGGTGGTGGCGCCCAGAACCAAAAATGTTCTTACAAGCTATCAGCGTGATGATTGAGGAGGAAGAGGATAATTACTCAGGGATAGTCACTCAGCATCAGCATAGGCAGTCTTTGAAGGGATCTGAGATTTCAAAAAAAATTATTCGGTTACATCAGCATCAGGTGCTTGGTAGCTGGTGGTGATCCAAGACTGATTCATTTTTATGAAGGTCAGTCGATCGACCGAGTCGGTGGACAGACGCACCCTGTGATCCGTTACCACACCTCCAGCAGCACTGAATGTGCGTTCCGAAAGAACGCTGGATGCAGGACAGGCCAGTAGCTCAATTGCATACTGTGCAAGCTCTGGCCAGTGATCCATCCTCAAGACCCAGTAACCCAGAGGATTTTCGGTGGGAAAGGTGTCCAAGTCTGATCTTGCCCCTAGGTATTCCTGCACCATGTAAAACAAACGCTGGCGATGGTTGCTGGAACCGATCATACCTTGGGGCTGCGGACCAAAAAATTGTCTGAACGCATCGGTCAGACGGCCACCTTCTCCACCGCTCCTTCTTTGACTGACCGAAGCCTCAGCAACACGTTGTCCAGAAACAGGAGTTTGTAACCTCCTAGTCTCTGGGAACGCGTTGCACAGACCTTTCTGCAAGGCCTCCCAAAGATGTTTCATCCTCTGCTCCCTCTGCGATGGCAAGATAAGGTCCGCAACCTTACCCTTGTAACGTGGATCAAGGAGGGTTGCCAGCCAGTATTGGTCCTTCTCCTTGATCCCACGAATACGAGGATCCTTACGCAGGCTTTGCAGGATCAGGGAGGCCATGCAGCGTAGGTTTGCTGAGGCATTCGGTCCGGAGTCCTCTGGGTCACTAAGGACGACATGGTCCGCAGCCACCTCCTCCCAGCCACGTACAAGTCCATGTGCTTCTTGGGACTGATCCCTTAAAGACTGCTGCTGATGCTGAGTGCCAGGCTCCACCTCCATACTGACACAATCTTACTCCTCCTCCTCGTCCTCTTCCTGTGTGATCGGCGGGCACGCAGGAACACTGTCTGGATAAAGGTGGCCTTAAGAGCTAAGGAAGTCCTCCTCTTTCTGCCTCAAGTGCCCTGTCCATTATTCCACGCAGCGTGTGCTCCAACAGGTGGACAAGGGGGACAGTGTCACTGATGCATGCACTGTCACTGCTCACCATCCTCGTGGCCTCCTCAAATGGTGACAGGACAGTGCATGCATCCTTGATCATGGCCCACTGGCATGGGGAAAAAAAAACAAGCTCCCCTGACCCTGTCCTGGTGCCATAGTCGCACAGGTACTCATTGATGGCCCTCTGCTGCGTGTGCAGCCGCTGCAGCATGGCCAACGTTGAGTTCCACCTGGTGGAACTGTCACAGATTAGGTGGTTCTTGGGCAGGTTAAACTCCTTTTTGGAGGTCCGTCAGCTGAGCACTGGCATTATATGACCGGCGGAAATGCACACAGACTTTCCTGGCCTGCCTCAGGACATCCTGTAAGCCCGGGTACCTGCCCAAGAACCGCTGCACCACCAAGTTAAGGACATGAGCCAAACAGGGCACATGGGTCATTTGTCCCTGTCGGAGGGCAGAGAGGAGGTTGGTGCCATTGTCGCAAACCACCATTCCTGCCTTAAGTTGGCGTGGCGTCAACCACCTCTGAACCTGCCCCTGCAGAGCTGACAGAACCTCTGCCCCAGTGTGGCTCCTGTCCCCCAAGCACACCAGCTCAAGCACCGCATGGCATCTTTTGGCCTGCGTACTTGCGTAGCCCCTTGAAGGACTACGGAGCACCGCTGGTTCCGAGGAAGAGGCCATGGAGGAGAGAGGTGTGTCACAATCATTAGCATTTTGGAGGCGTGGTGGCGGAACAACCTCCAACACTACTGCACCTTGTCCTGCATCCTTCCCAGCTGCTAGCAGAGTCACCCAATGCGCCGTGAAACTTAGGTAACGTCCCTGTCCATGCCTGCTGGACCATGAGTCAGCGGTAATATGCACCTTACCGCTGACCGCCCTGTCCAGCGAGGCACGGACATTGCCTTCCACATGCCGGTAGAGAGCCGGAATCGCCTTCCGTGAGAAAAAGTGGCGTTTGGGTACCTGCCACTGAGGAACCGCACATTCCACAAACTCACAGAAGGGGGCAGAGTCTACCAACTGAAAAGGCAGCAGTTGACGTGCTAGCAATTTTGCCAAGCTAGCATTCAACCGCTGGGCATGTGGATGGCTGGGAGCAAACTTCTTTCGGCGGTGCAGCAGCTGGGGCAGGGAAATTTGCCTGGTACAATCTGACGTCGGTGTACCAAAAGCAGATTGCCCACAAGTACTTGGCTGTGACTCACCTAATTCTACACCTTCATTCCTCTCAGTGCAGGTCTCAGAGAGGACTGAAGGTCTAGTGGGGTTGGAAATCTCAGCTGATGAGGAGCAAGGAGAGGTCCTTTTTGTTCTTTGGTGTGGGTCTTTTAGACATGCTTGCCAACGAACTGCATGGCAGGTCAACATATGTCTGGTCAAGCATGTGGTACCCAAGCGGGAGATGTTTTGGCCACGTGAGATACGCTTGAGACATATGTTGCAAATAGCAGCGGTGCGATCTGATGCACTCGTCTCAAAAAAGGCCCACACCAAAGAACTTTTTGAATAACGCGCAGAGACTGCAGCGCCCTGCACATGTGGAGCTTTGGGGTGTGATGCAGTCAATGTGCTGCCCTTAGGCTGGCCCCTGGAGGGCATCCTGCCTCGATGATGTGCCTCCTCCTCCTCCTCTCTCCCATCAGGCACCCACGTTGAGTCAGTGACCTCATCATCCCCCTCCCTCCTCATCACTGAAGCAAACCTGGCAGTATGCTGCAGCAGGGGGAGCATGACTGCCAGATTGCTGTCCTTCTTGGGCACCCCCTCTGTCCGTGCTCATGTTACTGCCTTCATCGAGCTCAGTATCATCATCAGAGCCTTCCAAACGCTGGGCATCCTCCTGGAGCATGTACCCAACACTGTGGTCAAACAGTTCGTGGGACTCCTCAGGAGGATATGGTGGATCTAGGGAAGGAGTCACTGATGACATTGAGCCGAGGGAAGAGGCCGCTGCTTTGCCAGACGAAGCACCCTGGGCATGGGTGAGAGAGGATGAGGAGGATGAGGACGGCTTGGTCATCCACTCGACCAAGTCTTCCGCATGTTGCAGCTCAACACGGCCAGCTACCGAAAAAAAGGCCAAGCGTGTCCCATGGCCACGTGCTGATGAGGATGCACCGTCTCCACGACCAGCACTAGACACAGAGCCTGCTTGCCCTCCCTTATTGGCTTGTGACTGTCTGCCTCTCCTTCTTGGCCTTCCAGACATACTAATGGCCTGTAGCTGCACTAAGCTGGGATAGAGATATATATATATATATATATATATATATATATATATATATATATATATATATATATATATATATATATATATATATATACACACACACACACATGTACTGATACTGCAGCTAGCAAAATCAACTGCCTGCCTGTAGTATGAGAACACCACCAACCTTCTACAGGTAGCTTTAGCTGAATACTGTGAGGTGGACGCACCCCACTAAGTTGTAGGTTTAGCTGAACACTGTGAGCAGGATGCACTGTACTAAATGTAAATAGTCTAGCTGCCTGACCGTGGTACTAATAGGATCAAAAGAACACCAGTAATTTTCTTTAGGTAGCTTTATATACTGTAACAAGACAAGCCTGCCTGTCAGTAGGAAGATAACAGGAACGGATCTAGCTGAACACTGTGAGCAGGACACACTGCACTAAATGTAAATAGTCTAGCTGCCTGACCGTGGTACTAATAGGATCAAAAGAACACCAGTAATTTTCTTCAGGTAGCTTTATATACTGTAACAAGACAAGCCTGCCTGTCAGTAGGAAGATAACAGGAACGGATCTAGCTGAACACTGTGAGCAGGACGCACTGCACTAAATGTAAATAGTCTAGCTGCCTGACCGTGGTACTAATAGGATCAAAAGAACACCAGTAATTTTCTTCAGGTAGCTTTATATACTGTAACAAGACAAGCCTGCCTGTCAGTAGGAAGATAACAGGAACGGATCTAGCTGAACAATGTGAGCAGGATGCACTGCACTAAATGTAAATAGTCTAGCTGCCTGACCGTGGTACTAATAGGATCAAAAGAACACCAGTAATTTTCTTTAGGTAGCTGTAAATACTGTAACAAGACAAGCCTGCCTGTCAGTAGGAAGATAACAGGAACGGATCTAGCTGAACACTGAGCAGGACGCACTGCACTAAATATAAATAGTCTAGAAGATAACAGGAATGGATCTAGCTAAACTGAATACAGTATATATATATATATATATATATATATATATATATATATAATATATATATATGCGCAACACCTGGGATGCATATATATACACAATACACTTTAAGTGCAGCTAACTGACTGACTGTCCTGCCTAATCTAGCTAACTCAAATGAAATGACACTGTCTCTCTCTCTCTCTAAGCACACCGGAACACACTGCATAGGGCCGCCGTGCAGGCGGCCTTATATAGTGTGGGGCGTGTACTAAATCCCCTGAGCCATAATTGGCCAAAGCCTCCTTGGCTTTGGCCAATTACGGCTCTCTGTTCAGGCGGCGCTGTGATTGGCCAAGCATGCGGGTCATAGTGCATGCTTAGCCAATCATCAGCAAGCAATGCACTGCGATGCCGCAGTGAATTATGGGCCGTGACGCGCCACACGAATTTGGCGCGAACGGCCCATATCGTTCGCAATTCGGCGAACGACCGAACAGCCGATGTTCGAGTCGAACATGGGTTCGACTCGAACACGAAGCTCATCCCTAGTGGAAGTGGTGGACCTTGTCAGGTGTCCTATACCATTTGGAGAACAGTTTATATCTTTTTTCCTGTGCTGAGACGTTGATTGAGCCTTTGTGAATGAGGGTGAATATGCGTTTCCATTAGGGGTGAGATCTATAGATAGATCTGATTCCCATTGTCTTACTAGTTTGTCGTCCTTGATCTTGTGCTTTGAGAAAAGGAGGGAGTAAATTGAGGAAAATAAGTGACCCTGGGGTTCCGTACTGGTGCACATGAATTCAAAGGGTGTGTATTCCCTATGCCAAAGAGAGGTAGGGTTGGTCGCATCGAAAAAGTGTCTCAGTTGTAGGTATTAGTAAAAGGGGATGTTGTAGTCAGGTAGTGTTGCGGAGAGTTTGGGGTAGAATAGGAATGCACCATTTTGGAAAAAACGCTGTCCCAATGCCCCGGCTAGCGAGGATCGTGCATCAAGAGTAATAACATGCCCGGGGGAAATTCGGGGTTGTTTTCCAATGAGGTCATAGGGCCAGGAGAGGGTGTGATAGCGAGCATTTTACATGTAATTTTGAAAAGTGATAGCGTGGCTCCAATGAGTGGGTGTGACGTGTAACCTTTTGGGTACAGATTTGTGGTCAATCCAGGGCAAGTTATGTATTGGGAGATTAGCGAAAGGGTCTTCCAATTCTATCCAGTCTTTAGTAAGGCGGTGCACGTGCCAATCTACTAGCCTGGTCAGGTGGCAAGCCCAGTGATATTTTTGGAGGTCTGGGAGGTTTGGGTAGAACCACCCTGTCCCAGCTTAGTCGTGGGGTCTTGGAGGCCCAGATAAAGATCCTACATATACGTTTATAGGACGTGAAGAAAGAGATCGGTAGTTTAATGGGTATTGCTTGGAAGAGGTAAAGAAGTCTGGGCAAGACATTCATCTTTAGCATGGCGATCCTGCCCAACCAAGAGAAGGAGCCCAGATGCCATGTTTGGAGGTCGCCTTGGATGGACAGGAGCCTTGGTAAGAAGTTTCTGGCATAGAGGTCACTCAAATTGGTTGGAATTTTGATTCCGAGATAAGATATTTCATGCTGTTCCCATCCAAATGGGAAGTTATGTTTACATTGTGTCACTGTATCGGTCGGTAAGGTAATATCGAGTGCTTTCGATTTCTCAAAATTGATTTGAAGGTTAGATAAGGTTTTGAAAAGTGAAAAGTCTGCCAGAAGGTTGGGGATGGTTGTGATGAGGTCAGTGAGGAAAAGCAGGATGTTGTCCGCATACGTGGCAATTTTATACTGCTTATGATTTATTTCTATGCCTCTGATGACAGGGTTATCTCTCAATCTTCGGAGCATGGGTTCCATGGTCAGGATAAATATTAGCAGAGTCAGGGGGCAGCCCTAATGGGTTCCAATGGACACAGAGGAAGCACTCGACAGGCAACCGTTAATCCTGATTTTAGCCGTCGGGGAGGAGTATAAAGCTAGGATCATTTGTAGCATTCGAGGGGGTAGGCCAAAGGCTCGCAACATAGCTTCCATATAATCCCAGGCCACCCTGTGGAACGCCTTCTCTGCATCAAGAGAGAGGAAAAAACCTTGTGCGGAAGTTTGAGAGCCAATGGTGGATGTTTAGGGCTTTGGTGGTGTTGTCCCTAGCTTCTCTTCCTGGGACAAAACCAGCCTGGTCTAGTGAGACAAGATTCGGAATGAAGGGGAGAATGCGGTTCGCCAACACTTTGGGGTAAAGTTTTAGGTCCACATTCAGTAGTGAGATTGGGCGGTAATTGGACACTAATGTGGGGTCTTTGCCCTGCTTGGGGATGAGTGTGATGTATGCTTCAAGGATATCCTTGTGGGCGGTAGAATCTGGTGAGAGATTGTTGAAGGCTCTGGTGAGATGAGGAATGAGGATAGTCGGGAAGGATTTATAGTAGCTGACCGATAGGCCATCAGGACCAGGGCTTTTGCCCGACTTCATCTGCTTTAAGGCCGTGAGGATTTTGTCGACAGAGGGGTAGGTCTAGTGCTAGTGAATCCTCTAAGGAAAGAGGGGTTGGACCGTATTGTGCTAAAAAGTCCGAGATGGTTGCCCTGTGGTCTGCGTTGGCTTCAGTCTGTTGTGCGGGTGGGAGGTTGTATAATTTGGAGAAATAGTGGACGAATTGGTTAGAAATGTCCTCCGTGGTAACCAAGGAGTCTCCAGAGGGGCGTTTGATTTTGTGAATCGTGTGGGCCGCTCTCTTGGTTTGGAGTGCCCTAGCTAAAAGTTTACCAGCTTTGTTGCTAAATTCATAGTATAGCTTTTGGGTCAGAGCAAATTTGCGTTTCAGTGTACCATTAAGCGTTTCTAGGAGTTCCTCTCTTACCTGAGTCAGGTCTGCCAGAGAGGAGGCAGCGAGGGACGCCTTATGTGTATGTTCGAGCGTGCGGATATGAGCAGTTAGTTCAGCAATACGTGCTTTCATAAGTTTATTATGTTGTGCCGCTAGGGACAGTAGTTCACCCTGAATGACACATTTATGTGTAGCCCACGTGAAGGTACAGTAGGTGAAACGTTGTCTGAGGTATTTTCTGCCAAAAGTTGGAAAGGCATGTGGTTGTCCGGTGAACATTGGCAGCATCAGTCAGCAGGGAATTATTGAGTCGCCAAATCTGTGCAGTTGTAAAGTCATAGAGATGGGGTTATGGTCAGAGAGTACTGAGGGGTCAATGGTGGCGTTAGTGAGATAGGTCAGGTCAGTCTGGGGGACAAAAAAGTGATCTAATCTGGAACACTTGTTGTGCGGGGCAGAGAAGAAAGTAAAATCCTTTTTCCTTGGGATGCAATGTGCGCCATGTGTCATGGAGCAGTAGGTTGCTGAGTTGCATTTTAATTGCACACAAGGCCCTGTAGTTTAGGGAGGATGTTCCATTTGAGGTATCAATAGAGGGGGTGAGTGCCACATTAAAGTCTCGTCCAACTATCAGGGTACCTGATTGGAAGCTGGTGAGCAGTTGGAGAGTGGTACGGAAGAAGGCAACGTGTTTCGAGTTGGGGGCGTAAATGTTGGCAATTATGAGGGGTCTTTGATGTAGAGTGCCTTTCAGAAACAGGAATCTCTCATTTGGGTCCCTTTGAACTTCAGTAACCTGGATAGGGCAATGTTTAGAAATGAGAATGGTCACGCCTTTAGATTTCGCCTCTGTGTTGGAGGAATGATAGGCCGTGGGGAAGTAGTTATTCTGTAATTTAGGGATAGTACCCGTTCGGAAGTGTGTCTCCTGCATGAGTGCTATTTGGGTCTTTGATTGTTGTAAGGAATATAGGAGTTTAGACCTTTTTTCCAGGGGGGGGGGGGGTTTGAGACCCCTAATGTTGATTGAGCATAGTTTAAGTTTTTGAATATGTGGCTGTGTGTCGCCCAGTGGGGCTCGGGTAGCTTTTGCATCTGCCATGAGCGTGGGGGTGATGTGGGTGGGGGGAAGGAAGGAGAGGGTCCCCAGTGCGTGAGGTAGGTGTGAATGCAGCGGGTGGGTCACTGGGAGAGAACCGATGAGGTGTGGGGTAGTTTGTCCACAGACCTCTATAATGTATTGAATCAGTGGAGTACAGAACGTGGACAGTGTGTGTGTCCCTTAAGGGGAGACGGCACCCTGACACGTACCTGTGTGGGGGTTGACCAGAACTAAAGCGGTGAAGAAGGACTAAGAGAAGGAGATAGTCCGCTGCCACAGGATTATATCGAGTAACAGGGGAGGTAGGTGCTAGTAGATTAAACCTAACAGGGTGTGTGGTAGAGTCTCGGGGCGGCGAGTGCCAGGGAACTAACTGGGGGTGATAAGATGTGAGCAGAGAAACAGGAGGAAACGTCTGGAGGAAAAAAACAATAACAGACAATCGTGGGACCACCAATAAGCCTGGACGCGTGAGGGAGGGCAAACTACTGTCCATGCCGCTCCCCCCAGGTCTGCTTGATGGTCTCATAGGCTGAGAGCTGGTGCCTAAGCAGTAAAACATTAAATACAACAACTTATTCAGTGTAATTAAAACTTTAAGGTACCGCACCCCAGAACTTCAAGGCCGCCTCTCTAGAACCAGGAGGCAATCAAAGCTAACCGTACAATAATGCACTAAACAGAGGGTGATCGGTCATTGAATAAACTACAAATAGAGCAAGTAGAAACATAGAAATGGTTAAGGAGCTGTGATATTACCGTAACCGCTCGTTGGAGGGGAAGAAGAGAAAAAGTGCATGTAGCGTGAGCGATATCTGCTCCGCCCTGAAGGTACTGAGCAGTCGGTATGTGTCAACAGGGTCCATGTACTTGCTGGATGTCGGTCGTGAATCAACCGCCATCGATGCGGGAATGAAGCGGCAGTCTCAGTCCAAGTACCGGTAGGAGGCGGTGTCTGCCAGATGGGAGTTGCAAAGGGAGGTACCTTAAGGAGTGTATGCGATCCCGCTATTGATGGGGGTCTCATGAGGGGATTCTTGACCGGATGGTCAAGTGGGTGAGACAATCAGTGAAGGGGTGAGCCAGAGTTTGTACACCAATCAGGCCATGGAGCGTCAGCAGAGACTCGGCCTTAGGGGTGGGAGCGGGGCGTTCCGTGCCATCTTCCTTGTGTGGGGCGGGGTCTTGTGTCGCAGGGCATTGTGGTGGTCATAGTTCCAGTGTCAGAGCCTTGTCACTAGGCAGATTCCAGTAGCGTGTGGGTGACACCTGACACCGTAGAGAAGAGGTGCCATAGCTGTAGCGAAGCGGCAGTCCAACTATGTGGAGGGAGAAGTGGCTCTCAGTTGCACAGAGTGTGTCTGAGGGGGTCAGAGTTTGTGAATGAAGGGCAAAACTGAAAGAATATCAGCCCATAATAAGACAAAATCCAAAAAGTGAGATGAAAGTAAAGGAGCTAAATAAAAATCTAAGGATAAGCTGACCAGTAGGCGCCAAATGAGGCAAACAGGAATCCAGGGCAGGAGAGCATCAGTTGGGAGCTAACGGTCCCTGCAGGCTCTCCGGGAACTGGGCGAGTCAGTAGGGCTGGAATCTCAGTGTCCAGTGCGGGGGTTGGTGTGGTTCCTGAGGGTAGAAGGTGACCGTCTCCGGCAGTGCCTGGTGTCCTGGGCGTCCATGGGTTCAGCTTGTGCTGCACCTTTCATTGAAGTTGTGCAGCGGAACGCTGCATACCAGTTAGGTACATGCACCATGGGGATGCTGAGAGCCGCAGAAGTGAGGCAGGTCTTCGGGCACTTTGAGGAGGGCCGTGCGGCCGTGAGTGGAGGCAGAGAGACAAAATGGGAACTTCCATTTATAAGGAATGCCTTTCTCCCGGAGGGTGTCCAGTAGGGGCTTCAGGTCCCGCCTGTGCTGCAGCGTAATGCCCGAGAGATCCTGATAAATTTGAATAGGTGTCCCTTCATGAAGGATCTGCTGTCTGCCCCTCGCTTGTTTAATGATCTCTTCCTTTAACTTGTAATCCACAATACAGCAGATGATGTCTCGCGGGGGGTCACTCTCTCTGCCTTTGGGTCGCAGAGCGCGGTGGATTTTCTCCGTGGCTATAGGGGGGATTTTTTTTTTTTATTTGGGGGGATTATGGAGGAGGCCATTAAAGAGGCCCACAACAGCCTGGGATATTTGATCGCCTTCGATTGTTTCTGGCATACCACGAATCCTGAGGTTATAATGCCGACCTCTGTTGTCGAGCTCCTTTAAGTGGCGTTGCATGTCCCGCATCTGCAGTGTATGGGGGTCAATGCGGGTTGTGGCAGAATGCAGGATCTTCTCATGGCGGTCTGTCACTTTCTCTACAGTGAGCACCCTGTCATGCAGTGTGTGTAGGTCAAGCCTGAGCTCGGACATGGCAGCAGAGAGAGTATCTTTAATGTCATCCGCTATAGAAGGTAAGTCCTGTATGTTCAGTTGAGGTTGGGGCATGAGTTCAATGCCAGCGCCATCCCCATTTGAGTGGATATGTGAAGTGGTAGAGGGTGTCGGGTCGGCCAGTGGCAACTGCTGTGCCTGTGGGTGTGAGCGACCAAGGCGGGCAGGCGCCATATTCCCTCTGCCCGTCCTGAACATCTCGGGGATGTTTTGGCTCTGGGTCCTGATTAGTTCTCTGGGGGAGCGAGATCGGGAGGCAGAGGAGTTTTTTGAGGCAGTACCCATTGTTAGAGTGCCGTCTGTGTTAAAATTACCTCCGGTTTTAGGTAGTTTCCTCCTGTGGCGGCCTGAGTTCAGGTGTTAAGCGACCGTCTTCATTCCAGGTCAGGCCACATCCCTGGTTGTCCAAAAAAGTTGATACAATTTAGTCGAGTTGGATTTTTGCAGTTACAGGTGATATAGGTTTAAATCCTGTCAACTCTTTGATTTATACTCTGATGCTGTAGTGGTTCTGATTATGAGGTGTCATTTTTGTGTGCCTTATAACTTGCCTATACCAGCTATTTTACCCTATGTGCCTTAAGTTGTGTACTCACCAGCTGTTTGTTAGAATTGTACTTATCATGGGCCTTGTATAAAATGTTTATGCACCTATTGTAAGTAAATGTCTTTATACCAGTAGGCAGAGGCGTTGCTAGGGGGTGGCTTTTGGGGCTTTAGCCCCGAATCTGGGGCCCATAGCCCCGAGTCTCTTGCCGCAGGGTCCCTGCTTAACCAGTGGGTTGTGGCTGCTGCGGCAGGCGAGCTGGCTGAATGAGAGAGGCTGAGGAGAGGAGAGAAGCGAGTGGGGGGACGAGCAGAGATGACATCTATCTCCACCCGCTCCACAGCAGCGCTCTTCACAGCCAGGCCTCTTCAATTTGGGAGTGAGGTGCTGCGAGCAGCAGAGAGATGACATCATCTCTCACTGCCTGCCACACATCAGCGCTCTTCCGCCCTCACAGCACGGTGGAGTGCAGGTCACGTGCTTCAGGTCATCGGTGGAGCTCCACTTTGCAGCCGGACCCCTTGCTTCAATGTCGGAGGTGCGGCGGGGAGCAGCAAGATGACATCATCTCTCACTGCCCGCCCCACATCACTGCTCTCCTGCTCTCACTAAATGGACCAGTGCTGCAAGCCTGCCACCAATGCAGTGTCAATGCACATTTGGTGGCATTGGCTGGCATGGGAAGTGACAATCCACTTCAGTTGGCAAGTGACAACCCACATCTGGTGGCCGGTGACGTGGCAAGTGTCAATCTGCAAATGGTGCCAGGAGATGTGGCAATCTGAAAATGGTGCCAGGAGATGTGGCAATCTGAAAATGGTGCCAGGAGATGTGGCAATCTGCAAATGGTGCCAGGAGATGTGGCAATCTGCAAATGGTGGAAGGAGACGTGGAAAGTGACAATCTGCAAATGGTGGCAGGTGACGTGGCAAGTGACAATCCACATCTGGTGCCACAGGCGACATGGCAAATGACAATCAACATCTGGTGGCAGGTGACGGTGGCAAGTAACACACTGCATCTGGTGGCAGGAGATGTGGCAAGTGACACGCCCAGAGCTCCCACCGATTCTGCATTATGGTGATTTGAACCACTTCATTATATATTGGAATGTAATAGAAATAATACATCAATCACCCTGACACCATATCAACCATGGTGCCACAATGATTGAAGTGCCAACACCAGCCATCACCCGAAAAAAATTGCTTAGCACCGGTCCCCCCCACACGGGCATGCAAAAAGTTTAATGACCGCTGCTATGGGCTCTAGCCCCAGATCTTTTGCAGACCTAGCAACGCCCCTGCCAGTAGGTCTAACTGCCTGTCAATATGTTCCCTTTTCAGTTTTCTCTGTTTTGCTAATAGTAAAATAATGCCTATTTGGCAGAGGTTTTTGTAAACACTGGAATGTAAAAGGGGCGCTTTAAGTGAACCCTGCTTAAAATCAGACATATAACACATTTGTAGTTTTAATTACATTCAAATGTTGAGAAATAATCCATTTCAAATTATACATGTTTATTGTATAACGGTCACACATTAGCTTTGGCAGCTGTACCTAATGGAACTGCACTACATAGCAAAGATGTTTTGTTTGTAACTGTTTTTCTCTTCTTTTTCTATACTAACTGCTATGCGCTCTCTTGCCTGGCAGCCTCTCCTATTATTTCACACAATTCCACATATAGGCAGGTCTAATGAGTATTTTTAGTTTGAGTTCTTTTTAATAATCTTGAGTGCACATAATAGACTTTTACAGTAAACCAAAGGAAATGTTTTAGGAAAAAAAAGCTTATATTAATTGTCTAAGAGAACCTGACAGCCATTTTATACCTAAAAGGTATGTCTGTATGCTATAACCATAGTTAGGTGGGAAGCACTTCTCTGTATGCTTCTTACCAAGGGCCCATCTTCCCTAAACTGTAGACTAAGCTCAGTTATCATTTTCCTATCCTAAGATTGGGCCTTAGTGGCCAGGAAGGAAACTATTTTTGGGTTGGGTGAAGGTATTTGGTGAGGCTTAGATCCCTTTCCATATGCATTCAAATGTGTATTTAAACTATGGATGGGTGAACAGTTCGGCCCGAGCATAAGTTCGGGCCGAACTTTGGTTGTTCGGACGTTCAGTGAACAATGAACGTTATGCGGTGTTTGCGGCAAATTTGTAAGCCGCGGAAACCTGTTAAAGTCTATGGGACACTAACATGAAAAACTCATTTTAAAGGCTTATATGCAAGTTCATTTCATAAAAAGTGTTTTGGGACCTGGGTCCTGCCCCAGGGGACATGTATCAATGCAAAAAAAAAAAGTTTTAAACTGCAGTTTTTTCAGGAACAGTGATTTTAATCATGCTTAAAGTGAAACAATAAAAATGAAATATTCTTTTAAATATCATGCCTGGGGGGTGTCTATAGTATGCCTGTATGCCTGTAAAAATGTCATTTAAAACTGATCGCAGCTGTAATGAATTGTCAGATACCTTCAATATAGATAAAACTCAATAAATAAACGGCATGGGTCCCCCCCCAGTCCATTACCAGGCCTGTGGGAGGCTCCCAGACACTGCATGCTTCTTCTCGATGACAGCTGTTATATAGCTGAGGGCGGGGCCACCTGGTGATGTAAACGGGTGATCCCGCCCCCTCTGACGCACGTGATGTCAGAGGAAGGCGGGGTCACCTGTTTACATCACCGAGTGGCCCCACCCTCAGCTATATAACAGCTGTCGATGCAAGAAGCATGCAGTGTGCAGGAGCCTCCCATGGAGATGGAACTGTTGTGTTTTTTTCGGGTTCGTTGGGCAGCGCAAGTTGAATTTACATTGTGGGACATTTTAATTTTTTTATTTTTTAACAAAGGACTTGTCCCAAAGTGTCTCCTGTCATTTTTACTATTTTTGCCACTTTTTTTTGTGAATTGGTTGGGTACAATGTACCCGTTACCAATTCACATAGTATTGGGTACATTGTACGGGTACATTGTATTGGTACAATGTACCCATTACCAATTCACATAGGGAGGGCCGGTATCTAGGGGTCCTCTTGTTGAAGGGGGCTTCCAGATTCCGATAAGCCCCCCGCCCGCAGACCCCAATAACCACCTGGCAAGGGTTGTGGGGATGACGCCCTTGTCCCCATCAACATGGGGACAAGGTGCTTTGGGGCTACTACAAAGCATCCTCCCCATGTTGAAAGCATGTGGCCTGGTACAGTTCAGGAGGGGGGCGCTCTTTTGTCCCCCCCTCTTTTCCTGCGTCCTGCCAGGTTGCATGTTCGGATAAAGTCCTGGTATGGACTTTGGAGGGACCACTACACCATTTTTTTTTTTGGCGCAGGGTTCCCCTTAAAATCCATAGCAGACCCTTCAGGTCTGTTATGGATTTTTGGGGGACCCCTATACCATTAAAAAAAATGGCGATGGGTGCCCCTTAATATCCATACCGGACCTGAAGGGCCTGGTATGGATTTTGGGGGGACCCCCTATGCCATTTTTTAAACATTTTGGCACAGGGTTCCCCTTAAAATCCATACCAGACCTGAAGGGTTTGGTATGGATTTTAGGGGGACCCCTATGCCATTTTTAATGGTAATGGACTGGGGGGGAACCCATGCTGTTTTTTTCAATAATTTTTATCTATATTGCCAGGATCTGACAATTCATTACAGCCACAATCAGTTTCAAATGACATTTTTTCCTTTAGAACAGAACAGTACCACAGCAAAACAGTACCACAGAAAATTGCGCCACTTTACAGGCATACTATAGACAGCTCACAGGCACAATATTTAAAGGATTATTTCATTTTTATTGTTTCAATTTAAGCATCATTAAAATCACTGCTTATCAGGTGCATGCGCGGACCGCTTCAAGATGGGCGCTTCAGCCAGGAGCTCCCTGCTGTTTCGATCACCCGGCGCACCTGGAGATCCGGGGCCCCGTGGACTGCAACACCTACCTCATCTACCGGTGGAACACCTGGGGCACACGCCCATGTCAGCGGGTCCGACCAGGAGAGACCTGGGAGACCAATTCAGGGCAGCCAGCGAACGGGCCAAATCCAAGGTGGCGGGCGCCATGCAGACACACTCGCCAAGTGCTGAGGAGTCCCCTGGAGCCAGGAAAACCTATACCTCAGTGACCCGCATCCACACTCCTGGGACCCTAATGAGCATGGCTCACTCCCCAGCCTCCACAGAATCCCTGATCGAGCACTCCATGGAGGAACTCCTGAACTCTCCCCTTGGGCCTACATCACTTCACACTTCAGACAGCCCTATCATGACAGAAATTACCCCTCACACAATGCTTTCACTGTCAGCACTACTAGACAGAGGTTTAGCCCAGACTGCAGCCAAAATAACTGGTGATATAAAAGGAGTACTTCCAGATCCTAGGCACAAGGATGGAAGCTATTGAACATAAGTTTGACAAAACAATCTAAAAACAGACAGAATTCTGATCACATCCAGGTCCTACAGGATCAACTGAATACTGCATTATCCCGGATAGAAGACCTAAAGAACAGGTACAGAAGGGAAAACTTCAGAATCAGGGGGCTCCCAGAATCGATCATGTCTGTGGTGCAAGACTTTCTCCAGCAGCTGATCCCTAACATCTCCTTGCACAAGCTGGAGATTGATCGAGCACACAGAACTCTGGGACCCCCCAGGAAAGATGGCACACCCAGGGACATCGTGGTAAAACCCAACTTCTTTTCAATGAAGGAAGAGGTGATGAAGCTGTGCAGACATCAAAACTCCCTCACTTGCCGAGGGCACGCCATTCACATGTTCGCAGATATATCACCAATCACAATAGAAAAAAGGAGAGCCCTGAAACCCCTACTTGCAGTATTGTCTCAACGTGACATTAAATATAACCATAACACTAAAGCTGGCCATGCACCATGCAATCTTCTTGTTCAATTTGTTCAATTTTCTTTGGATTTGCCTTCGGCTGTGTGGTAGAAGGGCCTGCCTGATTGCATACAAGTTGAGGGTGTTTGGGTTTGGCCTCCTATTGTATGGTTTTGGTGAATCTGGACCAGAGTTGCACGGGAGAATTGTATGGTGTATGGCTAGCCTAACTTTGCACAAATGTTTTTTACCACATGTGTACATGGTTCATTACCTTTTTTGCAAGGTTCCCATGTGTTTTGAGTTGATTTAAGAGCTGTGGTCTTCAAAGAGGTAGACCAGTTGTTTATTTCACATAGTAATTGGTTTAGTGAGATTGTTATTTATCTATTGATATAAACACATATATTGGAAGAACCTGTCATATGGTCACTGCCAATATTATACTATGTATAGAAAGAATAGAGACAGGTGCATAAACACTGCATTTTGTCCCATTTTTATCTACCTCATATAGTTCTGCCCATACACTTGAAGACAACTCATCGAGAGATGTGATTGCTTCAAAGAAAGACGTTCAGCAACGTTAATGTTGTTACCTGATTGGGATTAATGCATCCCATACGGAGTGATGCAAGGTTTTAAATGAGCACTTTTGTGAAGCTGGAGTGGCGGGGTTATCAGAGAGTGATAAGTTTCACAATCCTTTATATGCTGCAAAGAATAATATTCACACATGTAGGAATTGAAGTAAAAGCATTTATTCACACATAGACTCCTGTAAATCAGGAGACTTTTGGTCGCATTATTGCGACAGGACGCCAGTTTTCTGCCCAGCTTCTAATTCACATATGTCACCACGTTTTTTGAAAGTTGAAATCATCATGTATATACACATACACACACATATAAAGAATTGCTTTTCATCATTATTTTTATCTTTATGTCGTTAAAAATTTTTGCATATATTTATGCACCATACACACATATTTAGTCTTTTCTTGTAGACACTGATAGTGGTGTTGGATGCACATCTTTTTATCACATGCATATAGACCCAATTCCAATTCTCATCCTATATACCGTTTACATTATACCGCAGCCACCAGCTCACATAGTTTGCCCATACTTGCGCCTATCCGTATGATAATTTATACGTTTGAACGTCAAATTCCAGCACCCATCTCATTATTGTGGTTTTGAAAAATAACAAACATGTTTTTCAAAAACCTTGAATAGAATTTTTTATTATTTATATATGTTGACATTTGCCAATATGAATACATTTCATTTATATATTCATGTCTTCATTAGTGATTCCACTATAGGACGCACATCCAATCACATCTATGCCAAAAAGATCCCACACAGACTAACGATCAGCTGTTTCAAATCAGATAATCAATATGTAGTCATGTGGTAGATAAATTATGTGTATATAAGTGGTGATCACTTTCGTACAAACCAGCTATGAGTAAGCGCTCTATGGGAGCGTGAAACGCGTTAGCGGTTATGCTGCATTATCCCAACAAAGCCATGTACGGATTTTAATCATGTTATTACTTTTTTAAATAAAGAGGATTTTATTTTTCACTTTTCCAATCCGGAGTGCGGCTGTCCAGATTTTTCCATCACACACGTGACATTAAATATAGGTGGGCCTTCCCCTTTGCTCTGAAGTTTGATTACAAGGGCAAGACACACTTTTCACAGATTGCAAGAAGGAGAACAACTCCTATTAGATCTCTGCCTCATCTTATAAGAAGCAGCAATGGACCTCGCTAACTCCCCTGCAGGATCTGCCAAGCGCCCCTCTCCAGCGAGCCCTCTGACAAATGTTTGGGACAAACCTAAATTCAAAAGATCCAAGGAAACCAAACCACCATGACACTCCGAGTCAAGCTTCTTGGCAACAGTTTAAAAGGATTTCCCTTTTTATACTCCCTCCCGAGTTCCAGGAGACACTGGGGCGGTTAGCCCCTTAATTTTGCTCGAACAATTCATTCCCCCCCTTTTTTTTTTCCTTTTTCGGGCCATATCATCTTTTACTTCTTTATATCCTCCCTCTATTTGCTCTATTATTGCAGTTCAAGAAGCAATCTGAGTTCGCAAAGGGTTTTTTTTCTCTTTTCTTTTCCAAGTTCCAATTTGATTATATGGACATTAATGTTGTTAGTCTGCTGTTTTTATATATCTATTGATCATTTGCTCTGCACACAGTTGTGGTCCTGTTCCCCTAGGGCGGGTTCCTGGGAGGCCCGAGCCCCCCTCCTGCTTATCTTTCTGGAGGGGGGCAGGCCACTCAGGGATGCGCCCCGGGGCCTCCTGACTCCCCAAATTATATTGCTGTTCTTTTTTTCGCAGTTATTTCTAAGGTGCGCCGAGGTTGGGGCAGTGATGCCACGCCTCCCCCTACCCCACGGATTTGGTGATACCTTCTCCCTGGGTTAGGTGTCCACCCTGTTTGAAGGGAAGGGACGTGTTTACTATGTTTTTGAGCAGCAGGTCTCAATTCACTTGCTGCTCACTCAGGCCCCTAGCGGGCTTGGGTCCCCCTCCTTCCCTTCCCCCTCCTCCCCTCCTTCTCTATTCTATACTCACCATTCTTTCTCTTGCAGTCAGCTGTCAGATCTATGGCAAACAAATTAGCCACTGATGGCCACCGCTCTCACATCATGCGAGACCCCAAGACCAGCATTGATGCTTCCGCCAGGTAAGTGACGATAGATTGGGAATGATCCCGACCCTACAGCTCCATGGCTAGTTCTGACCCCCCAGCTACTCCGTTAAGAGTAGCAACCCACAATGCTCAGGGTTTAAATTTCCCCTCCAAACATAGGAAGGTATTAGACTATATGAAATATTGCAAAATAGATGTCCTATTCCTTCAGGAAACACACTTCCCGATCTGGTACAAGCCACCTTCATTCATGCCCAATTCCACCTGTTTTTCTTAACTAATGCAGAATATAAAACTAGAGGGGTGGCTGTTCTCATTTCAAAGAACTGCAGGTTCTCTCTGAAGTCGGAACAGAGGGACCCCGAGGGGAGATATATCCTAATCAAAGGCACAGTTGATGGCTGTCTCTACTCCTTAGTGTCCTTTTATGCCCCCAACTCACCAACTGAAATTCTTCTGTAAACTATTTAAAACATCAAGCCCCCTGTTAGAGGGTTCTATAATCCTAGGCGGGGACTCAAACGTAGCCTTCGATCAGGGCCTAGATAAATCCATACCCCCCATGCACAAGCCATGCGCCCAAGAAGGAGTAGCTCAAAGATTGCTAACGTGATATATCAGCAGGGCTTCACAGACATCTTGAGAGAATTGAACCCTTCCAAGAATGATTGCCGTATATACTCGAGTATAAGTCGTTCCGAGTATAAGTCGAGGCCCTAATTTACCACAAAAAAATGGGAAAAACATATTGACCCGAGTATAAGACGAGGGTGGGAAATGCACAGCTACTGTAAGTAGAAAAGAGGGTCAACAGTGCCCATTTGCAGCCTCACTGTGCTCATTTGCATGCCTCACTGTGCTCATTTGCAGCCATAGGTCCCCCGAACTTCAAACTAGGTAGTTAAGGGTTCCTAGATGCCCCCTAGCTGCAGCCAAAATTTGGGGTCTCTGAACCCAAAGGGTCCCAAAATGACATTGCTGCAGATGGACACAGTTGACCGAATTTGGAGCCCCGTATCTTGGGGCCACTTAGTGCTAAGAACCCCAAATTTGGTGTGCAAACCCAGTGGAACTAGCACCATAAAATATCTAAAGCTGGGGTTTACAGAACCAAGTGGCCCCGAGATACAGGGCCTCAATATCGGTTCAGAAAATGTCAAGCACTTTTCTGTAGCAGAGAATGACATTTTCCGAACCGGGTTTGGGGCCCCGTATCTCGGGGCCACTTGGTGCTAAGAACTCTATCTTTGGATATGTTATGGCACCAGTTCCACTGGGTTTGCACTCCAAATTTGGGGTTCCTAGCACTAAGTGGCCCTGAGATACAGGGCCCCAAAGTCGGTTCAGAAAATGTCAAGCACTTTTCTGTAGCAGAGAATGACATTTTCCGAACCGGGTTTGGGGCCCCGTATCTCGGGGCCACTTGGTGCTAGGAACTCCATCTTTGGATATGTTATGGTACCAGTTCGACTGGGTTTGCACATCAAATTTGGGGTTCCTAGCACCAAGTGGCCCTGAGATACGGGGCCCCCAAATCGGTTTGGAAAATGAAATTTTTTGCTGCAGAAAAGTGCTTGACTCGAGTATAAGTCGAGGGGGGCACTTTTAGCACAAAAAAAATGTGCTGAAAAACTCGACTTATACTCGAGTATATACGGTACATGCATTTCTCACATGCATATCAGTCCTATGCCAGAATTGATCACCTTCTGGTGTCGAATGCCCTTATTCCCTCAGTCAGTAAAGCACAAATCATAGACACGGTCTGGTCAGATCATTCCATGATGAGCAATGAGTTAAACAACCGAACCCCTCACGCTAAATCTTCCTACTGGCAATTAAATGAAATGATCCTCTCGGACCCCATCAGAAAAATAGAAATTGAAAAGGCCACCTCTGAATATTTTTTACTGAACGACACCGCCAACATCTCGGCAGAGACCCTATGGGCGGTGCATAAAGCCGCTATTAGAGGCAAAATCATTCAAATCGCATCCCAAATTAAAAGAGCGAAAAAGGTTGACATTGGGAACCTGGAAAAGAACTTCCAGGCACTTCGTCTGGAACACAAAAGACCCACGTCGCTTCCCCCATCCCGCCTTGATTCAGTCCACCTTGAACTAAACCTAGCACTAACAGCTAATGCAGAAAAAAGTATCAGATGGCAAGGGGCAAAATACTACCATCAGAAGGACAAGCCTGGGTCTCTCTTGGCCTCCAAACTTACATCGCACATACACCTTCCTCAAAATAAACATAGCTTGCCAACCACCCACGGCAAACCCCCTCAGCATCATGGAAGCCTTTTACAAATTCTACTCTGACTTGTATAGTGGACAAAGGGTGAAAAGGACCCCTGATCTACCTAAATTTCTAGAAAATCTACCTATACGCACTTTATCAGAAGAACATAGAGACAGGCTTGAAGCTCCAGTCACAATGGAGGAAGTGTTAGAGGTGATTAAAAACCTAAAGAAAAAAACTGCCCCAGGTCTAGACGGGTTCTCCATTTCCCTACTTTAAAGCCTTTGCACACACAATAGCACCATACTTAGCAATATTTATCAATTCCAAATCCAAAGGAGAGCCCCTGGATACACAGCTGAATGCCACGTCCATAACCGTCATCCCAAAACCAGACAAGGACCCAGGTGAAGTAAATAGCTATAGACCCATATCCCTGATCAATAATGATCTACAAATAATGACTAAAGTCATGGCCAATCGCCTAGCGTCCTTTATTGGAACATACATACACAAAGATCAAGTAGGGTTCATCCCCGGAAGACAAGGTCCTGACCAAATCAGAAGAGCAGTGGATGTGGTTTCTATCTTACAATCTGGGTGGGATGGCGGTCATGATCAAGCCGGGATGCTGCTATAGTTAGACCTGCAAAAGGTGTTCGACTTTGTCTCTTGGTCATACCTATTTGCCATTCTGGAACTTTAGGGCTTCGGCCCTCGATTTACAGGACTCCTCAAATCTCTATACTCTACTTCCGAGGCCAAGATCAAATTACAAGGGCTATACTCAGATCCCATCAAAATAGCAAGAGGAACGTGCCAGGGATGCCCTCTATCATCGCTGATCTTTGCTATATCAATTGAATCGCTAGTAATTGCTATTCGCACCAACCCAGACATAGCAGGGGTCAGATGTGGGCCCAACGTCCATAAATGTGGCCTGTTCGCAGATGATCTCATCCTCTTTGCCACCTCCCCACCACATCCCTACCAGTCATATGTAAACTCCTGGAAGATTTTGCTGGGATCTCGGGTCTACAAGTTAACTATACCAAGTCACAAGCACTTAACGTCTCTCTCCAGCCGTCTCTGGTGGCCCAGTTGAAGGATTAATTTTGCTTCTCTTGGAGTAAATCCTCCATCCGTTATCTCGGAATAAATCTTACCCCCAAATTTTAACAACTCTACCAAGCTAATTATCCCCCAATCTACAAAAAACTAGAAACAGATCTCAAACAGTGGTCTCCACATCAACTCTCCTGGTTGGGCAGGATTAATTCTATCAAAATGACACTACTTCCTGGACTCCTGTACCTTTTGTTCACTCCCAATATATCCATTAGAAAGGACCATCTTTCATTGTTCCAAAGGAAAGTGGTTAAATTTATCTGGGGTAAATCTGGCCATCACCTTGCGTGGCAAACCCTATTTAGACTGAGGGATAAGGGGGGATTGGGCCTTCCTAATCTGTTCTGGCATTACCAATCAGCTAGACTAGCTCAGATATCAACGATTTATTCTAGAATGGCTAGACCAGACTGAGTAGACATGGAGAGGCAGGCGGTCCCATCCTTCACTCTGGACTTTCTCCTATGGTGCTCTCCCAAGGCCAGGCCTTCTATCCTATCACCTTCCCTGTCACATACTTTTGCGATATGGGATAAACTCAGGAATTCCCCATCTTAAATTTCACCATGCAAATCCTTGGCACACATTTTCCATAACCCAGAATTTCACCCAGGCATGGACATCAGAGCATTTCAGTGGTGGCTGGATAAGAGGATGTACCGGATCGGGCACCATTTCACTTCTGCAGGACCCATCTCCCTCCCCCATTGTATTAAGATTCTGGATCTACCCGATTCGGAGAGATTCAGATTTCAACAACTGTCACATTATCTACACTCTATATGGTCTATGAAACCTGAGCCTCCCCAATTCACCCCTTACGAACAATGGTGTGGATAACTTATGGAACAGAGGGGAGGGATTTCCATAATTTATTCGTCACTTGCTCAAAATAGCCGGAAATCCCCATATATGCTGGCGTGGGAGGCAGTTACGCAGGAAACATGGGACCTGGACACCTGGCACAAAGCCTTTTCCAGCTCATTCAAGGGTATCCTCAATATATCACTAACAGAAGCCAGTCTGAAGGTCATCACTAGATGGTATATGACCCCCCTTAGGCTCTCCATCATGTTCCCTTCAGTTTCCCCCTTATGCTTCTGAGGGGAACCATGATGCACATATGGTGGGAATGCCCCAAAATCAGAAGCTTCTGGAACAGGATTTTCCAAATAAAATCCAAAGTCACAGGACTTGTGATTCCCAAGTCTCCCTCAACAGCTCTTCTCAACCGGTCAATTCCCAAGATTTTGAAATTATCTAAAAAATTAATATTCTTTATCTTCCTGGGCGCCAAACTCACCATAGCTAAAGCCTGGAAGCTTCCCAAGATCTCAATCATAGCGGCCAAACCCAAAATATCCTGGATTATGTTCCAAGAGAAGATTGTGAGATCCATATTAGACACCTCAGCCCAGTTCAGGGAGACTTGGGAACCTTGGGCCAACTATATGGGAGTAGGCAACCCCAAGCACGTTTCAACCGTAATGATTGTTTTCAAGGTCTGAATGACTGACGGCACAGCCCCTTTCTCTTTATTTCTAACTATCTTTTTTCTACCCTACTCTCCTTACCTTCTCCACACCCACTTTTCATGTCCAGACTAATAAATGTAGGTGTTCACCGCTCCAGAATGATTACCTCTCCTGAGGTCAGCTGTCTCCACAGTTAAAACAGAGTGCTGGGGGGGGGGCGTGGCTTGACGCATGGAGGAATAAGACACTCTCTCCTGGAGCTCCCACACACGCCGGCTCAATCGAGGCTCTCAGCACTTCCCAGCACCGCCATCCAGGTCTGTTATGGGGAGGAAGGGTGGGGGAGACAGGCGCCGAACCCCCGATCCACACCCAGAAAGGGACATAGACCAGTTCTTCACACATTTGGGCCACAATCGCTCCGGCCCCCCCTCGTCCAAGATGGTGCCCACCCGGACCTCTGGCACACACGCTGCCTCACAGGGAGCTGCCTCACAGCGCTCCACGCCACACATGAAAACCAGGCAGAGGGCCCGATCTCCCCCTGATTCTGAAGCAGGATCCATCCGTTCAGCCTGCCATTCCCCTGAATCCCACAGATCCTATACTGGATGGGACATGGAAGCATATATCAAAGCTCTCCCCACCAGAAACGATTTTGAGGCCTATGTGCAACGCTTAGAGCGTTCATACAAACAGGAGATGTCTGAACTACGCAGAGATATCACTAACAGAATTGAGGAGGTAGAACATAACATGGAGGAGACTGCATCCACCTTGCAAACGCATGACACTATTTTGCATGAGCATACCCTACAGATTCAGCACTTGATGTACCATCAGGATGACCAGGAAAACCGGGCCAGACGTAACAACATACGCATACGCGGTGTCCCTGAATCTGTTGAAACCAAAGATCTAGCACCGGCAGTCTCCGCCATCTTTAATGACTTGCTTCAGAAAGACAAAGATGACCCACTGGAGCTCGACCGGGTTCACAGAGCCCTCGGCTCTAAAAATTTGAATCTAGAGCACCCCAGAGATGTGATCTGCAGAGTACATTTCTATGCGGTTAAAGACGCCATCATGCAAGCTGCACGTGCTCAATCAGCCATATACTTCAATGAAACCCCAGTGTCTCTTCTCCCTGATATATCTAAATTGACTTTGGACATGCGGGCCCTGAAACCTCTCACCGGAGCCCTTCAAGTTAAACAGATCAAGTACCGCTGGGGTTTCCCCTTTAACCTGTTCGCATCTCACGAAGGAAAATCTGCAACGTTCCGCACGCTAGGTGATCTACCCAAGTTCCTTGGAACTTTTGAACTGCCAGAGATTTCCATTCCTGATTGGCCCCTCCATGCTGCCACTCCGGGCTTCAAAGCTGCACCAGGTTGGCAGAAACGATCAAAGAAGAACAAACGGTCCAAGTCGGACTTTCCCTCTGCGACCGACGGATTAACTCTCTTCTCTGGAGCCTTGTCAATTTTTTCCCCAACAGGTTTCTAGCCGGTGGTGTCATTCCCGGTTGCAGTTTCTTTGGAACACTTGAATACTAACCCAATATGTTTTACTTCCTTAATGCAGGATTTAAGTTAGAGTTTGTGTCCCCTGATTCTTTTGATGCGCGGTGGCCCGTTACAAGGTCACCGTCCATCAAACTCCTCCTTCCTCCCTAATCAATGTCTCATCCCTTCCCATCCCTCCCCCCCCCCCCTCTCCTTCCCTCCCCCTGATTACTCCCTGCCATATAGGTTTTTGGCATGTTGCTGGGAAAATGACTCTGTATGCTGTTTGCTAATCCTGAACTCTTTAGGGGACATGTTCTTCTGGGATATCACTAGTACAGTGTCTTGCTTACACAGCTACGCGGAGCCCTGAGATGTTATACTTATTGTTACCAGTTTATGTTATTATCCAGAGTCATTATTTTTTGTTTTCTTTTACTTTTCTGCCCGGCGTGTGCAGGCCCCTCTTTGCGCTGACCACTGTTCCCCCACTTGAGGGTTTTTCAGCGCCCTTTAGGGTGTTAGCTGATACGTTGCTGACAACACTACTAGTGAGGCTATTTCGGCCTCTTTTCCTCTTTTCTTTTTCCTTTTTTCCTCTCTATTTCCTTCACTCCAGCTTCTTCTTTTTTCTCACCACTAGATGTCCTCCCTCTCCATCCTTAATCCCCTGTACTCAGTTTTTGGAGACAGCAAACCTCCCCTTTATCTGTTTTTTTTATACCAGATAGAACTGTTTTCTTATGGCACCAGAAACCGCCTTGAAAGTCGCCTCATTAAACTGTAGAGGTCTTAATGTTCCTGAGAAGAGACGGCAAAAACGTTATCACTTCCTTAAATTGCGAACTCAAATCCTTCTCTTACAGGGAACCCATTTTAGATCAGATAAAATCCCACAATTCCTTCATAAACAATATCCCGTTTGGTATCACAGCACCAACACCACAGCAAAATCTAAAGGGGTCTCTATAGCCTTCCACGCATCTTTTACCCCAGATGTCCTTGACACGTATATTCACCCGTTAGGCAGGTATATTTTTCTTAAACTGTCTTACATGAATGTCATATACACTGTTGGTAACATGTACTCTCCTAACCAGAATCAGCAACAATTCCTCTCTTCCGTGATCACCCGTCTGAAAAGATTTTGTACAGTCAACATGATCCTGGGAGGGGACCTCAATGCCACCTTGATACCTCGTCTTGACTCCTCAACTGGTAAGTCCTCGATCTTCCCAACCTCCCTGACCAAAATGAGAACACTCCTGTCTGACTTATCTCTTGTTGATGTATGGCGGATGCTACATCCCACCACCAAAGACTACACTTTTTATTCACCTGTACACGCCACTTACGGTAGACTAGACTATCTCTTCATCTCACAATCTCTATTAGATTTCTCGCCGTCCGCATCTATTGGTATCACTCTTTGGTCTGACCATGCCCCTATTCACATGAGCTTGGGACACACTCCTACACGCAATCGAAACTCATCTTGGAGATTGAATGATAATCTCTTAAATGACTTAGTTTGCTCTCAGGACATAGCACAGACCATTAAACATTTTGTTGCAGACCATGCTCATGATTCCACTAACCCATTCACGAAATGGGAAGCCCTTAAATGTGTGCTCAGGGGCAAATTTATGCAACACGGTTCCAGACTTAAGCGTGCGCGTATTGCAGATACGAGGCGTCTTCTCACCTCCATTGCCAACCTAGAAGAATCGCACAAACACAACCCCATTAACTCGACTCTCCTGGATCTCACCAACGCTAGAAGAGACCTCTTGTGTATTTTTGCAGAGAGATCTCTTGTAGCCAGAGACAAAGGCAGATTTACTTATTATTCTCAAGCCAATAAGTGCGGCAGACATCTTGCATCTACCCTTCAGCCCCACAAATCTAGAAAGCCCATCCCATTCATAAAGTCTCCCACCAAAGGTAAAATCAGGCAGAATTCGGCTATTGCCGAAGAACTCCGCCAGTACTACTCAACATTATATAACCTCACCCCTCGGACCCCGTTAACTACACCCACCTCGCCAGATCTATCTTGCCATATTCAGGAGACAGCACTTCCATCTCTTCCGACATCTGACTCGGAGGACCTGGAGGACTCTTTATCCGATACAGAATTCCTCTCCATAAAAAGCCTCAAGAACGGCAAGAGCCCAGGTCCCGATGGGTTCTCCTCTCGTTTTTACAAACTCTTTGCTCCACAACTGTCCCCTCTGTTAGCGAAAGCTTTTAATGCACTTGATGGGACTGTTGCCCCCTCCACTTCTATGCTTCAATCCCAAATAGTAGTCATCCCTAAAGCTGGAAAAGACCCGTCTATCTGCTCCAACTATAGACCGATTTCCCTTTTTAAACATCGATTTAAAATTATATGCCAAAATACTTGCTAACCGTCTCTCCCCTCTGCTACCGAAATTAATACACAAGGATCAGGTTGGTTTTGTTCCTGGTCGAGAGGCCAGGGACAACACCACCAAAACCACACACTTAATCACTTTTGCACAACGTCACCGCCTACCAACCTGCCTCCTCTCTTGCCTTTGATAGGGTCAGTTGGTCTTTCCTTCAATCCACACTTTCTCAAATAGGTCTAGGCCCGAGAATGTTGACACGTATTATGTCACTCTACTCTACACCCTCTGCCACGGTCCTAGTTAACGGTACCCAATCACGTAACTTTACGATTGCCAATGGCACCAGACAGGGCTGTTCCTTCTCCCCTCTCCTGTTTGCCCTGGTGATTGAACACCTCGCTCAAGCTATTAGATCGAATCCTAACATACAGGGCATTCAGACCCCCTCATCTCATTGTAAACTCTCTCTTTATGCAGATGACTTACTCCTGTACGTAACCAAACCTCATATTTCCATACCCTCAATACTTGCAGAGATAGATAGATTCGGTCGCTTTAGCAATTATAAGTTAAACATCTCCAAAACTGAGGCCCTAAACATATCTTTACCACAATCTATACTCTCAGTCCTCCAATCTAACTTTTCATTTCAATGGTAACCAAATTCCATCTCCTATCTAGGTACGGCTATACCGAAAAACGCCTCAGATATTTACGCCCTGAACTTTAGCCCTCTCCTCCAAAAACTTAGACACTTAACGGAAGAACGAATGGATTTAGCTGTGTCCTGGGTAGGTCATATTAATGCACTAAAAATGGATATCCTCCCCAAACTCCTATACTTATTCCAGGCCCTCCCCATAGCCCTCCCCCCGGCCTTCTTCCGCTCCCTTCGATCAATGGCAATCCGTTTAGTTTGGAAGGGTAGCCATCCGAGGCTGAGACATAAACTTTTATGCTCTCCTGTTACAAAAGGTCGGTTAGGTCTTCCGGACTTTGAGTTATAACATACGTCCGCAGTTATTTCTCGTATCTTTGAATGGTTCCCCCGTCCCATGACCAAAACTACCACATTTGTAGAGCAAGATCTATCCACGTACGACCTCAGAGCGCTCCTCTGGGGATACGATCATTCATTTAAATCAATCACTACGATGTCCCCCCTTACTAAAGATGCTTTGGCGATTTGGTACCATAAGAAATATACATACGCTCTATCTTCTGAACCTAACCCCCCTGTTTGACAACCCAAAATTTCCGGAGGGCCACTCCACACACTCCATAGACAACTATCATAGAGATTCTTGGCCCACGGCATGACATTTTGTTGACACCACCCTAGGTACCTTTACATCCACCCCAACAGACACAACCTCCAGAGTGACTTGGCTCACTCGTAGACCTCTGAACGTATACTGCAAACAGATCCATGATTCTAACCAAATTCATAGACCCTTGACCGGATTCGAACAACTCTGCACTCTATCAGAGACTCCACGGCACATTTTATCACTTATATACAAACAAGTTTCAGAGCACACCCACGGAGCCCTTCCTACCTACACAACAAAATGGTCAGCGGAGGTTGGGATTGAAATATCTGAGGGGGACTGGAGTAAAGCCTTTCTCTTCACGAGTAAGACCTCAATTTCGAGTTACATGCAAGATAAAAATTATAAAGTCCTATCAAGGTGGTATCGAGTCCCCACAACCCTTAGGGTAATGTTCCCTTCCAGCTCAGATATGTGCTGGAGATGCAACTCCATGAAAGGTACTTATATACATATCTGGTGGGAATGTGATGTGCTTCTACTGTTTTGGACACAGATCTTCCAAATTTATTCAGAGATCTATGACAAACCTCTAATACCTTCTCCTACCATTGCCCTCCTCTCCATTTTACCCGGGACCATAAAGTCACAAAAAAATAGTCTATTGAAGTTTTTCATTAGCGCAAGCAGACAACCTATACCCAGACACTGGAAAACCACTACGCCCCCTTCTTTAACCACTTGCCGACCGCCGCACACAGATGTACGTCGGCAGAGCGGCACGGGCAGGCAAAAGGGCTTACCTGTACGTCCCTGCCTGCCCGCGGGTGGGGGGTCCGATCGGACCCCCCCCCGGTGCCTGCGACGGTCGGCAAATGTCCCCCGGCGATCGGTGGTGAGGGGGAGGCCATCCATTCGTGGCCCCCCCCTCGCGATCGCTCCCAGCCAATGGGATCATTTCCCTGCCTCTGTATTGTACACAGAGGCAGAGGAAATGATGTCATCTCTCCTCGGCTCGGTATTTTCCGTTCCGGGCCGAGGAGAGAAGACTGGAATGTGAGTGCACAACACACACACACACAGTAGAACATGCCAGGCACACATTACACCCCGATCCCCCCCCCGATCGCCCCCCGATCCCCCCCAATCACCCCCCCCCCCCGTCACAAACTGACACAAAGCAGGTTTTTTTTTTTTTTTTTTTTTTCTGATTACTGTATTGGTGTCAGTTTGTGACAGTTAGTGTGTTAGGGCAGTGAATGTTAGGCCCCCTTTAGGTCTAGGGTACCCTCCTAACCCCCCCTAATAAAGTTTTAACCCCTTGATCACCCTCCGTCACCAGTGTCACTAAGCGATCATTTTTCTGATCGCTGTATTAGTGTCGCTGGTGACGCTAGTTAGGGACATAAATATTTAGGTTCGCCGTCAGCGTTTTATAGCGACAGGGACCCCCATATACTACCTAATAAATGTTTTAACCCCTTGATTGCCCCCTAGTTAACCCTTTCACCACTGATCACCGTATAACTGTTACGGGTGACGCTGGTTAGTTCGTTTATTTTTTATAGTGTCAGGGCACCCGCCGTTTATTACCGAATAAAGGTTTAGCCCCCTGATCGCCCGGCGGTGATATGCGTCGCCCCAGGCAGCGTCAGATTAGCGCCAGTACCGCTAACACCCACGCACGCAGCATACACCTCCCTTAGTGGTATAGTATCTGAACGCATCAATATCTGATCCAATCAGATCTATACTAGCGTCCCCAGCAGTTTAGGGTTCCCGAAAACGCAGTGTTAGCGGGATCAGCCCAGATACCTGCTAGCACCTGCGTTTTGCCCCTCCGCCCGGCCCAGCCCAGCCCAGCCCACCCAAGTGCAGTATCGATCGATCACTGTCACTTACAAAACACTAAGCGCATAACTGCAGCGTTCGCATAGTCAGGCCTGATCCCTGCGATCGCTAACAGTTTTTTTGGTAGCGTTTTGGTGAACTGGCAAGCACCAGCCCCAGGCAGCGTCAGGTTAGCGCCAGTAGCGCTAACACCTACGCACGCACCGTACACCTCCCTTAGTGGTATAGTATCTGAACGGATCAATATCTGATCAGATCTATACTAGTGTCCCCAGCAGTTTAGGGTTCCCAAACACGCAGTGTTAGCGGGATCAGCCCAGATACCTGCTAGCACCTGCGTTTTTCCCGTCCGCCCGGCCCAGCCCACCCAAGTGCAGTATCAATCGATCACTGTCACTTACAAAACACTAAACGCATAACTGCAGCGTTCGCAGAGTCACGCCTGATCCCTGCGATCGCTAACAGTTTTTTTGGTAGCGTTTTGGTGAACTGGCAAGCACCAGCCCCAGGCAGCGTCAGATTAGCGCCAGTACCGCTAACACCCACGCACGCAGCATACGCCTCCCTTAGTGGTATAGTATCTGAACGGATCAATATCTGATCCGATCAGATCTATACTAGCGTCCCCAGCAGTTTAGGGTTCCCACAAACGCAGTGTTAGCGGGATCAGCCCAGATACCTGCTAGCACCTGCGTTTTGCCCCTCCGCCCGGCCCAGCCCAGCCCACCCAAGTGCAGTATCGATCGATCACTGTCACTTACAGAACACTAAACGCATAACTGCAGCGTTCGCAGAGTCAGACCTGATCCCTGCGATCGCTAACAGATTTTTTGGTAGCGTTTTGGTGAACTGGCAAGCGCCAGCGGCCTAGTACACCCCGGTCGTAGTCAAACCAGCACTGCAGTAACACTTGGTGACGTGGCGAGTCCCATAAGTGCAGTTCAAGCTGGTGAGGTGGCAAGCACAAGTAGTGTCCCGCTGCCACCAAAAAGACAAACACAGGCCCGTCGTGCCCATAGTGCCCTTCCTGCTGCATTCGCCAATCCTAATTGGGAACCCACCGCTTCTGCAGCGCCCGTACTTCCCCCATTCACATCCCCAACCAAATGCAGTCGGCTGCATGAGAGGCATTTTCTTTATGTCCTCCCGAGTACCCCTACCCAACGAACCCCCCCAAAAAAGATGTTGTGTCTGCAGCAAGCGCGGATATAGGCGTGACACCCGCTATTATTGTCCCTCCTGTCCTGACAATCCTGGTCTTTGCATTGGTGAATGTTTTGAACGCTACCATTCACTAGTTGACTATTAGCGTAGGGTACAGCATTCCACAGACTAGGCACACTTTCACAGGGTCTCCCAAGATGCCATCGCATTTTGAGAGACCCGAACCTGGAACCGGGTACAGTTATAAAAGTTAGTTACAAAAAAAAAAAAAAAAAACACATACAAAAATATAAAATAAAAAAAAAATAGTTGTCGTTTTATTGTTCTTTCTCTCTCTATTCTCTCTCTCTATTGTTCTGCTCTTTTTTACTGTATTCTATTCTGCAATGTTTTATTGTTATTATGTTTTATCATGTTTGTTTTTCAGGTATGCAATTTTTTATACTTTACCGTTTACTGTGCTTTATTGTTAACCATTTTTTTGTCTTCAGGTACGCCATTCACGACTTTGAGTGGTTATACCAGAATGATGCCTGCAGGTTTAGGTATCATCTTGGTATCATTCTTTTCAGCCAGCGGTCGGCTTTCATGTAAAAGCAATCCTAGCGGCTAATTAGCCTCTAGACTGCTTTTACAAGCAGTGGGAGGGAATGCCCCCCCCCCCCCACCGTCTTCCGTGTTTTTCTCTGGCTCTCCTGTCTCAACAGGGAACCTGAAAATGCAGCCGGTGATTCAGCCAGCTGACCATAGAGCTGATCAGAGACCAGAGTGGCTCCAAACATCTCTATGGCCTAAGAAACCGGAAGCTACGAGCATTTTATGACTTAGATTTCGCCGGATGTAAATAGCGCCATTGGGAAATTGGGAAAGCATTTTATCACACCGATCTTGGTGTGGTCAGATGCTTTGAGGGCAGAGGAGAAATCTAGGGTCTAATAGACCCCAATTTTTGCAAAAAAGAGTACCTGTCACTACCTATTGCTATGATAGGGGATATTTACATTCCCTGAGATAACAATAAAAATGATTTAAAAAAAAAAATGAAAGGAACAGTTTAAAAATAAGATAAAAAAATAATAATAATAAAGAAAAAAAAAAAAAAAAAAAAAAAAAAAAGCACCCCTGTCCCCCCTGCTCTCGCGCTAAGGCGAACGCAAGCGTCGGTCTGGCGTCAAATGTAAACAGCAATTGCACCATGCATGTGAGGTATCGCCGCGAAGGTCAGATCGAGGGCAGTAAGTTTAGCAGTAGACCTCCTCTGTAAATCTAAAGTGGTAACCTGTAAAGGCTTTTAAAGGCTTTTAAAAATGTATTTAGTTTGTCGCCACTGCACGTTTGTGCGCAATTTTAAAGCATGTCATGTTTGGTATCCATGTACTCGGCCTAAGATCATCTTTTTTATTTCATCAAACATTTGGGCAATATAGTGTGTTTTAGTGCATTAAAATGTAAAAAAGTGTGTTTTTTCCCCAAAAAATGCGTTTGAAAAATTGCGGCGCAAATACTGTGTGAAAAAAAAAAATTAAACACCCACCATTTTAATCTGTAGGGCATTTGCTTTAAAAAAAATATATAATGTTTGGGGGTTCAAAGTAATTTTCTTGCAAAAAAAAATTATTTTTTTATGTAAACAATAAGTGTCAGAAAGGGCTTTGTCTTCAAGTGGTTAGAAGAGTGGGTGATGTGTGACATAAGCTTCTAGATGTTGTGCATAAAATGCCAGGACAGTTCAAAACCCCCCCAAATGACCCCATTTTGGAAAGTAGACACCCCAAGCTATTTGCTGAGAGTCATGTTGAGTCCATGGAATAATTTATATTGTGACACAAGTTGCGGGAAAGAGACAATTTTTTATTTTTTTTATTTTTTTTTGCGCAAAGTTGTCACTAAATGATATATTGCTCAAACATGCCATGGGAATATGTGAAATTACACCCCAAAATACATTCTGTTGCTTCTCCTGAGTACGGGGATACCACATGTGTGAGACTTTTTGGGAGCCTAGCCGCGTACGGGACCCCGAAAACCAAGCACCGCCTTCAGGCTTTCTAAGGCCGTAAATTTTTGATTTCACTCTTCACTGCCTATCACAGTTTCGGAGGCCATGGAATGCCCAGGTGGCAAAAAAAAACCCCAAATGACCCCATTTTGGAAAGTAGACACCCCAAGCTATTTGATGAGAGGTATAGTGAGTATTTTGCAGACCTCACTTTTTGTCACAAAGTTTTGAAAATTGAAAAAAGAAAAAAAAAATTTTTTTTTCTCGTCTTTCTTTATTTTCAAAAACAAATGAGAGCTGCAAAATACTCACCATGCCTCTCAGCAAATAGCTTGGGGTGTCTACTTTCCAAAATGGGGTCATTTGGGGGGGGGTTTGTGCCACCTGGGCATTCCATGGCCTCCGAAACTGTGATAGGCAGTGAGGAGTAAAATCAAAAATGTACGCCCTTAGAATTCCTGAAGGCAGTGATTGGTTTTCGGGGTCCCGTACGCGGCTAGGCTCCCAAAAAGTCCCACACATGTGGTATCCCCATACTCAGGAGAAGCAGCTAAATGTATTTTGGGGTGCAATTCCACATATGCCCATGGCCTGTGTGAGCAATATATCATTTAGTGACAACTTTGTGCAAAAAAAAAAAAAAAAAAAAATTGTCACTTTCCCGCAACTTGTGTCAAAATATAAAACATTCCATGGACTCAACATGCCTCAAAGCAAATAGCTTGGGGTGTCTACTTTCCAAAATGGGGTAATTTGGGGGGGTTTTATGTCATCTGGGCATTTTATGGCCTTCAAAACTGTGATAGGTAGTGAGGAGTAAAATCAAAAATGTACGCCCTTAGAAATCCTGAAGGCAGTGATTGGTTTTCGGGGCCCCGTACGCGGCTAGGCTCCCAAAAAGTCCCACACATGTGGTATCCCCGTACTCAGGAGAAGCAGCTAAATGTATTTTGGGGTGCAATTACACATATGCCCATGGCCTGTGTGAGCAATATATCATTTAGTGACAACTTTTTGTAATTTTTTTTTTTTTTTTTTTTTGTCATTATTCAATCACTTGGGACAAAAAAAATGAATATTCAATGGGTTCAACATGCCTCTCAGCAAATTCCTTGGGGTGTCTACTTTCCAAAATGGGGTCATTTGTGGGGGTTTTGTACTGCCCTGCCATTTTAGCACCTCAAGAAACGACATAGGCAGTCATAAATTAAAGGCTGTGTAAATTCCAGAAAATGTACCCTAGATTGTAGACGCTATAACTTTTGCGCAAACCAATAAATATACGCTTATTGACATTTTTTTTACCAAAGACATGTGGCCGAATACATTTTGGCCTAAATGTATGACTAAAATTGAGTTTATTGGATTTTTTTTAGAACAAAAAGTAGAAAATATCATTTTTTTTCAAAATTTTCGGTCTTTTTCCGTGTATAGCGCAAAAAATAAAAACGGCAGAGGTGATCAAATACCATCAAAAGAAAGCTCTATTTGTGGGAAGAAAAGGACGCAAATTCCGTTTGGGTACACCATTGCATGACCGCGCAATTAGCAGTTAAAGCGACGCAGTGCCGAATTGTAAAAAGTGCTCTGGTCAGGAAGGGGGTAAATCCTTCCGGGGCTGAAGTGGTTAATGGAGTGGGTCAGTGAGGTAAACACTAAAATCATAAAAATACTGCGCTATCCCTCAAATCAAATAAACATTCAAAAGTGCGTCTATGAAAAACACAAATATTAGTGCTGCTGCAAAGATAAAATGTGAGACAACCCCCACCTCGATAGCTATAAATAAGATAGGCTGCGCTGCTATTACTTAAATGCGATCATGGTTGATTGATATGACCACACAAATAACACCCTTGTGTAGTGAACAACAATAAAGGAAAATAGGAAAAAAAAACATAATATTTGCTGACAAACAATAATCTCACAAATTAAACTATTACAGTCAAAATTGTTTTGTTTTTTTTGATATAGAGAATCAGAGACCAAGAGATATTATTAAGTTCATACAGTTAAAAAAAAGTCCTTGTTGGAAAAACTTTCATAATAAAAGGGAGAAACACCAATCTTCAAACGGTGTGAGCCATGCAAAGGATGTCTCCCTGGGGAGCGTGATGTTATAGAGAATTCCTCCACCTCAAACAAATCTGCTCCTTACCAGATCACTAGATCTCCTGTCACAGAGATCATGCGAGCAGGTGGCTGTGTCCCCCAGCCACTGGGTCTCTGTTGGGAATGTGTCTCACAGGTCACCACTCAGAGGATCCACTGAATTGAAGTAATACCGCTCAGATCCCAAAGATAAATATAAAAGAAAAATGCTCCATAGCGTGATACAGTTACCGTTTATTTGTAAAAAAAGGAATAAGAAATGCACTTACGATGTGTAAGGTTCAAAAACGCCTCTAAAACAATGTATGCCGGCCGGCTCGCAGCTGCTGCCCGTAACTTCCGGGATCAGCGTGGTGTGGTGGTGACGTCAGCACGCCGCTCCTCCATCTCCCAACTTGATGATTTCTTTTCCTCAATTAATGACAACAATAGGGGGATAAAGTTTGTTCATGAGAGTAGTTATGAGAGGATCAATTTCCTTGATCTAACTATATCCAAAGAAGGAGGTACCTTTAAAACCATTTCTTTCTTTAAGAAAACTGATCGGAATTCCTTCATTCCTATCGGAAGTTGTCATCATGACCCATGGCTAAAATCCATCCCTAAAAGCCAGTTCATAAGAATGAGACGTAATTGCAGACATCAGGGATTACAGGACACAGGCTGGTATCATATCCAACAGATTGGAGGAGAACGGATATGATAGAAAATCCCTAGTTGAAACAATGGAACAAGTGGGAACTATTGATAGAGCCTCTTTGTTGAATGAGGCCCCTAAGGGGGACTCGGGGGGACCTTCCTTACCGTTTATTACCGCTTTCTCTACGCAACATTACCAGATCACAAAGATCTTACGGAAGCACTGGCACCTCTTGGAGAATGATAAGGTTATCAAAACGATTTTGCCTAACAAACCACAAATTGTATTTAGGGGGGTCCCCTCGTTGCGGGACAGAATTGCTCCTAATGTAGTGGACCCACCTACCCAAAAGGTGTCTTTTTTCCAGAACTTATCTGGCTACCATCAATGTCGAAGGTGCCAGATCTGCTCACTCAATAAAAGCAAACAGAGAAAAACTGAGTCCTTCACATCTTCTAGTACATCTAGGGTCCATAAAATAGAGCCTTTTGTTACATGCAGTACAAAAGGGGTGGTATACTTATTGCAATGCCCATGTGGGTTGCAATATATAGGCCGGACTAAATGTCCCATGCAAGTCCATCTAGGAGAACACATTACAAATATTAAAAATGGCTACCAATACCATTCAGTGTCTAAACATTACGCTTTACATCACAATCGGAACCCTGCCAACACTTTATTTTTAGGGATAGATAGGTATAGTGCTCACTGGAGGGGTGGATCTTTGGTCAGGGAACTGTCCAGATTAGAAATGGTTTGGATCCATCGAGTCCGGTGTTATACCCCTCATGGTCTAAACATCGATACTGATGTAAACGCTTTAATTGATAATGGTTAGAAATTTATGTTATGGGCCTCATTCTGAGATCAAAGTGTCCGGTGGGGGTGGGCAATGTATAGGTCAATCCTCCCCTTTTTCATAGTCCCGGACAGACACTCAGGTTTTTCTGATTGTCTAGTACACAACACATAAAGTAGACATTCTCTTAAACCATATTGGTGTATTTGGTTACCAGCAACCAATGGGCACGTGATTCACTCTACTAGGAGACTAAGCCCATTCACTGAATACGGAGGTTGATTTAAGCTCTTTTTCATTAAGATGTACAACCCTTGAAAATTAGTCTTTACATCTGGGTGTTCCATTTGGGCACATGGGTGACCAACATATTATTCCATTAACATGTACCTAGGTTAATGTAGATGACCAATGCCCTCTTTATGTCCATTGATCTTAGGGAGTCACTCATTATCTCTTTTTTTAAACCAATTTAAAAAAAAAAATTCAATTTTTTCAATTTTTTTTTTTATTATATAACTTTTTTAATTATACAATTTACTCATATTTTGTTTTGAAAACAGTTTTGAGTATTGCTTTTTTACTAATTCACACTCAGTATTTTTGTCTAGATAGTCAGCAGCCCATTATGAACTGTCAGCAGGGATGGTGGGACCCCCTTGCTTATATTGTCTTTTCACCTTTAAGGAATCTGTTTACCTTATTGGTTTGAGGGTTCTTGAGTTTTAGGAATTTTTTTTTTTAATTTAAAAGCAAAAAAAATTGTTGTGATATCAGGATACCCACATGGATTTTAAAATGATGACTCTTTGTATTTTTACGTTTCTGTCATTCACATTGTCAGTACGTTCAGATTTGTCATATTCAGATTAGGGATTTTTTTCATAATATTACCAGTTTCTAAGGTAGGGATATGGTCCTTGTGCTGGTGACAGAAATTTGTATAATTAGTTCATATAAAAGAACAATTTCCTAATCTGGCAGAGGTATCATTCCAAATAATGAAATACAAGTTCCTGTCGCCCAATTCCAAAATGGCGAGGGCAGCTTTGGATGCCTTGATCTCAGAAGGGGGCGTTCCTGTGCAATTGATTGGACCTATTTAGGTGGTGTGTCAGCACGCCGCCCGTACCCCAGGAAGACGATTTGTCGAAACGGCGTAGGGAGGAGTGGCGTGCTGACGTCACCACCACACCACGCTGATCCCGGAAGTTACGGGCAGCAGCTGCAAGCAGGCCGGCATACATTGTTTTAGAGGCGTTTTTGAACCTTACACACTGTAAGTGCATTTCTTATACCTTTTTTTTACAAATAAACGGTAACTGTATCACGCTATGGAGCATTTTTCTTTTATATTTATCTTTGGGATCTGAGCGGTATTACTTCAATTCAGTGGATCCTCTGAGCGGTGACCTGTGAGACACATTCCCAACAGAGACCCAGTGGCTGGGGGACATAGCCACCTACTCGCATGATCTCTGTGACAGGAGATCTAGTGATCTGGTAAGGGGCAGATTTGTTTGAGGTGGAGGAATTCTCTATAACACCACGCTCCCCAGGGAGACATCCTTTGCATGCCTCACACCGTTTGAAGATTGGTGTTTCTCCCTTTATTATGAAAGTTTTTCCAACAAGGACTTTTTTTTAACTGTATGGACTAAATATCTCTTGGTCTCTGATTCTCTGTATCAAAAAAAACAAAACAATTTTGACTGTAATAGTTTAATTTGTGAGATTGTTTGTCAGCAAATATTAAGTTTTTTTCCTATTCCTATATCCTTTATTGTTCACTACACAAGGGTGTTATTTGTGTGGTCATATCAATCAACCATGATCGCATTTAAGTAATAGCAGCGCAGCCTATCTTGTATATAGCCAGTGAGGTAAACAACATTATGTTAATGGAAGAAATGCAGGCCAATGTCCTGGACAAACAAGCTAAATTTTCATATGTCTGGAGTGTTTGGAGGCATTACTCCACTTCGGACAAACTCAAACAGAGACTGCAAGGGACGAATTCCCCCTAGGTGTCATATATGACCCTGCAGTAGAACTTCGGTCGCACCCCATGGTGGCTTTGACTGATCGAGGTTCGCTGTCCCCCCCCCCCCCTCCTTGTTCTTCTTCAAACTATCCTATTCTTCTCCTTTCTTTAGTTCTCTTCTTATTCTTAACCCCTCTTTCCAGGTTTTCTACGATTTTTATAAATGCAATCTACCCTAAAAGTCTGCCTTCCCCCTGTGGGGGATTTTTCATGTTTTTCACCCCCTACATGTTAACAGTTATTGCACTTTACTATAGATAATGTGTTTGACAATTATTTATCTTAGTCTTTCTACCCAGTCTCCCTGAGTCCGAGGAAGCAGAAGGTTCCCATGGGGGCTTCCTAGACCGGTGTATACAACACCTAAAAGTCAACTGCCACATATACATGGGCCACAGACAAAGCAATATTGTAAACGATCATTGTTTGATTAATTGATTGCACTATTCTGACTTTTATATATTTCTGTACCCTGGTATATCTAGAGACCTTATGTGAGGTTTCTGGCATTGTTGTTGCTTTTCCTTTGTTACTATGTCTTATAAACTTGTTGTAAATTAATAAAAATCTAATTGAACCATAAACAGAGTGCTGGCTCTGTTTGCAACAGAGATAATGGAAAAAAAAATGAAAGGCTGGATAGCCGCACTCCAAATATTCACCTTTATTGAAAAGTAAAATCAAGGCATCAAAAGGTAGGTACAGACTAACTGCACTGCTGCTGACATGTTTCACACCAGGCACGGTGCTTAGTCATAGCTACGACTAACAAGCTGCGCTGTATATTATACTTCCCTGCATGAATCTTTTGTGAGTCATACCAATACACTTATATGAAAAAAGTGTTCACTATCACCCGTGATCAGTGCACAGAAAAATAGTGAAAAAATGTCAAAACATTCCATAAAAACTTATATTTGAATATATAGGTCCGTTACAACAGACAAAAAAAAAAAATATTCAAAAAACCAAAAAGTCCACTGATGTAGACACTCTTCCAGGGGATGGATTAAAGATTTTTCATAAATAGTGACATGGAGTTCCAACACTGGACGTGATGAGTGTGAGGGTATGTTGAAAAAAGTGCCTCCACCACAGATAATACTGCCGCTTACCAGCTCCCTAGGTCTCCTTTCACAGAGACCCAACGTGCCTTAGGCTTTTACCCAGCCTCGGGTGTTGCGGTAGCTGTCAGCGCCAGAGAAGTTTCCCTCACTTTCAATAAGAGATGTCATTCCATATGATGTATATTCGTTCATAAGCCGGGAAAAGATATGAAGCATCCATAATGTAATCCGTTTTAAAATTTTATTAGATAAAAAAATATTGCACTTACAATCAGGTAGATGTTTGTTCAGCGGTGGATAACAAAAACACGAGCCGGCCGCCTCTCGTATGCTGCCCGTAGCTTCCAGGTTCAGCGCAGTATGTGGTGAAGTCAGCACGCCGCTCCTCCCTACGCCGTTTCATCACAGATGACGTCTTCCGTCTTCACAGATATTTAGTTCAAGTTATATTCAAACTCACAATATTATATATTTATTAATTTTTTATACATTTTGGGATAGCGCAGTAAGGACACTTTTGGAAAAGCTACGACTAAGCTATGACTAAGCACCGTGCCTGGTGTGAAACATGTCAGCAGCAGTGCAGTTAGTCTGTACCTACCTTTGATGACTTGATTTTACTTTTAATAAAGGTGAATATTTGGAGTGCGGCTATTCAGCCTTACATTTTTTTTCCACACCTACATTTCATGTTTGGGCTTTGCCCCTATGTAATAGTGTCCTGCAAGCAGACACTCATCTTGATCTAGTCAATTGAGGGGCATAACCCCGTACATACCATGCAATGACATTTGTGGTACGACACTATAAAGGTCAAATCTGGATGTATATGGATTTTACAGATCCCACCAAAGCCTGGGGGAATTTCGTTGGAAAGCGGGCCAGTGGGTGGGGGTCCATTCGTTCCTCCCCTGCACAGTTTGATCCATTTCGGGGTGCGGGGAGAGGTGGGGATGGATCTATAACTCAAGACCCACTAGGTTTCCGGCTCACAAGTTTTTATTCTACATTCTACCCCAGGACATAGTAAAACTAGCACCAGATAACATGACATATCTATAGATTTTCTTCATATGACATTGTACTGCTGTATTTTTTTTTCTCGCATTGATATGTCTTGTTTATTCTTTGAAAAATAATAAAAACGTTTAAAATAAAAATCACTGCTCCTGAAAAAAAAACATCCGTTTTTTTTTTTAACTTTTTTTTTGCATTGATTAATGTCCCCTGGAGTATAATCCGGGTCCTCAAACACTTTTTATGGCAATAACTTGTATATAAGCCTTTAAAATTAGCACTTTTGATTCTTCATGTTCATGTCCCATAGACTTTAACGGTGTACACATTTTCGTCCAAATTTTTTCCCTATGCCCAAGTTCTGGTGCGAACCAAACCGAGGGGGTGTTCGTCTCATCCCTAATTTAAACTATATGAATGCATATGCAAAAATAATTATGTATTTGCCTAAGGCTAGTTTATAGAATTGGATTGCTTTCACCTGTATTTTAAAAAAAATACAGCATGCTGCATTTTTACACATGAATGCACCAGAATGCATCACAAATTCAACACAAATAACTCAGTTAAAAAAGAAAAAAAAAAAAATGGAAAAACAACATCACAAATACATCTAAAAATACATGTGGAACTGTACACTGAATGCAGAGATTGAGTCATGGGGTTGATGTACTAAAGGCAAATAGGCTGTTCACTTTTCAATTGAAGATGCTTTTGCAAGGGAATTTGCCCCAGAAATTTGTGAATGTGCTGAAGTTTCATCTTTCATCAAATATCCAATTACTGGGGCCTATGCATGAAAAAACTGTGCTATACTAAATTTTGGTACTTTTGCCTATTGGAGCTCTTGCTGTCAGCTCTGCATATGTTTGTTTATAATTGTAATATTATTTCTTCTTTCTATACATTGCATGGTCAACTTCTCAATACAATTAGACTTATTGCACCAGTCCTTAAGAGTAATGCCGCGTACACACGAGCGGACTTTACGGCGGACTTTGCCCGGCGGACTGGATTTCGTCGGACAATTCGATGTGTGTGGGCTCCAGCGGACTTTGTTTTCTCAAAAGTTGGACGGACTTAGATTTGAAACTTGTTTAAAATTTATCCGTTGAAATCGAGTCCGGTCGAAAAGTCCGCCGTCTGTATGCTAGTTCGACGGACTAAAAAGCCACGCTAGGGCAGCTATTGGCTACTGGCTATGAACTTCCTTGTTTTAGTCCGGTCGTACGTCATCACGTACGAATTCGACGGACTTTGGTGGATTGTGTGTAGGCAAGTCCGTTCATTCAGAAAGTCCGTCGTAAAGTACGTAGAAAAATCCGCCGGGCAAAGTCCGCCGTAAAGTCCGCTCGTGTGTACGCGGCATAACAATTTGTAAAGAAGGAACTTGGAACATACACTATATTACCAAAGTATTGGGACACCTGCCTTTACACACACATGAACTTTAATGGCATCCCAGTCTTATAGGGCGTACACACGGTCGGACTTTGTTCGGACATTCCGACAACAAAATCTTAGGATTTTTTCCGACGGATGTTGGCTCAAACTTGTCTTGCATACACACGGTCACACAAGGTTGTCGGAAAATTCGATCATTCTGAACGCGGTGACGTAAAACACGTACGTCTGGACTATAAAACGGGGCAGTAACCAATAGCTTTCATCTCTTTATTTATTCTGAGCATGTGTGGCACTTTGTGCGTCAAATTTGTCTACACACGGAAATTCCGACAACGGATTTTGTTGTCGGAAAATTTTATAGCCTGCTCTCAAACTTTGTGTGTCGGAAAATCCGATGGAAAATGTGTGATGGAGCCAACACACGGTCGGAATTTCCGACAACAAGGTCCTATCACACATTTTCCATCGGAAAATCCGACCGTGTGTACGGGGCATTAGTCTGTAGGGTTCAATAATGAGTTGGCCCACCCTGTGCAGCTATAACACCTTCAACTCTTCTGGGAAGGCTGTCCACAAGGTTTAGGAGTGTGTCTATGGGAATGTTTGACCATTCTTCCAGAAGCACATTTTTGAGGTCAGGCACTGATGTGCACAAAAAGGCCTGGCTTGCAGTCTCCACTCTAATTTATCCCAAATGTGTTCTATCAGGATGAGGTCAGGACTCTTTGCAAGCCAGTCAAGTTCATCCACCCCAAACTCGCTCATCCATGTCTTTATGAACCTTGTTTGTGCACTGGTGCGCAGTAATGTTGTAACAGGAAGAGGCCATCCTCAAACTGTTCCCACAAAGTTGGAAGCATGAAATTATCCAAAATGTCTTGGTATGCTAACGCCTTAAGAGTTCCCTTCACTGGAACTAAGGGGCCAAGCCCAACCCCTGAAAAACAACCCCACACCATAATCCCCCCTCCACCAAATGATTTGGACCAGTGCACAAAGCAAGCTTCATAAAGACAAGGATGAGGGAGTTTGGGGTTGAGGAACTTGACTGGCCTGAACAGAGTCCCAATAGAACACCTTTGGTGTTACTTGCTAGTTTTTTATGTGCCAGGTGGAATGGGATTATGGGATTATGTGCTTATGTGTTTACTATACTATCCTGTCTTTAACCACTTCGATAGAGCACTTTTACACCCTTGCTGCCCAGGGCAATTTTCAGCTTTTAGCCCTGGATTTACTTTGAATGACATGTCATGCAACACTGTACCCAAACTATATTTCTTTATCGTACATCATAGGACACAGAGCCTCAAGTAATTACTTGGTGGGTTATGGGCCTACCTTCAGGTGTTGACACTGGTATAACCAATACAGGAAGTTGACTCCCCTATATAACCCCTCCTCCTTCCAGGAGTCCTCAGTTTTTTTGCCAGTGTCTAAGATGTTGGTCACGAGTGAAGATGTGCTCTGAGGAGCTCCAGGGAGGGATCCATGCTGGATTTAAAAAACCCCCACAACCGGATCCATCCTCGCCACTGAGGCCATAGGATGGTACCTGGGCCTCGCATTGAAGAACAAGGTTTTGCCTGTAAGCTTCTCTTTGAGAGCTGGACCCTAGGAACCAGGACTCTTTTTGATTTTTCATATTACCTAAAGTTGTTCCTGAGGGTTGCTATACAGGTCCAAAGGAGGGGAACCCCTTTAAAAAGGGCCCCAGTCTTTGAAGGTTTAACTACGCTGCCCACCGTGATGGGTGAAGGTTGGATCTGTCTGTTAAATCAGCAGTATCGGGGGGGCGGAGCTAGCCGGAGACCAAGATGGACGCGCACTAGCGGAGCTCCGGTACCAGCGGGACATCAGCGGCTATTATCTACCCACCAGACCCAGCTTACTTTATCCACACAAGGTGAATTAGATCCCGACCGACCGGTGAACAATTCCCAACAATGCCGCGGAGGAAGAAGGAGGATAACAGGCCGAAACGAATGATGGAGTTCTATCCCCTCGAGCCCCGGAAAAATGGCGCCGGCTCTTCATCTACGCCAGCAGCAGCAGCCCAAAATAACAGGCCGCAACAAAGCAAATCACAAAAAAGAGGCAGCCCACCTAAAGGATCGCAATCTCCCCCATCTACACCGTCCTCAGGAAGCCCTGAAAAGACGAGATTCAAGGCGGATGCAGCGGATGCAAACCATGAGGTGAGCTACCTTTCAGAATCAGGGGATGACACTAGGGAACTTCCAGACTCCATAGACGCGTTCCCCACTAATGGCCAGCCAGTTCTAGATACAATGCTAAAGGAGATGCTAGTTTCATTAAGGGGGTCACTCCACGCTGATATGATTTCATGCATGCACAAGTTTAGCACTGAGATACGATCGGTCTCAGACAAGGTAACACACGTGGAACAAAAAATGGCTGAGTTCGCCACTACAATCAACGATTTGGTTGATGCCAATGAGGATAGAGAGGATGATATAGAAGGCCTGCAAGCCAAAATGGCGGACATAGAGGATAGATCAAGGAGGAACAACGTGAAGATAAGGGGGATCCCTGAATCGGTTAAACAACACGATCTGAGGGACTACATATCCCAGCTCTTATCCGAAATACTACCGGACATGTCAGCACTAGATTTTACAGTGGACAGGGTTCATAGACTGCCCAAACCTTCCTTCCTATCAGAAAACATCCCACGCGATGTCATCATGAGACTCCACTTCTTTCATACGAAAGATAGACTCATGACTGCAGCAAGACAAAAAGAACAAATTCCAGTATCCTATGCTAATCTCCAATTCTACGCCGATTTATCCCAGTACACATTGCAGAAACGCAGAAACAACATAACAAAAACCCTCAGGAACAACAAACTGGGATACAAATGGGGGTTCCCAACCAAATTGATTGTTTCAAGAGAGGATAAGGAATACGTAATTGACTCAGTAGCAAAGGGCTTGGCTTTGCTAAACACATGGGGGATAATCCCAGATCCTCAACCATTCCAGCACCAGAAAAATTCCTCCACAAGACCTGAACCGGAGTGGCGCACAGTCGATCGCAAAAACGCACGATCGCACAACTGACCCTAAGGTGGGAGTACGAATTATCACTTTTCCCGCTGAGGAGAGTTGCATCTCCGGTCCGTAAAAGTCTAAGGACTACATAACCCCAAGTTACAACATGAGTGACTACCAGTCACACCTTTCTTCTATTCAAGTTAAATGGCACCTAGCCAAAGTTTCATTGACTTTATGTTTCTGCACAATTTTTTTTTGCTTTGTTATTTTCACAGTCAGCACAATCATCCCATCTCCACAGAAAATGGAAAAGAAATATACCTCACTACCAACACCTCTGCATTCTCAGAAAGGATCCCAACTACAAAGCCTACGATCAACGACCTCAACAAGCGTAAGTGCCTTTAACTTCACCCAACGTCACTTGCACTCACTTTTTTCCTTAACACATGGCGCTAAAACTTTTGACTATTAATGCAAAAGGTCTCAACCACCCAGCCAAGCGCAGGTCTCTGTGGAGGGAGGCACTACAGAGGAACTGCGACATATTATGCACCCAAGAGACCCACTTCCAATCCACAGCCCCACCAAAATGTTCTCACCCAAAATTCCCGATTATTCACTTAGCAAATGCAGAAAATAAATCAAAAGGGGTGATGATTGCCATCAGGGACACGGTGACCTTCCAATTACACAAGAGCGCCATTGATCCTCAAGGACGATTTATCATCCTAGTGTGTGAAATCAACAACCACTTAACTACACTAGTCAACCTTTACGCTCCTAATGCCAGGCAATCCAAATTTTTCCATAAATTAATGAAGAAGATCCAAACTATCCAAGAGGGCTCATTGATTATCTGTGGTGACTTCAACATCACCCCTGATCCATCCAGTGACTCCACAGCACAATCCAAGAGACTTCCACCTTCCCTGTTACCAATTTTACGGAAATATGAACTTTTCGACGCTTGGAGATGCTTGAATGCGAACGAAAGAGACTATTCCTTCTTTTCTCACTGCCACAAAACTTATAGTAGGATAGATCTCTTTCTGGTAGATAAGCAATTGTTGTTCAAATGTAAGTCAGCTAAAATTCATAGTATTACATGGTCGGACCACGCTTCAGTGGAATTGGTTATTGGAGGATCTACTAGTCATAAGAACACTTTTGTGTGGAGAGTTAATTCCCGCCTTCTCCAGCATGGTCCGACTAGGTCATATATTGAACGGCATCTTAAAGAATTTTTTGTATTGAACCAGCCCTCAGTATCGAACCCATTTTCCTTGTGGAACGCCCATAAGGCTTTTGCCAGGGGTGTTTTAATACAACAGGGGACAGGGGCTAAAAGGATGAGGCAGCAGCACACCGAGAAAATTGTTAACCAAATTGAGATATTAGAAAAACAAAATATGACTCACACCTCCAAGGTACTAACTGATCAAATCACCCAATTAAGATTAGAATTAAGACTACTTTTTTTGGAAGACTTTGACAAAGCTTCCAGGAAATTAAAACTGTCATACTACACTTGTGGCAATCGAGCAGGTAAATTACTAGCCCAACAACTCAGAGGATACAGATACAAAACAAACATTCAGCATATAATACATCCTAAGACACAAACAAAACATCAACACTCACAAGAAATTGCTGACGCTTTCAGCCACTACTACAGCTCACTGTACAATCTCAAAGATGACACAACAATCTCACAACCAACACCTGACATCATAGAATCTTTTCTAAAAACAGTCAATCTACCAAAACTAACAAAAGACCAACTTTCTTCATTAAACTCACCCATAACTGATATAGAAGTAACACAGATAATAAATTCCATGCCACTAAACAAATCTCCAGGGCCTGATGGATTTACCGGAGAATATTATAAAACGTTTAGCGAAATCTTAACCCCTTACTTAGTGGGCATGTTTGGTGCTGCTGCTGCCTCCTCTTCCTTTCCCCAAGAAATGCTAAAAGCAACTATAATAGCATTACCCAAACCAGGAAAATCCCCAACAACTCCACAAAATTTTAGACCCATCTCTTTATTGAACAATGATGTAAAGATGTACGCAAAACTACTAGCCAATAGATTGATCAACATCCTTCCTACACTAATTGACTTAGATCAATCTGGCTTTACTAAGGGAAGACAGACGTCGGATGCTACCCGACGTCTGGTAAATGTAATACACATAGCTAATAAACAAAAAACGCCTTCTCTGCTCCTAGCGCTGGACGCAGAGAAGGCGTTTGATAGAATACATTGGCAGTTTCTGGCACAGGTTCTCCAAAAATTTGGATTTGAGGGCTCCATTTATCTAGCCATAATGGCCCTTTACTCCCAACCCTCAGCCCAGGTACTAATCTCAGGTGCAATATCTACCCCATTCACAATAAGCAACGGGACTAGGCAGGGGTGCCCATTGTCCCCTTTGATATTCAATCTCTTAATGGAACCATTAGCCTCGCACTTACGCTCAAACCAACTGATAAAAGGTATACAAATAGGATCAAGACAACATATCATTAGTCTGTTTGCGGACGACATCATATTGATGCTTTCAGAAGCAGACACCTCATTGGAGGAGGTTCACAAGGCGTTAAACACCTTCAATAGGGTATCATATTACAAAGTGAATGAGTCCAAATCATATATACTTAACTACTTCCCACCCGGCCAATGTACATAAACGGCCGGGTGGGCGCTCTCTCCTTCTGAGTGGACGTTCAGGAACGTCCCTCAGAAGGAGCGGGATCGCGCGCGCGCGTGCCCGCGCAGCGGCGCGATCCCGATGCGCTCGTGTCCCCCGGACACGGCGCATCTCGGATCGGCAGGAGGGCTCTGTGATTGGCCCTCCTGATCACATGACGGCCGTGTCCAATCACAGCTGTCATGTGATGTAAACACAGCCGGTTGCTAGGCGATCAGCTCTCCTCTCCTCACACGGAAGTTGTCGCTGAGGAGGAGAGGAGAGGGGATCGCTGCAGCCGGCTGATGATCAGTGAGTATGAGCTGTTTTTTACAGCTTTTTACTCACTGATCACCAACCTAATGTCAACACACACATGTAAATACATACATGTAAAACACACACATGTCCCCACATAATGTAAAACACAAACATGTCCCCACATAATGTAAAACACACATGTCCCCAAAACACATGTCCCCAAATAATAAAAAAAGCTGTCCCCCACATATGTCACACTAAAATCACATGTCCCAATGGTAATCTGCACACATATGTACGTGATCACCTGCACACATCTGTACATGATCATTTGCGTACATATGTCCGTGATCACACAAACCAATTATTATACACTTAACAGGATTTTTTTTATCAAAAACATGTAGCAGAATACATTTTGGCTTAAATTTATGACAAAATTCGATTTTACTGGATTTCTTTTAAAACAGAAAAAAGAAAATATTGTTTTTTTTCCAAATTTCCACTATTTTTGCGCTTATATCGCAAAAAAAAAAAATGGAGTCGTGAATAAATACCACCAAAAGAAAGCTCTATTTGTGCGAACAAAATGATAAAAATTTCATTTGGGTACAGTGTAGCATGACCGAGTAATTGTCATTAAAAGTGCGAGAGCGCTGAAAGCTGAAAATTGGTCTGGGAAGGAAGGGGGCGAAAGTGCCCAGTATTGAGGTGGTTAACTTAGGAATCCCAGAAAAAAACAAACAAAGATTAGAACAACAATTCCCTTACATCTGGAAATCTGATGGTATTAAATATCTGGGTATCACGTTAACCCCTAAAACAGAAGGCCTATTAGGTGCGAATTACACTCCCTTTTTGAAATCTCTAGAAAATAAGCTAAAAGCCATAAACAGAAACGAACTTTCTTGGCTAGGCAGACTAGCAGCTTTTAAAATGCAAATACTACCACAACTATTATACCTCTACAGAACCCTCCCAATACCAATACCTAATTCTTATTTTAACACACTCCAATCTATACTAAACAATTTTATATGGCAAGGTAAAAAGGCCAGATGCACATTCAACAAACTAATTAAACACAGAAAAGCAGGAGGGATGGGACACGTACACCTGCAAGATTATTACATTGCAACTGTGCTGGCCCAACTCCAAAAATGGTTAATTCCAGATACTAAAACACTATGGTCTGAAATAGAACAAACACAAATACCAAAAGGATCTTTAAAAGAGTTCATAATGACAGCCCATTTTAATACAAACCTAAACAGCACACTAGCTCCCACGATATTAGCATCCATACGAGCTTGGGGATACCTCCGGAAAAATCAACAATGGTCTGGACAAACTCTACCTTTGAAACTTCCTATTTCTGCCCTTAATCAACTAATTCCAGACCTAAACCTAACACCATGGGAAAATAAAGGGATTCAATATCTAGAAGATATCTTAGACAACACCTCTATTAAACCATTCCATGAATTACAATCGGAATTCCTTCTTCCATACACAGATCAGTATAAATACACACAGTTGTCTCACCTCCTAAAAAAATCCCCTCAATTACTAACAACCCTACCCAAACAAATCACTCTCTACTACTTGCAATCACTGACAATACCAAAAGGAATATCAATCCTCTACTCAGGGCTCCAAGAAAAAAACACATGCGTAAAAACAGAAACCATGAAAGCTTGGGAAAGGGACATAGGAATGGTATACTCAGTAGATCAATGGAGAAATTCACTTAAACTAACTTATTCATCCACCAAAAGTACTAACTTACTGGAAATGCAACAAAAAATACTCCTTAGATGGTACTTGACCCCAATCCGCATTTCCAGATTTCTAAAAAACGCATCACCAACATGCTGGAGACTATGCGGGGAAACTGGTACATTATTACATATGCTATGGAGTTGCCCAAAACTAACTAAGATTTGGAACCAAACAGAACAGATAATAAGAAATGTCACCCAGACGAACCTCTCGCTCTCACCAGGAGTGGCCATTCTCTCACTATAATTAGAATCCATACCGCCACACTCCAAAATGTTAGTATCCCACATTATCCTAGCTACCAGACTTATTATCCTCAGACACTGGAAAGATACAGAAATACCAAAGATCTCAGAGGTAATAACAAGTGTTAACACACATGGAACATATGAGATGTTACACCACTCCGCGAGAGGGAGGTTCGAATGGGCCTCCAAAACATGGGCCCCATGGCAAAAATGGTATGCCAGCAGATATATGGTTTAATGGTTTCACAAAATGATAATGGTAACATATACTGAGGTACCAATACATATGCTGACTGTACACTTAGTCTTATTTTATTATTTTATATTTTATCTGTTCTTTTCCTTTCCTTTTTATTTCTACTTTTCTAATAAGTTAACATAGAAAAAAGTTACCTAAAACGCTATATTGAATCCAAACAGTTCTTGTTTGTTAAGAATTTACAGAATTCGACAACGCTTTGTGTTTTCGGTGCTTGGAGGGGCGGGGGGCGACCGGCGGGGACGGGGGGACCAATATGAAGGATCTTGAGTGCCACGCCGGCCGTCGGACCCGTACCACGGGCGCCACGAACAGATGCTAATAAATTACTCAGATTGGTTATACAGTTAACACCAATGTATAAGATGTATCTGCCATGTAATGACTACAATAGAAGTGTGTATACTGTCAACCTTCTGTATAACAATTATTGTTTATATAATAAAAAAAGATTGAACTTAAGAAAGGGTAAAAAAAAAAAAAAAAAAAAATTATAAAGCTCTGTTTTCACTTTTTGCTACATCAATATAAAAGCTTATAAACTTAAGAAAACACCCTGGTACTTTAACAAGCTAAAAGATATAATTGAATATATACAGTATATAATGTACATTAATATATTTATTTAACAGTAATTTCAAATTAATTAAAAAATAATAAAAAATGTAAAAAAAAAAAAAAAAAAAAATCAGCAGTATCCTGCAGCGAGGATAAGGTAAGGGGAGAAGCCTAGGAACTGTAAAAAGTCCACCTATGCCTTTTTCTCCAAAAACTGTATGCCTTAAAATGTCTCCTCTAGAGGGAGTATATTACACTTGCCTAGTAAGATGCCTTTTTCAGCAGCTCTGTGTCTGGCTATAGCAGCGGGTGTGGTCCCTGCAGCCAGAGGGGAGTTCTTAATTGAACAGATGGTGTTCCTCTTCTGAGGGATCTAAAGGGGTTACAGCAGTAGTTTATGAACATACAAAACCAGCCATTTGCATTTTTTTGTATAAAGTGAAGTCTTCCTTTAAAACTAGGAGCTTAACAAACACTGCTGATAAAAATTCCCCTCCCCTCTCCTCCTGGAGAGGTGCGGTAACAGCTGATACTTATGTGTAATCAGGTTCTCACCTGAGGCTTAACACAGACGCTCTCAGTTCATATGCTGAAGACAGAAGTCTGTCACACTAAGACACAGGAGCACTGGGCATGTAAAGGTGTGTAAACAGGCATTTCCAGCACAGTAAATATTATGGTACTCAGTATCAAAGGTTGATCCTTATGGTGACATTGTTTTCCTTTGCTAAAACTATTGTTCAGCAAATACCATAATTTGTTAAAGTGCCTCTGCTGTTGTGCTTAGCACATTTGATTTCCAGTGTACCACAAAGGTACCAAGGATTCCACCCCCAGGTGCTGGGAACTCCAGTCATGCCTCCACACTGTCATCCTCTCCGGAGATACCTGACATGGCAAGCCAGGGTGAGTCATTGGAAGCAATTGGTGGTGCAACTGCTTCTCACACTTCAGCCCCTGTGTATGTGACTGAAGATGCATTCTCCTCTGCCCTGTTGGGCTTAGAAGGAAGATTAGTGGCTTTAATCACATTCTCCATCCAAGAGGATAGGAAGCATGCTAGATCCCCCTCCCCCACCTCAACCCCTTTTTCCAAGGGAACAGTGGGCACAGGATGAGGTGTTATCCTCAGGTGATCACGGAGTAAAACAAGCCAAATTTTCCTCTGTGGAGGAAACAACAGTTAATGAACCTTATGCAACCTCACAATCTGACAGATTGATGGTACAAACTCTTACAGAGATGGTTCATTCCACTTTTTATACTATTCCTAACAGAGTAAGCTGAAAGTCCAGGTCCCTTCTTTGGTTTAAAAAAAAAAAAAAAAAAAAATTTTTACGGAGCTTATTTATGGTGAATGGGATCATCTGGATAAGCATTTTTTCCTTCCAAAGAGTTTCTCAGTTCTCTATCATGGAGGAAAAATTCACAAAGGTTGGAAAGTACCAGCAGTAGACACTGCGATTTCCAGCATCAAGATGCATAATTGCTTAAGCATCCAACAGATAAGGAGTTTTTTTGTTAAAATCCTCCTACCAATGGCGCTATGTTTCGCCATAGATGTCATAAAAGACCCTATCCACCAGGCGTCTCACCTTGCGCTTGTGCTAAAACACATGCTTAGGACCCTGTGGTTAAAAGGGTTGGTCAGCCGAAGCATCTTGCAAAAAAAGGGTGTCTGACTAGTTTCCCTTTTCATTGGGGAAGGTTTGGTGAAATATATCCAAATGATTTCTAGCAGTAAAGCTCTTTTGTCCAGTAGAAGGTTTAAATGTCCTTTTATTTAAAGTGAAGCCACAACACCTCACAGGTTAAGTACTCTGACGGCCAGTGCAGCCATGGGAGACTTCCTGACAGACATGGGTTCAGATCCACATGTCGGCGTTCACTAGTGAAGGAGCCACTCCTCACAGGTTAATTACTCTGACGGCCAGCGTAGCCATGGGAGGCTTCCTGAAAGACGTGGGACCTCGTCCTCACGTTGGCTCCTTGTGACCTTGGACAAGTCACTTAAACAGATTCCTTCCCCTACGCAGGGGCAGCTGCCTCTAGGCAGCGGTGACGCCCTCCACCGTCAGACTCTAGAGCATGAATTCCAAGAAATACTGTTCAGATCTGTGCGACTTCAAGGTAGTCCCTGCACTACTTTGGTACCACTTTGATGCGACTTGAGGTCCATAAACCTCTAGAATACACAGGCATTGTTTCCTGTCGCATCAAAATCACGCCCCGACGTATTCTCGGCGGCAAAGGATCACGGTAAAATCACAAAACTTTGGGGTTACAATAGTGGAAACTGAGCCCAAGAGGAGAAAATATTCAGCCTCTGTATACATGATTGAAGATGCATTTTTCCTCCGCCCTGCAGGGCCTAGAAGGAAAATTAGCGACTTTAATCACATCCGCTATCCAAGGATGGGAAGCGTGTTAGATCCCCTCCCCCACCTGAGATCCCTTATCAAGGGAACAGTGGGTAGAGGATGAAGGAATACCCTCAGGTAATCAGGAAGAAAGGCAAACAGAGTACTCCTCTGCAGAGAGACAACTAGAGTTGAACTTTTTTCAGCCTCGCAATCTGAGAAATTGCTGGTACAAACCTCTTACAGAGATGATTTGTGCCTCTTTCAATCTACCTCTAGTAGAGTCAGCTGATAGTTCTGTTTTTTCTTAGGTTCCTTGGAAGCTTCACTGCCTGTACATGTACAGAGCCATGCAGAAATTCAACAGATCCATTCTAGATCTAAAAGAATCTAAATCAGTTCCTGAAGATCTGCTCCTTTCTATGGAGTTGATCAAGTCAGTAGTTTCTATCCTGCAAGGAGGAAAACTTCTAGCGCCTATCAACATCAGGGACGCATATCTGCATGTCCAAATATTTCCCGCTCACCAAAGGTTTCTGTGGTTCGAAGTAGAACAGCAGCATTTCAGTTTATAGCCTTGCTCTTCGGGCTAGCTACAGCACCTCGAGTGTTCACAAAGGTGCTAGCCCCAACTGTAGCCAGGTCAAGGGCACAGGACTTAAACAGTCTTGGCATACCTAGACAATCTATTGCCAATAGACCAATCGCTGTTCGGAGTAAGGTGTAACAACCAGTTACCTGGAAAGGTCTGGGTTGCATTCTCAACCTAGTAAAGTCTCCATTAAAATCGCTAAAAAAGGGCTGCAGTATTCAGTAATCTGATCATAGATACAGCCCAGAAAAAGGGTCTTCTTGCCCAGAGAAAAAAAAAACACCACTCTATAAAAGAGTTGGGGCGGATGGTCAGGTCAAAAGGAAGTCCCTCAATTCACCTTTGCATGAGGTTGTTAGAAAGGATGGTGGCTTCATTCGAAGTTGTTAGAAAGGATGGGGGCTTCATTCGAAGCAGTTCCCTTTGCCCAGTTCCATTCGAGACTGTTGCAAAACAGTATTCTATTTTCTTGGAACAAAATGTTCCAAGCTTTGGACTTGCCAATGCGGCTGTCCACAAGGGTGTCCCAAAGCCTCAATTGGTGGTTACTAAAGAATGTCCTAAAGGGTAAATCATTCAGACCACTTATCTGGAAAGTGGTAATGACAGAGAAGACAACTGTCCAAGGACAATGTTCAAGAACCGAAAGAGCCTTGCCCATCAACATCCTAGAGATTCAGGCAGTGCGTCTGGCTCTAAAAGCCTGGACTTCCAGGTTAAGGGATTGTCCCGTCAGGATCCAATCCGTCAATGCCACGGCTGTGGCCTATATCAATCACCAAAAAGGGGCACCAAGAATCTCTCAATGCAGAGAGAAGTGAACCATATTCTAACTTGGGCAGAATGAAATATTCCGTGCCCATCAGCATTCCAGGAATAGAGAATTGGCACGCGCACTACATGTGCCGCCAGCAGATTATTCCCAGGGGAATGGTCTATTTACCCCGACATATTTTGGGCTCTTTGTCAAGGATGGGGACTCCGGATGTAGATCTTCTAGCATCCAGTGCAACATAAAGTTAGTCAACTTTGTGTCCACAACAAAGGATCCGTTCGCATGCAGAACAGATGCATTGATGATACTGTGGGATCAGCTTTTACTGATCTATGCATTTCCCCCTATTCAGTTGCTGCCTTGACTTCTTTGCAGGAGCAAGCTGGAAAGAAAACCAGTAATTCTGGCAGCACCAGCATGGCCCAGAAGGTCATGGTATGCAGAGGTCGTAAAGATGGCAGTGGAGGATCTGTGGTCCCCTCCACTAAGGCCAGACCTGCTCTCACAGGGGCCGATATTCCATCCTACTTTATGAATGCTAAATTTAACAGCCTGGCTATTGAGACCCACATTCTGAAAAGACGTGGGCTTTCCAGGGCAGTTATTTCTACTTTAATGCTAGGAAGCCAGCTTCTAGAGCTATATATTATAGAGTCTGGAAAGCTTATGTTTCCTGGTGTGAATCCAAGGGTTGGCACCCTCGGAGATATATTATAGGCAGAATTCTTGCCTTTCTACAAGTAGGCATAGAGAAGAAGTTGGCCCTGAGTACCATTAAGGGCCAAGTCTCAGCCTTATCAATTTTATTTAAAAAAACACTTGCTACGCATTCTTTAGTCCGGGGTTTCATGCGAGGAGTGATGCGGATTAATCCGCCAGTTAAATCACCCTTAAGCCCTTGGGACTTGAATTTAGTTTTGTCAGTGTTACAAAAACTGCCATTTGAACCATTACAGCATGTTCCCTTAGTCCTTCTGACTAGGAAGCTGATATTTTTGGTTGCTATATCCTCAGCAAGGAGGGTTTCAGAATTGGCTGCTCTTTTCTGTAAAGAGCCATATTTGGTTATTCATGAGGACAGAGTGGTGTTACGCCCTCGTCCAGACTTTTTGCCAAAAGTGGTTTCAGGCTTTCATCTGAATGAAGATATTGTCCTGACATCGTTTTTTCCAAAACCATGTTCCAAAGAAGAAGTCACTACATTGTCTTGATGTGGTGAGAGCAGTGAAGATCTATTTAAAGAAAACTGCTCAGATTCGTAAGACTGATGTCTTATTTATTCTGCCAGAGGGTCCTAAAAAAGAACAGGCAGCGTCAAAATCCACTGTGGCTAAGTGGATTTGGCAGGTTATAATTCAAACTTATGATTTAAAGGGAAATATTCCCCCCTTTTCAAGTTAAGGCGCACTCTGCCAGAGCGGTTGGTGCTTCTTGGGCAGTGCGTCACCAGGCCTCCATGTCTCAGATCTGCAAGGCCGTGACTTGGTCTTCAGTGCATACATTTACAAAATGTTATCAAGTAGATGTAAGATGGAATGAGGATATTGCCTTCGGGCGCAGTGTTCTGCAGGCAGCAGTATAATTCCTCAAGGTCTGGGGGTGCCCTACTGGGTTGTGTCTCCCTCCCCTCAAGTAGCATTGCTATGGGACATCCCACCAAGTAATTACTTGAGGCTCTGTGTCCTATGATGTACGATAAAGAAAATAGGATTTTTAAAACAGCTTACCTGTAAAATCCTTTTCTTGGAGTACATCATAGGACACAGAGCTCCCGCCCCTCTGTTTTATGGGGTGAGAGTATATTGCTTGGCTACAAAAACTGAGGACTCCTGGAAGGAGGAGGGGTTATATAGGGGAGACAACTTCCTGTATTGGTTATACCAGTGTCAACACCTGAAGGTAGGCCCATAACCCACCAAGTAATTACTTGAGGCTCTGTGTCCTATGATGCACTCCAAGAAAAGGATTTTACAGGTAAGCCGTTTTAAAAATCCTATTTTTTCTCATTTTGTTCACACAACTAAAGCTTTCTCTTGGTGGTATTTAATCACCACTGGGTTTTTTATTTTTTGCTACATTTTGGAAAAAAAATGCGTTTTCTTAGTTTCTGTTATAATGTTTTGCATATAAATAATTGTTCTTCATAAATTTAGGCCAACATGTATTCTGCTACATTTCTTTGGTGAAGATAAGCCAAATTAGTGTATATTGTTTAGTCTGTAGGAAAGTTAGAGTCCACAAACTATGGTATATATAAAAATTGATCAATCCTGATGTACTGAGACTCATTTCAGAGGCCCTAAAATTCCAGGACAGTACAATGACCCCAAAATACTCCCCAAATTACCCCTTTTTGGAAAGTAAAGAGTTCAAGGCATTTAGCAAGAGGCATGGTGGGTTTTTTGAAGTTGTGACTTTTTGTCATAGTTTTTGGGAAATTTAAGAAATTAAAAATGTTCACGTTTTTTCAATCTTTTTACACATACTGTCAGTGCAGTGCAATTACTTGTGTGGTGGTGATCAGGGACACTGGCTGGCAACAGTACGAAATATTTTATATTTTATTTTTTTTTACAATTTTTTTTAAAGCACTGTGACCAGAGCAATAAAATGTTACCATAGGAGTGCATGCACTGGGCTATGAAAAAGGCAGTTTGAGCCAGGAGCCCCTTGCCACCCCAGTATAGTGGTGCCCACAGCACCTTACACGGCCGCCCAGGAACGGCGATTCCGGCAGCCACAGCACCCCCAGGCACTCGGGAACCCCCTCCTATGCCCGAATCTTCAGTCAGGAGAGACCTTAGGCCGCAATTCGGTAGTGTCAGTCCTCACAGCGAACCCCAAGATGGCAGCCGTGGCTCAGCCACACGCTGCCAACACAGACTGGTGTTAGTACCAGCAACGCTGCACTATTCCCTGATGAATCATGTGAGTACCCTGCAGGCCCTGACTCCTTCCACAGCCTCCACAGAGTCCCTGATAAGCGGCACCAGAGAGGACTATGCCTTATCCCCTATGAGGCCTAATACAGCCTCTCATAATGGCATCTCATCCACTAAATACCAGACCAAAGACTCTAAATTCCCTGCTGATGAGCTTTACCAGAGACTGTCAGATCTACTAGAAAGAGGCCTAGCTCACACAGCATCTAAAATCACAGGGGATTTGAAATCCGACTTCCAGAACCTGGGAGCCATTGAGAACAAGCTAGACAAGACTGTTGCAGCTACAAACCAAAACTCATCTCATATCCAGCCATTACAGGACCAACTAGATGTTGCCTTATCCAGAATTGATGACTTAGAGAACAGGTCCAGGAGATAAAATATCAGAATCAGGGGCCTCCCAGTATCCATCACTAATGTTACAGCAGCAGTGAAGGAGGTAATCGGGAGCCTGATCCCAAATATTCCTCAGCACCACCTGGAGCTAGACAGAGCCCACAGAGCCCTGGGACCCCCTAGAAATGAAGGCACACCAAGAGACATCATCGAAAGCCTCACTACTACTACGCAGTGAAGGATGAAGTCATGAAACAGTCTCGCTCCATGCCCTGGATGCAATGCCAGAGTCACCCCATCCAGATCTACGCGGACCTGTCACCCTCCACAATGCAAGAAGAACCCTGAAACCTTTAGTATCAATCCTGACACAGAAGGACATCAAATATAAATGGGCCTTCCCCTTTGCAGTGAAGTTCTCCAATAAAGGGAAGAACCATTTTTTTTTCCACTTTCTCAGAAGCTCCTTCTCTATCTCCCAGGAAGCCGACATGGACAAGTCCAGCAACATACCTGGATCGCCTAAAAGACCAACACCCACTAGCCCCCAATCCCCGCTCTGGAAAAAGATGAAGAACAAGAAGGCTAAAGACAATGGTCCTCCTTGACTGTTCACTAACTAATCTGTCTCGCTTCTGTCTCACATCCTAGAGTCGGGTGTCGGGTCCTGGATTCCACAGAACCCACCAATTAGAGTCTTCTCTTGTTCCACTTCTGGGAGGTCTCCAACCTAGTTCCAAAGTTCTCAGAATGTTTTCCTGTTCAATTTTCAGTGTTTTACCTTATTATCCCAAGAAGGAATTACTTAGACTCCCTATGCCCTCAGGGACCCTTGGTCACATCCCAATTTTTGACTTTCACCCCCCCCCCTTTTTTTTGAGGGGGGGATTCCCACCCGAGTGTGGGTGGTCAAGAAATTAAACGTGGGGGCCTCCTCCCCCCCCTCCAGGGGACAGGGAGGGCGAGACCACCCAGACTAGTTTCAAGTTCATCCTTAACCCCTGCATGCCTGTTCCTGATGGCCGTTATTACACACTCCTGAATCATTACCAGGGACGCCCTAGCTTGGGGTGGTCCCCATGTGCCTCCACCTAACCCTCAGATCCCATTTGGCCTCTGGGGGCTAGGCTGTCTGATCCTTCACAGGACAGACCCTTATCATTTCATCTGATTGAGGTTCTCAGGGGGCCTCTCCCCCCCTGGGATCAAGCTCTCACGGTAGGATACCCTCTTCTCTCTTCTCTGTCCCTTACTACTCTCTTCTCGCTTCCTATACTTTCCTCTTCTAATAGGAGCCTAATCCACCCATCTATTGCAGACCGCCTATGTACCTACTCAACGACTCAAACTGAGATGCCAGTCAACCCGACAAGAAACCCTGCTTGAAGATATCCCGAAAGACGACAACTAAGGGTGAGTGACGGTAGACACAGCAACATTGACCCTACTGAGCTCCATGGCAGACTCCACAGGTAGAGTTTTTAAAAAAGCCACCCACAATGTCCAGGGTCTAAACTCCCCTCTCAAATGAAGGAAAGTCTTTGATAGCTACACATCCCTAACCCTGGACATCATCATGCTACAGGAAACTAATTTTCCTATACGATACACCTCAACTTCCTCCATTCTCACTTCCCACAATTTCATCTAGCCAATGCGGAAACCAAAACCAAAAGGCATAGCAAAACTATTTTTCAAATCCAGCAAATTTCACAGTCTCTATAACTTTAAAGACCCAGACGGCAGGTTTATTCTAATGAAGGGCACGGTAGATGCTTCCTACTACTCCCAACAAGATTCATTTTTTTCAACACCCAATGGACACTCTGAACCCCCTCTTGGAAGGCATGGTAATATGGGGGGAGATTCAAATGTGGCCTTTGACCAGGAGTTAGACAAAACCAAACCTCCTAAGGCCCAATTGACCCGACCCACCAAAATGAGTCATAAAATAGCAAAATTACTTCATGCCCAAGACAGGATTTTACCCGATACTCATACCCACACAGCACATACACTAGAATCTACCACATCCTGGTCCCCGCGCCCCTTCTTCCTATGGTCCAGCATGATCAAATTAGGGACATGACCCTGTCGGATCACTCTGTAGTGATCATATCTATCTGATCCGCCACCCATAACTCAAAATGGGGACACTGGAGATTGAATGAATCCATTCTCTAAGACCCGATTAGAGCCATAGAAATAAACAAAGCACTTCAAGAATACTTCAGACTAAACAATGTGGAAAATATCTCAGCTAAAACTCTCTGGGCAGCCCATAAGGCCTTCATCAGGCAAAAGATAATCCAGATAGCCACTCAATGCAATTGACAACAGAAGGCCAATATTGAGCAACTAGTGAAGGATTTTTTAGCCCTGGGGCTTAACACAAAAAGTACCCTTTCGGTCCCCAAATAGCACAACTAGATAAAGCCAGACTGTAACCTCATTTAGCCCTCACGACTAAAGCAGAGAAAGCCATCCATTGGAGTGGTACCAATTTCTACACACAAGACAGGATAGGTCCACTACTAGCTACCAAATTATCCCTCCGAGTAAAGGTCCACACCATGCCCAAGATCTGAATTCCTGGTCAGGAACCTTCTTCCAATCCAACTAAAATACTAGAAGTATTCCTAGATTACTACTCCAAACTTTACAGCTCCCCTACACAACATAGCAAGGATTCCACGACAAGATTTCTAGATGACCTCCCCATTCCTTCCCGAGATGATGAACACAAGAACCTCATGGAGCCAGCCTTCACAAAGGAGGAGATGATGGAAGTCATCAAGGGTCTCAAAAAGGGCTCTGCTTCCGGCCCAGATGGTCTTTCTATCCCTTACTTAAAGGCCTTTGCGGATACCCTAGCCCCATACATGACAAAATTCTATAATTCCAAAACACAGGGCGACCCCCTAGGAACCCAACTCAACAGCTTACATTATGGTCAAACCCAAACCTGACATGAACCCGGAGGAAGTCAACAACTATCGCCCAATTTCCTTAATAAAAAATGACCTGAAAATATTAACCAAAATATTAGCCAACCGCCTCACCTCTTTCATCAGCTCGTACATCTATAAAGACCAGGTGGGCTTCATACCTGTAGACAAGGCACCAACCAAGTAAGACCAGCAATAGACATTGGGGGTTTATTACGAAAGGCAAATCCACTTTGCACTACAAATGCAAACTACAAGTGCAAAGTGCACTTGAAATTGCATTGAAAGTGCACTTGGAAGTACAGTCACTGTAAATCTGAGGGGTAGATCTTAAATGAGGGCAAGCTCTGCTGATTTTATCATCCAATCATGTGCAAGCTAAAATGCTGTTTCTTATTTTCCTTGCACGTCCCCCTCGGATCTACAGCGACTGCACTTCCAAGTGCACTTATAGTGTAATTTCAAGTGCACTTTGCACTTGTAGTTTGCACTTGTAGTGCAAAGTGGATTTGCCTTTCATAAATAACCCCCATTGTGTCGATACTACAAACTGGTTGGGATGGAGGCCTGAAACAGCAGGGTCTACTCCTAGCTCTTGACTTGAAAAAAGCCTTTGGCTCCGTGTCATGGTCCTACATATTCTCCCTCACGGAGTGCTGGGGCATTGGACAGCACTTTATGGGGCTACTACGTGCCCTCTAATTCCAACCTAAGGCTCAAATTCGCTTGCAAGGCTACTACTCTCCCCCAATAGACATTGCCAGGGGGACAAGACAGGGATGCCCTCTCTCCCCACTCATATTTGCCATAGCCATCAAATCCCTAGCCATAGCAATACGCCAAAATCCCAATATTAAAGGGGTATCATGTGGGGACCAAAATCACAAATGCTGTCTTTTTGCAGACGACATCCTCCTATTTCTGACATTCCCTCTAACCTCACTCCCCAATCTCTGCAAAGCCCTAACAGAATTTGCCCAAATTTCTGGTCTCCAGATCAATTACTCCAAATCACAAGCCCTCAACCTATCTCTTCCAACAACTACAGTCTCACTGCTCCAGCAATCGTTTAGGTTTGCATGGAGTGAATCCGCAATTAGATATTTAGGGATCACCTTAACAGCCCGCACTGAAACCTTATACACTCACAACTACCCGCTCTCATACCGAAAACTGGAAGTAGACCTACAGAAGTAGCCCTTAAAATCCTGTACCTATTCTGTTCCCTCCCTATCCCCATCAGGAAAGATCACCTAATGTCGCTCCAAAGCAAAATTCTTAGATTTGTATTTGGAAACTCAGGATATAGAATTCCTCATTGTAGCTTATATCTACACAGATGAAAGGGAGGCCTGGGACTACCAAACTTACACAAATATTACTTGGTGGCGAGACTAGCCCAACTCTCCACAATCTATTCCAGATTTGAAAAAACAGATTGGGTCCGAATAGAAAGACGGGCAGCTAGCTTTACCCTTGTCCCTAGCTTTACCCTGGACTATCTGCTCTGGTGCCCCCAGAAAGGCAAACCCCCAATTCTAGCCGCCACTCTATCCCACTCTTGTGCCCTTTAGGACATCCTCCAAAACTGGCCTGCCCTAGTGTTCTCTACCCACCCTCTGGCTCACATATTCCACAATCCTGAATTCCCACCTGGAATGGACATTAAATCCTTCAAATGGTGGCTAGACATCACCCTTAGTCACTGTATTAACAAACTTGAACTTCTGGACTCCTAGAGGTTCAGATTTGGGCAGATTTCAAACTTCCTACACAAGTTATGGAAAGATAAACCACTTCCACCCAAATTTACGGCTTACAAGCTCTGGTGTGGACAGGCCATGGAGCAAAGGGGGGGGGGCATATCTGTGATCTATTCGTCACTCTCTATACCGATGGTTAAATCTTCCTGCATGTCTTCCTGGGAAGCTGACCTTCAGTTTGGGTGGGACCTGGTGACCTGCACCAAAGCTTTCAAAGGGATCCTCAACACCTCCCTGATAGAAGCCAATCTAACCACTTCAAACCTCGGAAGATTTTACCCCCTTTCTGACCAGAGCATTTTTTGCGATTCGGCACTGCATCGCTTTAGCTGACAATTGTGTGGTCATGCGACATTGTACCCAAACAAAGTTGACATCCTTTTTTTCCAACAAATAGAGCTTTCTTTTGGTGGTATTTGATCACCTCTGCGGTTTTTATTTTTTGCGCTATTAACAAAAAAAAGCCGTCAATTTTGAAAACAAAAGCAATATTTACTTTTTGCTATAATAAATATCCCGAAAAAATATATAAAAAAAGAATTTCTTCCACAGTTTAGGCTGATATGTATTCTTCTACATGTTTTTGGTAAAAAAAAAAAAAAAAAAAAAAAAAAATCACAATAAGTGTATATTAATTGGTTTGCGCAAAAGTTATAGCGTCTACAAAATAGGGGATAGATTTATGGCGTTTTTATTATTATTTTTTTTTTTACTAGCAATTGCGGCGATCTGTGATTTTTATCGGGACTGCAATATTATGGCGGACACATCGGACACTTTTGATACTATTTTGGGACCATTGTCATTTATACAGCGATCAGAGTTACAAATAGCCACTGATTACTGTATAAATGACATGGTCAGGGAATGGGGTTAAACACTAGGGGGCGATCAAGGGGTTAAGTGTGTCCTAGGGAGGTGTTCTAACTGTAGGGGGGGGGGTGGGCTCACTACAACATGACAGAGATCACTGCTCCTGATTAGGGATGAGCCCGATGTTCGAGTCAAATTTAAATTTAAGCTTTATTTTTATGTTTATTTTCTATAGGATTCCCGATTGATCGATACAATTTGTGAAGTGTAGGAATGCTGTTACACCTGTTGATCTTTTGTTCCGACATTGTATTACATTATATGTTTTTGTTCACTGTGATTCATTGATTCCAGATAGACTGCTTGATTGCTTAATAGATTACAGATGAGTGCTCTCTATATATATATCATACCTTGTATGTGGTCGTTCATAGGCATGACGTTTTGAAGAAGGGCATGATCTGTATTAGCCCAAAACTGTTACTACTATGACTGCCTCTATATTTTGGATTTTTTAATTTTAATTTTTTTCATTAAAACACTTTTTTGTGCAGCAATTCACTATTGTCACAAGTGGGTGGGTTCAGGGAGCAGAGTGCCCAACCTTTTTCAAGCTAATTAGAGCCTCAGGTTTTAATCATGTGGCTTGAAAAAAACTTATACAAATATATGAGTTCAGCACCCCTGCACTCCTAATGGATCAGCTGCTCCTGGTAAGACCCCTTTCACATGGAGTGGACTCTGTCAAGCAGATCTGCCTGCTCAGCGGGGGATCTGCCTGCTCAGCGGGGGATCTGCCTGCTGATCCCCACTGAGCAGGCGGATGACAGGCGAAATCAGTAGCACCTTATTTTTATTCTAGAGGTCATATGCTTTCAGAAAATATATGGTGTTGGGGGTCTTTCACAAATTCTGAAAGCTGTAAGGAAAAAATGAAAACCTTCAGATTTTTTTTAGAAATTTGGATAGTTACACTTTTGCGTCTGTTCAATTTTCACCATTTCGCAAAAAGGCGCAATTTAAAAGTTACAAATATTTGGTATTTATTAACTTAATACAGGTTAAGCTTTTATATTTAGTAGGAATTGTGTCATATTTGCTGTGTATTTATCTGCTAATCATGATTTTAGTGGATTTTTAGCAAAAATATTGTTTTGATAAACATTTGCACAACTATCATGGGACCTTAGAAATCAGAAGAACCTTCTTTTTTATTCTAGAGGTCATATGCTTTCAGAAAATATATGGTCTGGGGGATCTTTTACAAACTCTGAAAGCTATAAGTGAAAAATAAAAAAGCAAACGAAAAATTGCAAAAATGGTCTAGCCATCTGAGTGTACAAAATGGAGCACAGGGCCTGGCAGCAAAAAGGTTAAATGACAACCTTTTTTTGGAGACCTTTTCAAACATAATTTAAACACCACAGAACAGTAACCATTTACTGTGCAAAGATTCTGATAAGTATGATACTGTTAGAAACTTGTCTTGTGCTATTGTGCCACGATTTAACAAATGGGCATATAGCTCAAAATAGGCAGGCAATAAAATAACAGTTACAATTTACATAGTTTGTGATACAGAGCCAAGAAAGGGAAGTTAGAGGGAATTAGATAAAATAAAAACTGGATATTTTTTGCATTAACTGGATTAAGACCTGATCGCCAAAATACAGAGGAGATGAGATTTCAGGAACATGGAAACTGCTATCTTAACAGAAAGGGATTAATCTGTGGGTCCCTGTCAACTTGTTGACTAATAATCTATTGATCTGTTTGTAATGTATGCATCCAGTCTATGCAAATAGAAACTGCTAACTTGCCTAATGCCATTACTTTAAGTTAATGATGAATACTCTGTTTCTACTGTCTAAGCATTGTATTCTCCTGGCTATCATTGGGTTAAATATACTGAAATGTTTTAGTCCTTTTCATGTATTTTAATCCTTTAAATTAATTATTGAAAGTCTGTAGCTCAGCAGAAAGCAAATAATCTAAGATTTCACAGGCAATGTGTAGTCGTTAAAAAGAGGGAAAAAAGACATATTGAAGCAGATAATAGAAGATTTAAAAGCTGTAAATATCCAACAATATTCATCAATCTATGAGATGTCACATGAAGCCTTTAAAGCTCAGCTGTCTTGTTTGCCAAAAATGGAATCAGCAATGATCATCTTTCAACATTAACAAGGTACAGCATATTTTACTTAATTAGTGTAGCAATTTTTCCACAATTAATCAGGAGCATTCATTTCAGCTTACCATATACAGTACAAAGTGTGTTCATTGGTATTGTTTTGCACAGATCTATCCCCTTCTCAACCAGCTCTGGAGTCCCTTTAACAGGGTTTTTTGCAGGGGGACAGGAAGAATTGGTTGATCATGTGACTACTGTATTTGGCAGTGACAGTGGTGACATGATCAGGAGCCTGTCCCACAGGCTACTAATCATTAGCAGAAGTGGGGGGTGCGTTTTACAGCTTGATCCCTGTGATAAAAAAAACAAAAGAAATGGGTGGTGGGACTTTAAGTGAGGCATGGATATGTCTTTGAAATTTTCTAGGATACCTTAAATTAAATTAAATTAAATGTCACCGTTCCAGGAGGGAAAACTGTATAGCCATAAAGAATTGCTGATCAATCCAGTACATAAAAATCAATTCATGAATAACAAATATATAATGTATCATAATATATAATACATAGATCATGCACAATGAAGCATAATAAAAAATAGTAGTAATCATGTTGATATAAATACTGTTTATATGAATAAACATAATTGGTACAAGCAATCACTATTATAAAATAGAATGGATATACAAACAAGGTGAACATGGTAATCCTAATATATAAAGGGCATTTGGTGAAATTCATAGATGGGGCAAACTTGAACTGGCATCCCTGAGTATAAACTCTGAAATTGTCTAGGATACCTTAAAATTAAATTAAATGTCACCGTCCCAGGAGGGAAAACTGTATAGCCATAAAGAATTGCTGATCAATCCAATACATAAAAATCAATTCATGAATGACAAATATATAATGTATCATAATATACAATACATAGATCATGCACAATGGAGCATAATATAAAATAGTAGTAATCATGTTAATATAAATACTGTTTATGTGAATGGACATAATTGATACAAGCAATCAGAATTAAAAAATAGAATGGATATACAAACAAGGTGAGCATGGTAATCCTAATAGTAAAGGGCATTTGGTAAAAATCCTAGGTGGAGCAAACTTGAACTGGCATCCCTGAGTGTAGACTCTACGCGTTTCATGGCGTTTAAAGCCAATCATCAGGAGTGGGATGCATCAACAATGGCTGGAAAGACAAAATAAATAAATAGATCAATGGAGTCTCAGATAAAATTGTGCTTTCAAAGGAGAGAGCAGGTTTTAGGATATATAAAAACACACATTACTTTTGGCAGCGCCCAAATGGATAATCCAACAATCCACTAAAAAAGGGGAATGGGAGGGTGGCCCTGAATGAGCTGTCTCCCACGGGGTTGAGGCGGAGACACACATGGCTAGCCCCTAAGCCGAGGCTCTCCAAGATGGACGGAGAACCAGGGAAGGGGTGGCGGGAAAACAGCAGCCATGGAGAGAGCCAGACAGCCATAGCACATAGCCAGGGTGTGAGGTATGCAGATATGGGCCACAGAACGAATTCTAAAAGAAATAGAGAAAGAAACGAATGATGAAATATTGAGAAAAATGAAAAAATGTGGGTGTGTGTGTCAAAGGGTGAAATTAAAATGAGGGGAAGTGGATGGGTGAAACCAATGTGTCACTTTGGTTCATGTTTAACACCTGCCCAGAAGTAACTGGGTGATGGGAACCATCAAAAAATACTAAAATATTGCCAAAATATTGGTATGTGTATAATATATATGTGATGTGCTGTAAAGGAATGAATGGTACACCCTGTGTTCAAATAACCCAGTATGATGTGGAGGTGTATGTGGTGGTGATCAAAAAGCAAACACCTTGATTACCTGAAGTGTGAATGAAGACCAATGGGACCTCTCCTCATGAGGAAATGTGTAGAGTGAACTACCGGCTCATCCCAACCTATGTATCCTCAGCCTGGGGTGTGTCCCCGCCAACTTCATGCTAACACGTTGGCCAAAGGCGGGGACGGAGCAGACAACCAACCTAGGCATAGGGACCCCAGCGGCAGTCCATCCCCATCCCCCAAGCCAACGTTAGATTGAAGAAGCACAGAAACGCAAGCCAGCATCAAAAAGACACCGCGCATGCGGCGTGCTAGGAATGACGCCGATGCGCCAAGGTTCGACCCCGCCCCCATCACCTGGAGGATGGGTGGGGGAGAAGGAGCTGGGCACATCGCAACCCCGGGGAAAGAGAGACCAATCAAAACGGACCACCCAGCCTGTGGGCGGGGCGTGCCAGACGGCATGAAAAAAGAAAAAAAAACAACCACTGGGCTATAGCTCAGAGCTAACGGAGGATAGAGACTTTGATATATTGGCCAATGATCTAAAAAGAGAATAAAGCTACAAAATGAACCCAAATTAAGAGAAGTAATGAAAGGGGATGCCAACATATGAATAAACTCTTGAGTCTGAAAGCTAAGAGTGTGTAGTTATTTTGATAGGTGGGGCATGACAGGGCAAAAAAGGGAAACGGGTGTCTTCCACCCTGGTGAATATACAATAGAACAACATGACCTGATTGGGCCCCAGGATTACATAAACATGTCTCCATCCCTGTATTTAATAAAAAAACAAAAGAAATGGGTGGTGGGACTTCAAGTGAGGCATGGATATGTCTTTGAAATGGTCTAGGATACCTTAAATTAAATTAAATATCACCGTCCCAGGAGGGAAAACTGTATAGCCATAAAGAATTGCTGATCAATCCAATACATAAATATCAATTCATGAATGACAAATATATAATGTATCATAATATACAATACATAGATCATGCACAATGGAGCATAATATAAAATAGTAGTAATCATGTTAATATAAATACTGTTTATGTGAAAGGACATAATTGATACAAGCAATCAGAATTAAAAAATAGAATGGATGTACAAACAAGGTGAGCATGGTAATCCTAATAGTAAAGGGCATTTGGTAAAAATCCTAGGTGGAGCAAACTTGAACTGGCATCCCTGAGTGTAGACTCTATGCGTTTCATGGCGTTTAAAGCCAATCATCCGGAGTGGGATGCATCAATAATGGCTAGAAAGACAAAATAAATAAATAAATAAATAAATAGATCAATGGAGTCTCAGATAAAATCGTGCTTTCAAAGGAGAGAGCAGGTTTTGGGATATATAAACACACATTACCTTTGGCAGCGCTCAAATAGATAATCCAACAATCCACTAAAAAAGGGGAATGGGAGGGTGGCCCTGAATGAGCTGTCTCCCTCCGGGGTTGAGGCGGAGACACACATGTCTAGCCCCTAAGCCGAGGCTCTCCAAGATGGATGGAGAACTAGAGAAGGGGTGGCGGGAAAACAGCAGCCATGGAGAGAGCCAGACAGCCATAGCACATAGCCAGAGTGTGAGGTATGCAGATATGGGCCACAGAACGAATTCTAAAAGAAATAGAGAAAGAAACGAATGATGAAATATTGAGAAAAATGAAAAAATGTGGGTGTGTGCATTATTTTATAATAGTGATTGCTTGTACCAATTATGTCTATTCATATAAACAGTATTTATATCAACATGATTACTACTATTTATTATGCTTCATTGTGCATGATCTATGTATTATATTTTATTTTTATTTTTTTTAATTTTTATTTAGGGAAAGCGGATTATACAGAAATACAATCAAACATGACAAACAGTTTTGTCTGTGGTTAAGCTAATACAAATACTTATCAATTAAGTCAATGTACAATACTGGGACATTAATCAAGGTTACATTACAACTCAATAATACAGCAGGATAACGGTTTATAAAAAATTCTGCAATAGACATTTTTTTTTTTTTGCATTTCAACCAGGACAGTATAGGAAGTTCCCTAACCGGCAAAAAACCTAGCTTTAAGAGATCTGTATAAACCTGTCCATATGCTCATTAGAGAGGAAGGGGGGGGGGGCCCTTGGAAATGGAGAGGGCTTGTCCCCCTCGGCCGGATATCAAGCAATTATACTTTGGTGGGCTGATCTAGTATACCATACTTCTTGTGAGTTGTGGCTCACTAACCTGATTTCTCAGGAGTGGTCCCAGTATGTATCCGCAATCCGGGGAGATTTTTTTCAATTTTTAGGAAAGTAAAGTGGGCGACACCCGTGGTGTCAATGGTGGGAAGGTTATAAAAAGAAAAAAAGAAAAGGGGGAGCAGAAGTAGGGAAGAAGGTGAAAAGAGGGGTAATTATGGAGTTCTGGCAAGGCTGACGACCCAAAGCCCCAATTTAACCTTGAATAAGGCACTTAAAAGTAGGTCTTATATTTGTCCGAGAAGCGGAACAGGTCCCAGTGTATCCAACAAGTATTGTGTTCATCCTCTCTTTCCCCTAGTGCAGCTGTAAGATGCTCCACCTGCTGAATATCACAAACCCTAGCAAACCACTGTGCCACTGTCGGGGGGGATTGCTGTTTCCATGCACTGGGGATACACGCCCTGGCTGCATTCAAGAGGTGCTTCAGCAGGGATTTGCGATATCTCTTACTAGAGATGGGGGGTCAGGTTTAGGAGTATTGCTGTCGGGTTGTTCTGGAGCACGACATCGGTAAACTCGTAAATGATCTCCAGCACTTGTCTCCAGAAGGGGGTCAGAACTGGACACTCCCAAAAGATGTGGAGTATTGTGCCAGTCTGTGTACCACATCTCCAGCAGAGAGGACTGTGTCCTGGAAATATGGTCGCTAAAACAGATGGAGTCCTATACCATTGCGTCAAGATTTTGTATGTGATTTCTTGGTATTTGCTACACAGGGAGGATTTATGTGCAAAAAAGAGTATACGATTCTTTTGGTCCTCAGTGAACGTGGTGTTAAGGTCTCTTTCCCACTTCTTCAGGCACGGAGGATCATTTCGAGATGTATGGGCAAGTAAAATGTTGTAAGAATAAGAAAGGGATTTCCGTATCGGCTCATCTCCCAGGCACAAGTCTTCAAAAGGCAAAGTCTGTCTGCGTAAACCGACTTCCGGGAGGGATCTAAGGAAGTGGGAGAGTCGCAGGATCTTCCATCTACCCAAGATGGAAGTATTAAAGCTAGGGTATATGTCTGAGGGGTCGCTCCAATCAGAGGGTCCTAGGAAAGAGGAGGCTCTGACTAGACTCTGGTCCGGGTGGAGTCTGAAGGATCTATCAGAGGTAAAAAATCCGGGTGACCAATTATGGGAGTCAGAGGGGAGGGGAAACTGGTCGTCTGCCAGCTTAAAGTATCTGTGCAGTTCCTTCAGTGTGGGTGCAATTAGTGGGTGGGAAAAAGTCTGTTCAGAAAAACAGGTCCCACTCCATGGTAGACCCGAAAGGGGGAACGGCACTGTTTCCTGTTCTATGCAGACCCATAACTTATGTTGCGAGTGTCTGCACCAGTCTACCACTCTATTCATGTGGACTGCCGTATAATAGAAGGCTGGGTCAGGGAGGCCGACCCCTCCTCTGAGCGTCGGCCGCTGTAGTAGTGATCTCCTGAGTCGCGAGGGCTTGCCTTGCCATACGTAATTGATAAAGATCGTATGTAGTTTACGGAAAAAGTTCTGTGGAATCCCAACTGGCAGAGCTTGCAAAAGATAGAGCAGCCTCGGCATGATGTTCATCTTCAAAATATTACATCTGCCAAACCAGGAAACTGCTAGGTTCTTCCACTTGTCTAAATCTGAGGAGAAAATAGTCAGGAGTGGCTGAAAGTTGAGTTGGTAAATGAGATGTAAATCAGAGGGAATTTTTGTGCCTAAATATTGGATAGCCCGAGGGGTCCACCGGAAGGGAAAATTGCCACTGAGTCGAGTTTGAGCGTTGGGAGTGAGTGTTACATTAAGCGCCTTTGATTTTTGCTAGTTAATTTTAAAATTTGAAAGTTCACCGTACTGGCTTATGGCCGATAGGAGTATTGGGAGCGAAGTATGCGGTTCTGAAATGTAGAACAGGTCGTCTGCATAAGCTGCAATTTTATGGTGGTGTAAGCTCGTTTCAAGTCCTCTGATGTCAGGGTTGAGCTTGATGTGTTGCAAAAGGGGTTCTAGTGAAATTATAAAAAGAAGTGGGAAAGTGGGCACCCCTGTCTTGTGCCGTTACTAATTTTAAAGGGATTGGAAGTCACTCCGTTTACTCTGACTGAAGCTGTGGGGGAGAAATGGATAGCAGATATCCAAGATAAAATGGAGGTCGGCATTCCAATGCGTCGCAGGGTAGCCTGAAGGAATGTCCAGTCCACCCTGTCAAACGCCTTTTCAGCGTCTGTGGACAACAGGATGAAAGGGGCGCCAAGGCGTTTGGCCCTAGCCACTACATCTATCGTCCTTATAGTGTTATCCCACGCCTCTCTATTCTGGATGAAACCGACTTGGTCTAGAGGGATTATACGTTGGAGGATGTGTCCTATACGTTCGGCCAAAATTTTTGTGAACAATTTCAGGTCACAGCCAAGTAAAGAGATTGGCCTGTAGCTTGCGCATAGGAGCGGGTCTTTCTCTGGCTTAGGTATGACAGAGATGCTAGCTTGTAGAAGGTCTGAAGGCATGGCATGATTGACTAGTATTGCGTTGAAGGCAGTAACAAAATGATATCCTAATTGGGCTTGGAAGGTTTTATAATAGGAGGTTGTAAACCCGTCAGGACCGGGCGCTTTCCCCCCCTGAAGAACCAGTCAAGGCACCCGTGAGTTCTTCTATGGTTATAGGCTGCGAAAGCAGATCCACTTCCTCGTCATTGAGAGCAGGCAGGTTTGCCACTGCAAGGTAAGACTCTATGGCCTCCGAGTTGTCCTGTGGCCGCTCCCCAGGAGGTCGGGAATGCAAATTGTAAAGTCCTTCATAAAAAGCACGGAAAGATTCCGCCATTTCCTTAGAGTCATGAATTTTTGCTCCTGAGGGGGCAGATAACGCAGGGATGTAAGATAGATTGCGTCGGGTTCATATGGCATTCGCCAAAGTTCTACTACATTTGTCCCCATACTCATAGAAGGTTCTGCGCGCTTTCAATAGGTTGTTCTTAGATTGAAAAGGGGAGTGCTCCCTGATTTGTTCTCTAAGGATATTGACTTCTGCTTCTAGGTCCCTGTCTGGGTGGGATTTATGGCGTTTTTCACAGTCATGCAGTTTTGCAAGCAGTTCCGATAATGTTTTCGCTCTGGCCACCTTGAGTCTATGGCCATGTTTGATAAGTATTCCTCTGATGTAGCATTTATGCGTGGACCATATAGTGAGAGCATTAGGGACCGAGTCCCTGTTGCTCTCAAAGAAAAGTTCCAATTCTCTTTGAATATCAGCTTTAAGCTCTGGGGTTTGAATGAGGGAACGTGGCGTGCGATACTAAGAAAAGGTCTATCCTAGAGTATGATCCATGTACCGCCGAGAAAAAGGTGTAGTCCCTCTCTTGCGGATGGAGGATACGCCAAATATCGACTAAACGGTGTGAGTGTAGAGCTGCAACTAACGATTATTTTCATAATCAATTAGTTGGCCGATTATTGTTTCAATTAATTGATTATTCGGTTAATAACCTTAAAAAAAAAAGTGTGGTGTATAATTTAGTTAATGTGTACAGTTTTAAAAAAAGGTAATTTATTCTTAAATATCTCTATGGAGTGGTAAATATAATTAACCAACTATATGGTTAGGGAGCAAAATATCAAATACACTCAGCATACCAGACAGAAGAGATATACTGTATATACTATTAGAGGAGATATACTGTATATACTATTAGAGGAGATATACTGTATATACTATTAGAGGAGATATACTGTATATACTATTAGAGGAGATATACTGTATATACTATTAGAGGAGATATACTGTATATACTATTAGAGGGTGAATCTGGTAAATATCAGACTCAGTGATCAATTTTTTTTATTAAAAAAAAAACAATTTCTTCCTTCAAAAAAAAAAAGTCATTTTAAGAACGTTCGTTCTTTCATTCAGTGAATGTACAAAGATTTTTCGTCTGAATATTCTTGTCTGAAAATTGATCCGTGTGGCCAGCATAAGATTTTTGCTGTGTGTTTTGATTTTTGTGCACGTGATTTTGCGACCATTTGCATTTTTTTGGCCAATTTGTTGTTGGGCAGATTAAAAAACACATATTGCTGCAAAAACGCATTACATGCTTTTCTGCAGCTTCTCTATTGAAGTATATTGAACCAAAAAAAGCACCGTTTTGCATGAACGTGTCCCATAGGAAACCATATTAATGAACTGTAGTGTGTTTCTGCAAAAAGCACCAAAAAACACATAGATGTGAACCAGGTCTAAGATGTTTAGTAACATAATGGGGGTGAAAAAAACTAAAATTAGCCCTTTATAGTACAAGAAAAGCAGATAATCACTACTGTAAGGGGGTTAATTTTTTTTAGTGTAGAACTGTGAAAGTAAAATTTGCAGTAGCGATTATTTGCTCTTTTTGTACTATAAAAGGTCTAATTTTAGTTTTTTTTTAACCCCATTATATTACTGGCCGATTAATCGATTATGAAAATAGTAATCGATTAATTTCATAATCGATTAATCAATTTAATTAATTAGTTGTTTCAGCCCTATGTGAGTGCAACAATTCCCTGATCCGGTTTCGGGATCTCAGAGACAGGGCCGAGGAGCCTGTTGATGAGTCTTTACGAGGGTCAATGGTAAGATTGAGGTCTCCCCTAGCACTAGCGTACCCTCTGTGAAGGAAGCAGGGGCGGTTAAGCATGTTTCGAGTACCGAAAGCTGGTTCACATTCGGCCAGTAGAGGTTAGCAAAGGTGAATATTTTTGTTAAGTGTACCTTTAACAAAAAGGTATCTACCTTTACGGTCAGGATGGAGGTCTATCAGCTGCCAGGGTAAAGTTTTGGCCAGGAGGATACTCGTGCCTTTTGATTTTGCGGAGGGCGATGCACTGTGATACACAGTTGGGAAATGCTTATTTTGGAGTTTTGGGATCTTATCTGCCCGGAAGTGAAAAAGAGGTCTCTGACAGGGAGTAGTACTAAGCAGAGGGTGTGCCACATCCCAAAAATCCAAAAAGACCAAAACATTCCCCTAGAGCGGGACTTTTGAGGCACTACCATCAATTATGCAATGCAAGTAAAAATTATATAATTTTATTACAAAATTCAAAAGTACAACAAAAAATATATACAAAAATACAAATCAAACACAAACAATATATACAATGGGATACATCAAAAAGCAAGGACATGTAATTTGGACACAACTGCATCACATTGAGAGGAAAACCAAAAGTGGAAATGTAATAAGTCTCACTGACCCGATGCGTTTCAGGGAATCCTTCATCAGGGTTCATTAAGTGAGAGTTACCATCTAAGAAATTACAAAATTAAAAAGAAACATTAACATCACACACAAAAAAAAACAGATAACATTCCCCCCACATCCAGTGAAGGTATGTGTGAGAGTCATACTCACTTCCAAAATACATGTGCTATAGAAGTATCCAAGGCATAAAATCAGCTTCACAACGGTCTCCCAGGCCATGTGCATACAAAGAGAACCAGATCGCGGACCATGTAGAGTAAAATTGTAATGACTGGTGCATATAATGCAATCCCAATGGGTGCTGAAAACCGCCGCGCCTAAGATTTGGCGCGGCATTTGTGCACGGGCTGGGGTCCAAAAATTAACCGGACTTGAAAACAAGGACAAGACCCCATAAATAATGATGATTTTGATAATCAATATAGACAATTATATCTCCTGGGATTGAAAATATATCAAATCCCAGGATGTGTAAAAAACATGAGCACATAGATGTGGGGACTAGCCACAGGAAACATACCTGTAAGCTAGATCCAAACGGGGGAGACCTACAGGTTGTGATGTAGGGGGAAGGAGGACTCGGGGTCTGGGCTGACAACCATAAAACTGCAGATAGTAAAGGAGAGAGAGGGATCTAATTAAAAAAAGAAACAAGGTTCTAATATAGGTAAACATATTTAAATGGTAAAAGACACCACTTAAGGTATGCAAAGAAGTGGAGATAACAGCAATCCAGGTTGCTGAGGTTACCTGTATAATCAGTCCAACAGCATAGTATCAACGAGGCATCCTCCTCCGATCACAAGATCAGAGTGCATGAACTCGGTATTTATAACACACACCTCACGCTGTCGGCTGATTACAATGCCGAACAGCTGAAGCCAAGATCCGTCCCCTATGTTAATTCTTCCCACCTCCCAACAGCTGACTCATTGTCAGCCTGAAGGGAAACACCCTACGTCAATTTGTTAATTCCCCTATGTTAATTCCTCCCACCTCCCAACAGCTGACTCATTGTCAGCCTGAAGGGATACACCCTACGTCAAGTCCTGAGCGTGGACCGCGCCATGCCTCCCCGCAAGCGCCGGCCCCGAGTCCGTACCGCGCATGTGCGCCAGCCAAGCTGGAATGCAGGATAGTGGCAGACATCACGGCCGCGCCTCGGAGCTGCGCGCCGCCGTCCAGCCCCCCCGGCATGGCAAGCCTGAGCTGGAAACAGCCATGCTGAACCAGATCAGGGATGGAGGAGCATCCGAGGATGATCCCCTCAGTATGTCCCACAAAGGGGACATCCTTGCCGTGCCGGGGCCGCGCACTACAAAAACAGCAACCAACAGACTCAGGGACTCCATGCCATTCATAATGAAAAGGGAAAAAAAAATGTGATGACAGTCCGCAATGAGAAAACAGTAACTGTGTAATATATATATGCATGATTCTTGCATCAAACACCATTCAGTCAGAATGGCATATGAATTAAAAACAAATGCAATCACTGCATGGGAGACTATTATGAAGCTGTCACACGGAGAGGAAAAGACTGTATAGCAGCCACAAAATGCACCAATGAGTTTTAAAAACATGCTCAAATTCCAATCCTGGAGTCTGATCCCATATTAAAGGCAGAGGCATAAGATTTAAGCTGGCCCCTTACAAATTATATAAACCTTGTATTTGTGTCCTGCATGATATCTAATGTACCAGCAGGAACAAAAATTCAAAAAATAAAAAAGGCAGGTAAAGGTGCATTGGCCAGGAAACAAACCCAGGCCTCCCACATGGCAGGTGAAAATTCTACCACTGAACCACAGGGATAGATATGAGAACCAGAATTAAGTATGAGCCTCCTACAATCGACAGTGTAACCTGGGGTGCTCACCGGAAGGTACTGAGAGGTAACACTACCTCTCCATACCCCCGGAGTCAAAACCCTCCAGGCAGGGCCGATCCTAGGGTCACAGACGCCTGGGTGCAGAAATATTTCTGGCGCCCCCACGTGGGCGTGGTCATCTTACCAACTCCTCCCCTTTTCAAATGTTTCTATGGCAATGACTCAAACACAGAGATGCTCCCCTAAAAAAGTCTTCGTTACCCTGGGATCCTCCTATGATCTCTTAACAATACAGCAAATACAGGAACAGTGTACACTAATGAGACCTGGAGGGGAGTCTCTCTGATGCACACAGAGAGGGCTTCTGTTAAAGAGCCTGTTAGAGAGAGCCCCCAGACATATTACAGGAGATAGTCAGAGACTGCAGACATGATACAAGAGATGGTCAGAGACTGCAGGCATGTTACAGGAGATGGTCAGAGACTGCAGACATGATACAAGAGATGGTCAGAGACTGCAGACATAGTACAGGAGATGGTCAGAGAATGCAGACATAATACAGGAGATGGTCAGAGACTGGATATATAATACAGGAATTGGTCAGAGACTGCAGACATGACACAAGAGATGGTCAGAGACTGCAGACGTTACAAGAGATGGTCAGAAACTGCAGACATGTTACAAGAGATGAACAGAGACTGCAGACATAGTACAGGAGATGGTCAGAGAATGCAGACATATTACAGGAGATGGTCAGAGACTGCAGACATACTACAGGAGACAGTCAGAGACTGGAGATATAATACAGGAATTGGTCAGACACTGCAGACATTATCCAAGAGATGGTCAGAGACTGCAGACATGACACAAGAGATGGTCAGAGACTGCAGACATGCTACAGGAGATGCTCAGAGACTGGTCAGACTGCAGACATAGTACAGGAGATGGTCAGAGAATACGAACATATTACAGGAGATGGTCAGAGACTGCATACATTCTACAGGAGACGGTCAGAGACTGCATACATGTTACAAGAGATGGTCAGAGACTGCAGACATACTACAGGAGACAGTCAGAGACTGCAGACATGTTACAAGAGATGGTCAGAGACTGCAGACATAATACAAGTGATGATCAGAGACTGCAGACATGTTACAAGAGATGGTCAGAGACTGCAGACATGTTACAAGAGATGGTCAGAGACTGCAGACATAATACAAGAGATGGTCAGAGACTACAGACATAATACCGGAGATGGTCAGAGACTGCAGACATGTTACAAGAGATGGTCAGAGACTGCAGACATGTTTCAAGAGATGGTCAGAGATTGAAGACATATTACAAGAGATGTTTAGAGACTGCAGACATACTACAGGAGACGGTGAGACATAATAGAGGAGATGGTCAGAGACTGCAGACATGTTACAAGAGATGGTCAGAGACTGCAGACATGTTTCAAGAGATGGTCAGAGACTGCAGACATAATACAAGAGATGGTCAGACACTGCAGACATGTTTCAAGAGATAGTCAGAGACTGCAGACATAGTACAGGAGATGGTCAGAGACTGCAGTCATAGTATAGGAGATAGTCAGAGACTGCAGACATAATACAAGAGATGGTCAGAGACTGCAGACATGATACAAGAGATGATCATAGACTGCAGACATGTTACAAGAGATGGTCAGAGACTGCAGACATGATACAAGAGATGGTCAGAGACTGCAGACATGATACAAGAGATGGTCAGAGACTGCAGACATGTTACAAGAGATGGTCAGAGACTGCAGACATGTTACAAGAGATGCCAGAGACTGCAGACATGTTTCAAGAGATGGTCAGAGACTGCAGACATGATACAAGAGATAGTCAGAGACTGCAGACATAGTACAGGAGATGGTCAGAGACTGCAGTCATAGTATAGGAGATAGTCAGAGACTGCAGACATAATACAAGAGATGGTCAGAGACTGCAGACATGATACACGAGATGATCAGAGACTGCAGACATGTTACAAGAGATGGTCAGAGACTGCAGACATGATACAAGAGATGGTCAGAGACTGCAGACATGATACAGGAGATGGTCAGAGACTGCAGACATGTTACAAGAGATGGTCAGAGACTGCAGACATACTACAGAAGATGGTCAGAGACTGCAGACATAATACAAGAGATAGTCAGAGACTGCAGACGTTACAAGAGATGGTCAGAGACTGCAGTCATAGTATAGGAGATGGTCAGAGACTGCAGTCATAGTATAGGAGATAGTCAGAGACTGCAGACATAATACAAGGGATGGTCAGAGACTGCAGACATGATACAAGAGATGATCAGAGACTGCAGACATGTTACAAGAGATGGTCAGAGACTGCAGACATGATACAAGAGATGGTCAGAGACTGCAGACATGATACAGGAGATGGTCAGAGACTGCAGACATGTTACAAGAGATGGTCAGAGACTGCAGATATGTTACAAGAGATGGTCAGAGACTGCAGACATGTTTTAAGAGATGGTCAGAGACTGCAGACATGATACAAGAGATGGTCAGACATTGCAGACATGTTTCAAGAGATGGTCAGAGACTGCAGACATGATACAAGAGATAGTCAGAGACTGCAGACATAGTATAGGAGATGGTCAGAGACTGCAGTCATAGTATAGGAGATAGTCAGAGACTGCAGACATAATACAAGAGATGGTCAGAGACTGCAGACATGATACAAGAGATGATCAGAGACTGCAGACATGTTACAAGAGATGGTCAGAGACTGCAGACATGATACAAGAGATGGTCAGAGACTGCAGACATGATACAGGAGATGGTCAGAGACTGCAGACATGTTACAAGAGATGGTCAGAGACTGCAGACATACTACAGAAGATGGTCAGAGACTGCAGACATACTACAGAAGATGGTCAGAGACTGCAGACATAATACAAGAGATAGTCAGAGACCGCAGATGTTACAAGAGATGGTCAGAGACTGCAGTCATAGTATAGGAGATGGTCAGAGACTGCAGTCATAGTATAGGAGATAGTCAGAGACTGCAGACATAATACAAGGGATGGTCAGAGACTGCAGACATGATACAAGAGATGATCAGAGACTGCAGACATGTTACAAGAGATGGTCAGAGACTGCAGACATGATACAAGAGATGGTGAGAGACTGCAGACATGATACAGGAGATGGTCAGAGACTGCAGACATGTTACAAGAGATGGTCAGAGACTGCAGACATGATACAAGAGATAGTCAGAGACTGCAGACATAGTATAGGAGATGGTCAGAGACTGCAGTCATAGTATAGGAGATAGTCAGAGACTGCAGACATAATACAAGAGATGGTCAGAGACTGCAGACATGATACAAGAGATGATCAGAGACTGCAGACATGTTACAAGAGATAGTCAGAGACTGCAGACATAGTACAGGAGATGGTCAGAGACTGCAGTCATAGTATAGGAGATAGTCAGAGACTGCAGACATAATACAAGAGATGGTCAGAGACTGCAGACATGATACACGAGATGATCAGAGACTGCAGACATGTTACAAGAGATGGTCAGAGACTGCAGACATGATACAAGAGATGGTCAGAGACTGCAGACATGATACAGGAGATGGTCAGAGACTGCAGACATGTTACAAGAGATGGTCAGAGACTGCAGACATACTACAGAAGATGGTCAGAGACTGCAGACATAATACAAGAGATAGTCAGAGACTGCAGACGTTACAAGAGATGGTCAGAGACTGCAGTCATAGTATAGGAGATGGTCAGAGACTGCAGTCATAGTATAGGAGATAGTCAGAGACTGCAGACATAATACAAGGGATGGTCAGAGACTGCAGACATGATACAAGAGATGATCAGAGACTGCAGACATGTTACAAGAGATGGTCAGAGACTGCAGACATGATACAAGAGATGGTCAGAGACTGCAGACATGATACAGGAGATGGTCAGAGACTGCAGACATGTTACAAGAGATGGTCAGAGACTGCAGATATGTTACAAGAGATGGTCAGAGACTGCAGACATGATACAAGAGATGGTCAGACATTGCAGGCATGTTTCAAGAGATGGTCAGAGACTGCAGACATGATACAAGAGATAGTCAGAGACTGCAGACATAGTATAGGAGATGGTCAGAGACTGCAGTCATAGTATAGGAGATAGTCAGAGACTGCAGACATAATACAAGAGATGGTCAGAGACTGCAGACATGATACAAGAGATGATCAGAGACTGCAGACATGTTACAAGAGATGGTCAGAGACTGCAGACATGATACAAGAGATGGTCAGAGACTGCAGACATGATACAGGAGATGGTCAGAGACTGCAGACATGTTACAAGAGATGGTCAGAGACTGCAGACATACTACAGAAGATGGTCAGAGACTGCAGACATAATACAAGAGATAGTCAGAGACTGCAGATGTTACAAGAGATGGTCAGAGACTGCAGTCATTGTATAGGAGATGGTCAGAGACTGCAGTCATAGTATAGGAGATAGTCAGAGACTGCAGACATAATACAAGGGATGGTCAGAGACTGCAGACATGATACAAGAGATGATCAGAGACTGCAGACATGTTACAAGAGATGGTCAGAGACTGCAGACATGATACAAGAGATGGTGAGAGACTGCAGACATGATACAGGAGATGGTCAGAGACTGCAGACATGTTACAAGAGATGGTCAGAGACTGCAGACATGTTACAAGAGATGGTCAGAGACTGCAATCATAGTATAGGAGATAGTCAGAGACTGCAGACATAATACAAGAGATGGTCAGAGACTGCAGGCATAGTATAGGAGATAGTCAGAGACTGCAGACATGATACAAGAGATGGTCAGAGACTGCAGACGTTACAAGAGATGGTCAGAGACTGCAGACATGTTACAAGAGATGGTCAGAGACTGCAGACATGATACAAGAGATGGTCAGAGACTGCAGACATGATACAAGAGATGGTCAGAGACTGCAGACATGTTACAAGAGAAAGCAACAATAGTGAAGCCCGTAAGGTAAAACACTCGTAGTTTATTGTAGTCTACTTACAGGTATGAAGTAAAAATCATCACAAAAACAGGAACAATCCGCAGCTCAAAGCGCCTCTGATGATATCCACATAGGATGAAACATGTCAGGCTGGTCGATGCAAGTATGCTGTGAGCTGCGGATTGTTCCTGTTTTTGTGATGATTTTTACTTCATACCTGTAAGTAGACTACAATAAACTACGAGTGTTTTACCTTACGGGCTTCACTATTGTTGCTTTCTTCTTACTGGTTTGTTTCTGTTGATGACTGCACCAATCTATCCATCTTTAATGCGAGTCCTGAGTCCTCTGATATGTGGTGACCTGATTGTTTCCATGCTGTGCCTGCCCATGATGGAGTGTGCCATTTGGATTTGCTGTTGACCCTCTGCATCATATGAGTACATCGCCTATCTTTTATATCTTTCTGGTAAGCAGACTGATAGCACGTGGGTGTGGTGTGTTTTTCCTTTGCACACTGAAGTCTGGTGGAGGTTTCATGTCATCTCTATTGCTGATTGATTTTTATGGACTATCATATTTATTTGGACATTTATTTCATTTAAGTGCTGCATTTGGACTTTTATATTTTTATGTTAGTAGATAATGGCTGATTGGCCCTCTCACCTGACCCAGCGATACAGCAACAACGGTTCCTCTGATCAGGAGTCAGCTCACTCTGAATTGCCCGTGGCGACTCCGTTGGGTAGCACCCAGATCTGTATTCCTGCAATGACTCCATTCCTTTCTCCGCCAGGGATGGTGCTAGGCTGTGTGGCTTTCCCTCTGGTGGCACAGGTCAGCGGGGTTCTCTCTGATGGTGTTCCCTCAGCACTGTCCTCTCCCTCTGGAGTCCTGGGTGTACTTCCCTGAAAGCTTTCCCGGGCTCCTGTCTCTCTCTCTCCCATTCAGTTGAGAATGCTGTGTGGGCTACAGTTTCCGTGTTACAGTGGGGCTGCCAGTCCTCGGGACTACATGTCCCACAATCCTCTTCTTTGCTCCTTTTTTTTTCCCTGGCCGATATGAAGGCAGGGGAAGAAACATAGTGCGCCACTCACTAGTACAGCAGCGTGCAGAAGGAGGAGAGGGAGAGGGGAAATAAGAGCCCGTGGCAGCAGTGGCGTCACTAGGGTTGGTGTCACCCAGTGCGGTAAAACATGGTGTCACCCCCTCCACCAACTATAGTCGCCCCTCAGTACAGACCCCCCTCCACTAAGTGCAGACCCCCCACTAAGTATAAACCCCTCTCTGAGTACAGACCTCCCATCAGTATAGACACCCTCAGGACAAACCACCACCCCTCCATTAGTACAGACCCCCAGAACAAATCACCCCCCATCTATTAGTACAGACCCCCCAAAACAAACCACCTCCCTGCATTAGTACAGACTCTCCAGAACAAAAGACCCCCCCTCTATTAGTACAGACCCCCCCAGAACAAACCACATCCTCTATTAGTACAGATCCCCCGACAAACCACCCCCCTGCATTAGTACAGACCCCCCCAGAACAAACCACCCCCCTCTATTAGTACAGATCCCCCGACAAACCACCCCCTGCATTAGTACAGACCCCCCAGCCAAACTACCTCCCCTACATTAGTACAGACCCCCCAGGACAAACCACCCCTCCCTACATTAGTATAGACCCCCCCAGGACGAAACCACCCCCCTACATTAGTATAGACCCCAGGACAAACCACCCCCCTACATTAGTATAGACCCTCCAAGACAAACCACCCCCCTACATTACTATAGACCCCCCAGGACAAACCACCCCCCTACATTAGTATATACCCCCCAAGACAAACCACCCTTCCTACATTACTATAGACCCCCCAGGACAAACCACCCCCCTACATTACTATAGACCCCCCAGGAAAAACCACCCCCCTTACATTAGTATAGACCCCAAGACAAACCACCCCCCTACATTAGTATAGACCCCCCAGGACAAACCACCCCCCTACATTAGTATAGACACCCCCAGGACAAACCACCTCCCCTACATTAGTATAGACCCCCAGGACACACCACCCCCCTACATTAGTATAGACCCCCCAGGACACACCACCCCCCTACATTACTATAGACCCCCAAGGACAAACCCCTCCCCCTACATTAGTATAGACCCCCCAGGACAAACCACCCCCCTACATTACTATAGACCCCCCCAGGACAAACCCCTCCCCCTACATTAGTATAGACCCCCCAGGACAAACCACCCCCCTACATTACTACAGACCCCCAAGGACAAACCCCTCCCCCTACATTAGTATAGACCCCCCCAGGACAAACCACCCCCCTACATTACTATAGACCCCCCCAGGACAAACCCCTCCCCCTACATTAGTATAGACCCCCCAGGACAAACCACCCCCCCTACATTACTATAGACCCCCCCAGGACACACCACCCCCCCTACATTAGTATAGACCCCCAGGACACACCACCCCCCCTACATTAGTATAGACCCCCAGGACAACCCCCCCCTACATTACTATAGACCCCCCCAGGACAAACCCCTCCCCCTACATTAGTATAGACCCCCCCAGGACAAACCACCCCCCCTACATTACTATAGACCCCCTCAGGACAAACCCCTCCCCCTACATTAGTATAGACCCCCCAGGACAAACCACCCCCCTACATTACTATAGACCCCCCAGGACAACCCCCCCCCACATTAGGTTCATTTAAAACACCCGGGCAGCAGCTGGAGAGGAGAGGACAGTGTGCAGCCGCGCCGCCCGGGTGAAGTGTGCGTCAGGGAGGTCGGAGGAGGAGAACTGTCTGAAGTGGAACACGTTGGGCACGGGCACGGGCGCGCCCCCCCCCCCAGTGACGTCAGTCACGTCACTGCGTGGCTGGTCTCTCACACAGAGACAGGCGCTCCGATCTAATTTCGCTCTCCTCCTCTGACAGGAGGAGGGAGGGGGGATGGGGGGATGGACTTCGGCACTCGGCAGGTCGAGGCGGCGAAAAGCAGAGAGCCGCCTATGGACAAGGAAGAGGAGGAGGAGAAGGGAGGGGAGCACTCTGGCGCTTCAGCGCCCCCACCTCTGTGGCGCCAGGGTGCACTGCACCCCGTGCACCCCGTCCAGGATCGTCCCTGCCTCCAGGAACGGTTTGAAACATGTAGTGTCATTGAGTCTGGGGGGCCTAGTCGCCCGCAAGTTGTAGATCAACCTCAGTTCGAGCTGGAGGAGATCCTTATTCCAATCTCCCCCCCTCGAACTGGGGTGGACTCGATCCAAAATCAAAAATTTGATTCTTGGAAACAGTCCCTGATGTACCAGGGCAGTGTGTATCCCCAGTGGTAGATCGGGGTCACAGGTCTGCATGCTTCTGATGTGGCGGTATGCCCTATGCCAGAATTTCAACTTGGTTTTCCCGACATAGAAGCATCCGCAATCACACCATAGCATATACACCACTCCCTTAGTCTTGCAATTGGCAAAGTGTTTTGGCCTGAAGGTACTGCCATCGGGTAAGGTGGGATTTTTGGTAGTATACATATACTTACAGTACCCACAGGCCCCACACATAAATGTGCCCCTATATTTACAGTGCTGGGCAAAATTTTCATCTTTGAATTCGCTCCTCACTAATCTGGAGGATAAGGAAGTAGCCCTCCTGAAAGTAAAGAGCGGACTCTCGTGGAGGAGTCTATTCAAATTTGGGTCCATGGTAAGAATGTGCCAGAACTTGGACACAATTCTTTTAACTTCAGCATGTTGATTGCAGTATTTGGTAATAATGTGCAGATGGTTATCCTGTTTTTTGTTCTTTTGCGAGTAAATCAAAGCCTGTCTGGTATGTGTGGTGGCCTGCCTAAAGGCCTTTTTGAGGGAGGTGTGTGAATAACCTCTCTCAAGGAGTCTTGCATGCAAATTATTTGCTTCGGTTTTAAAGGTTGCCTCGTCAGTGCAATTTCTGCGCACCCTTAGGTACTGGCTGTATGGTATAGACCTAATGAGACTAGGTGGATGGAAACTGGAGGCATGTAAGATGGTGTTCCCAGCAGTGGCCTTGCGATAGAGGCCACTGCTGAGTCCACCATCCTGACCCCTATAGACCATGACATCCAGAAATGCAAGCTCACTGCGACTTGATGACATGGTAAAATTCAAATTGAAGCAATTCTTGTTCATGCTCTCTAGGCATGACTGCAAGAGCTCTATGGGACCGTCCCAGATGGTGAAAATGTCGTCGATGTATCTGAACCATAATAAAAAGTGGTTTGTATACATCGACGAGTTTTCATCACTAAGGAATGTGGTTTCCCACTCCCCCAGGTACAGGTTCACGTATGATGGGGCACAGCAAGTCCCCATCGCCACACCCTGTACCTGGAGGAAGTGGGAACCATCAAAAGTAAAGATATTATGATACAGGATATATTCCAACAACTGTAGGATAAACTCATTGTAGGCCCAGTCTCCATTCCGTCTCTGATATATAGCCTTCTTAACAGCTCTCAGCCCCCCAGCATGGGGAATGGAGCTGTATAAGGCCTCAACGTCAATTGTTACCAGATATGCATCTTCTGGTATTGTAAGATTTTTAATAATTTTGAGAAAATGTATGGTATCTTTCACAAAAGATCGTAAGCTTGTGACGTGAGGTTTGAGATGTTCATCAATTAAACGGCTTGTGTTTTCACTGATGGACCCTCTACCGGAGATGATCAGTCTCCCAGTTGGATTGTGGCTGTCTTTATGAATCTTAGGTAATGAATAAAAGGTTGGTACAACTGGAAATTTTACTCTGATATAATCCCAGGTGGTTTTGTTGATAACTTTATTGTTGTATGATGTGTCCACCAAGGTATAGTATTCTTGGTGGAACCTATTTACCAGCTCTCTAGTAATTTTCTTGTACCAATTCCTATTCATTAGGCTTCTCTGGCACATTGAAACATATTGGGCATTGTCCATCAGGACAATGTTACCCCCCTTATCAGAGGGTATGATAACTATTGACTTGTTGTCACTAAGTTCCTTGAGTGCCTGTCTATCAGCCGTATTGGTGTTAATCACTTTGGGGGTACGAATGTGTAGTCTATCAATCTCTTTATATACCAATTTGAGAAACATAGAAATGTTCGGGTTGGAGCTAGGGGGTGGGAACTGGACTGATTTTTTCTTGAGTTTGGACCCTTGTTTGGACTCCTGGACCTTCCCCTCCTTGTTGTCCAGAGGAAGAGATAGCACTGTGGGCAGGTCAATGCGGTCAATAAGGTCAGCCGTGTCGCTCTCCTCCAGGAGCGACACCAGCTGATCAATGGCCTGATTTTCTTGCGGTGTTAGGTCTATTGACCCCTGGGGTTTTTGATACATATTTTTGAGCATGAGTTTGCGTGCGAACATCTCGAGATCTTTGACGACCTCGAATCTGTCCATATTTTCATTTGGGCAGAATCCAAGTCCTCTTTGAAGTATATCTGCTTCCCTGTCTGTGAGGATATGGGAGGAGAGGTTGACAATGCTGAAAGCCCCAATGGTTCGATCAGTACTGTCAAAACCATACACCTCCCTGTCACAGTCTACACTCTGTTCGTAAATTTGTTTAAAAGTGTCTCTGCTAAAGGGACCGTTTCCTGTCTGTCCCCTCCCTGATGAGTGGTACTCGACCTTGTGACCGGGGGTGAATTCGTATTGCCCACCAAAGGTATTAAAGGGGCAGAGGCAGAACAGCCGCTTGCCCCTCCTGGTGCCCTGCCTGTGGCCGAGGGCATATTGTGTGGACCATCTGTTGCATTCGTATTATGGGTCCTTGTTCCCTGGGATCTATTGTCACTTTGGTTAGGGCGAGGTGCTTTTTTGGTCTTAGAGGAGACCTGTGAGGAAACAGAAGACACACTAGAGGAAGAATTGGATATAGCGGAGTAATGATCCCTCCGATTTCTAAACCTATTAAAGTTTTTTGGCTGTGATTGATTCCATTTTTAAGCCCTGTTTTCTTCAAAGTCACAACGGTCCCTACTGAGCTTACTTTCCTTTTTAATAAGGATATCCTTATTAAAATCTTCCAAATGTTTCTTAAGTTTGGACTCCCTGCCTATATAGGTTTTATGGGTCTGTAGCGGTTGAAGTTTCGAACAAATGGTCTGTATGTCGCCATCCAGAATGTTCGATCGCTTTTGGTATTCTGTAATGAGGAGCATGTGCGTAGGATTTTTTCCCAAGCGCTTTTGAACTCAGTGTCCAAGCCCTCAAGATTAGGAAAGATTTGGACCCTGAGTCCCAGTGGATTCATGTTATCATAAATGTAATCTCGGAAGGACCTGATGTGCCAATATAAGGACGATTTTTTTCTCAAGAATTTTTGTAAGTTTTAAAAATAAACCATTGATTTCAGATTCGATGTGTTCGTTCTTACCATACTCATCCAAGTAGCCGGACATGAGGCTGTCCCAGTTACTCCCCGTGTAGTTCGCCATAGTCTACAAAAACTATTATAAATGAACAATAAACAAACGATATGTGTTAACAGCAAGAGCAATCAATTATGATATTCGTATTAGCCAAGTAATGTGGGCATGTTAACCTAATAAAGGCTAACGATTAGTTGTCGATTAATCGATTAGTTGTTTCAGCCCTATGTGAGTGCAACAATTCCCTGATCTGGTTTCGGGATCTCAGAGACAGGGCCGAGGAGCCTGTTGATGAGTCTTTACGAGGGGCAATGATAAGATTGAGGTCTCCCCCTAGCACTAGCGTACCCTCTGTGAAGGAAGCCAGGGCGGTTAAGCATGTTTCGAGTACCGAAAGCTGGTTCACATTCGACCAGTAGAGGTTAGCAAAGGTGAATATTTGCGACTGAAGTGTACCTTTAACAAAAAGGTATCTACCTTTACGGTCAGGATGGAGGTCTATCAGCTGCCAGGGTAAAGTTTTGGCCAGGAGGATACTCGTGCCTTTTGATTTTGCGGAGGGCGATGCACTGTGATACACAGTTGGGAAATGCTTATTTTGGAGTTTTGGGATCTTATCTGCCCGGAAGTGGTCTCTTGCAGAAATGCTATTTGGGGTCTTTGTCTCCAAAGCTCGGCGAGGCAACTGGAATGTTTTTCTGGGACATTTAAGCCTTTTACGTTCCAGGACACAAATTTCAAAGACATTTCAACTATTTAACTGGTTGTAGGACTCAGTCTGAGCGTGCTCAGTCTGAAGCTGTGGAACTTGGTGTAAGTGGAGCTGGAATAAGTGGGAGTTAAAAAAAATGAGTTTAAAACAGGAGGTTATAACAGGGGTCATAGTACCTGTGTAGTGTGAGTATCTGAGTGTTGTCTGAGTAGTGTGTGTGGATCGTTAGTACTTGTGTATTGTGTACTGTATACTTGTGTATTGCGAGTGCACGTAGGTCTGTGAGTACCTGTGTATTGTCTTGTTGTGTACCTGTGTATTGTCTTGTTGTGTACCTGTGTATTGTCTTGTTGTGTACCTGTGTATTGTCTTGTTGTGTACCTGTGTATTGTCTTGTTGTGTACCTGTGTATTGTCTTGAGTATTAGTGCCAGGAAGCTAGCTGTTAGGTAATTTGGACAGGGTAAAATCCCCAAATCCTCACTATATTCAATAGGTACGATGCCCAGCGGGTGTGGAGAGGCGACTCTTTGTACATCTTGCCGCATGTATGCGTTCCTTGATCATCCGATCGAGGGCGAATACTGCTGTGCAAAATGTAAGCACATTGTTTCCCTGGAAGCCCAGGTTCTGAATCTGGGGAAGCAACTGTCAGCACTGAGAAGTCCCTCCATACTAAAGGTGAGCCAGGAACGTACACGGCAGGTGCCGGCAGGGGCCAGCACAGAGGCGGGTGGAGACAAAGAGGTGCAGGCACTAGCAAAGAGTAGATGGGTGATAGTCAGGAGGGGTAGAGGGGGAAGTGCCAGAGAGGCCGATCCAGGACTGGAGCATCCCAATAAGTACGCTCCATTGAGTGACATTGGTGAAACCAGTCAGGGACCAGCACTGCTGGAGATGAGGGACTCTCCTAGCTGCCAGGGGAAGAACTCCTCCAGTGAGAGTGGGGGGGCAGCAAAGGGAAAGGAAAGACAGATTCTGGTGGTAGGGGACTCAATTCTTAGAAGGACAGAGAGGGCAATCTGTAACCAAGACCTGAAGCACCGAACAGTATGTTGTCTACCGGGCGCTCGGGTTCGGCACATCACGGATCTTGTGGACAGATTACTGGGAGGGGCTGGGGAAGACCCGGCTGTCATGGTGCACGTTGGCACCAATGACAAAGTCAGAGGCAGATGGAGTGTCCTAAAGAACGATTTTAGGGATTTAGGTGCTAAATTGAGGAAAAGGACCTCCAAGGTAGTGTTCTCAGGAATACTACCGGTACATCGAGCCACACCAGAAAGGCAGAGGGAGATTAGGGAAGTAAACAAGTGGCTGAAGAGCTGGTGTAGTAAGGAGGGGTTTGGGTTCCTGGAGGACTGGGCCGACTTCTCAGTCGGTAACCGGTACTATAGAAGGGACGGACTGCACCTAAATGAGGAGGGTGCAGATCTGCTGGGAATGAAGATGGCCAAAAAGTTAGAGGGGTTTTTAAACTAGGCGATGGGGGGGGAGGGTCCAGAGACAGTGATAGCCAGCGCGGAAGATATTCCAGAGGGTAGTATTGGGGGCATTAGTGGTAGGTTAACCAAAGCACAAAAACACAAGGTGAGTATAGTAGCAAGTGCTAGTTGCAATCTTGAAACACCCAATACGAGGACAATATGCGACCGGTCTAAACTATGTGGCATGTTCACTAATGCCAGAGGCATGGCGGACAAGATGGGTGAACTAGAGATACTGTTGTACAAGGAGGATTTAGATTTTGTGGGAATTTCAGAGACCTGGTTCAACAGCTCCCATGATTGGCTGGCAAACATTCAAGGGTATACCCTATACCGCAAGAATAGAGAGGGTAAAAAAGGGGGAGGGGTATGCCTATATATCAAGAATAATGTACAAGTGAATGTGAGAGATGACATCACTGAGGGAGCTAGGGAGGAGGTGGAATCTTTATGGGTAGAGCTCCAAAGGGATGAAGCTAAGGGGAAAATAATACTGGGAGTATGCTATAGGCCCCCTAACCTGAGGGAGGAAGTGGAGACGGATCTCCTATCACAAATTGGATTAGCAGCAAGGATGGGAAGTGTTATCATAATGGGGGATTTTAATTATCCAGACATAGACTGGGCGGAGGGAACCGCGCATTCATTTAAGGCTCGCCAGTTCCTTAATGTCTTGCAGGACAATTTTATGGGTCAGATGGTAGACGCACCAACTAGAAATAAAAAAATACTGGATCTACTGATTACCAAAAATACAGACCTGATCACAGATGTGGAAATATGGGGCAATTTAGGTAACAGCGATCACAGGTCAATTTGTTTCAGTATAAATCACACAAATAGGAAACATGAAGGGAACACAAAGACACTGAATTTCAAAAGAGCCAACTTCCCTAAACTACAAACCTTGCTAAAAGGCATAAATTGGGATAAAATATTAGGAACAAAGAATACGGAGGAGAGATGGGTTTGCTTTAAGAGCATATTAAATAAGGGCATTAGCCAATGTATCCGATTGGGTAATAAATTTAAAAGAGCAAACAAAAATCCTGGATGGCTTAACTCCAATGTAAAAATGCATATAAAAGCAAAGGAGAAGGCCTTCAAAAAATACAAGGTTGAGGGATCATCCTCAGCATTCAGACTTTATAAAGAATGCAATAAGAAATGTAAGGGTGCAATTAGGATGGCTAAGATAGAACATGAAAGACACATAGCGGAGGAGAGCAAAAAAAATCCCAAGAAATTCTTTAAGTATGTAAACAGTGGGGCGTGGCCTGACGAGGCATGTGAGCAGACCTGCTGCACGGAGCTCCCGCTGAGAATCCTGCCTAATATCCTTTCCTCACCACCGAAATCGCCCGTTTTTGCCCCAAAGAGCTACCTGATACCTCCTGGAGACACCCGGTGCTGACAGGTGATCGTTTAGTGCTGATGATGACCCGGGGGAACCGAATGGAGACCGAGGCCTGGGAGTCCCAAGCTGACCAAGATGGCGCCGGCCGGTCTCAGCCTCCTAAAGCACAGCGCGGCCTGGAAAAGAAATTCGAACAGGGGGGTAAGTCCAGCAAACTCCCTAAAGGCAAGGAACAACCCAGGGACATGCTTTATTATACTCAAAAGCTGGCCGGACATTCTAATTCTCCTCTGCCTGACTCCCCCCAGCCTAACAGGGAAGATACAAGCATGCTAGATGACACAGTGCCATTAGATCTGCAGCAGGATCTCATGTCTGATCCATCTGACTCCCCCTCAGAAGACAGTGTACAGCCTTCTTTGAGTGAAATCCTGCATGCTGTGCATAAATGTACTGCCTCAGTTGATGATTTGAAGGAGAAATTTGGGGGCCTGAAAGAAACCGTATCCCTTATGCGCCAAGATCTGCAAAAAATCAGGGAAAGAACCACAGCAGTGGAGGGCCGGGTGAGCGACGTGGAGGACCAGTTGCCCCCCCTTCACAGAGATGTCAGGATGGCCACACAAAACGCCTTTCAAGCCCTTAATAAAACTGACGAAATCGAGAACCGTCTGCAACGCAATAATGTGCGCATAGTGGGACTCCCTGAAAAAGTGGAAGGACGTGACCCCACTACTTTCATTGAGGAATGGCTGCAGGAATTCTTTGGCAAAGAAGCTTTCTCTCCCATCTACACAGTGGAAAGGGCCCATAGAGTACCCCCACGCCCTCTCCCCCCTGGGAACCCCCCAAGATCAATGCTGGCCAGGCTCCTGAATTACAAGGACCGTGAGGTGATACTGAGACTGGCCAGGGAAAAAGGCAGCATTAAACACAATGGCACTAAAGTCTCCTTTTACCCGGACTTCTCCGCCGAGGTACAACGCAGGAGGTCAAAATTTATGGAAGTGAAAAAGAGGCTACAAAGGCTGCAGCTATCCTACGCAATGATGTTCCCGGCTAAGTTGAGAGTAACGGCAAATGGACAGAACCACTTTTTTGAAACTGCGCAAGATGCAACATCCTGGTTAGACCAGAATGAGCAAGCTATACGCCACCAGGGTCGAGAAGAAGGAGCCGGATAAACCAGAGAGGACAGAAGAAATGCGAGAGAAAGCAGGGCGTCCATTTTCCTGTTTATGTTTTTCATTCAGAAGAGGAACTTTACCAATTGCTTACGCAGCGAGTGACTACCACTGGAAATATTGTTATATTTTTTTCAACCAGTTATTTCCACTTGAAGCACAGACCCTCACAGGGGACGTCGCCGTGCAGAAAAAGTAGAAGATGTTTGAAGTCATGGGATACATGGCTAATGCTTTATTGCCCTGTTGGCATTCACAATCAGGACAGACCACATAGCCCGCAGTTTCGGGACGGTTCTGGAGGTATGCGCCACAGCGTGGCGGGACCCAGGGCCCTCAATACAGTCTGTTCCTACTTTTGTTTTTTTTCACAGTTTTGCCGTGCAGTTGCGCAAGATTATCCACCCTTCAAGAACACCTAGCTTCCATTGGGACAACCTTTTAATGAAAAAATGTTTTTTGATGCAACACATTCTAATGCTCATGGGTAACCATATAACCAGATCAGCTCTGACTTCCAGAAGAATCTCCTTTAAATGTATTTTTGAATATTTGCAATGGTATCCACGCCCATAGTATCATGGAATGTGCGCAGAGTGAATGACCCCTTAAAAAGGGTCATGATCTCCTCTGGTTTGCGCAAATTCCATCCGGCTATTGTTGCCCTTCAGGAGACACATCTCCTGGGGGATAATGTGGGCTGCCTGCAGTATGCCTGGGTGGGCAAATCCTATCACTCCACTCACACCGCCTATTCTCGTGGGGTGAGTGTATTGATACACAAAGCTCTGGCATACCAGGAACTGGACTCGCTAGTGGATAGTGCTGGCAGATATGTTTTCATTTACTGTAAAGTGTACACCTTAACACTGATTATAGCCTTTATATATATCCCACCCCCGTTTTCACGGGAGGTGCTACAGCTTTTGCTGATGTACCTGGCGGGCAAACCTGATGTCCCACTGTTAATCATGGGAGACCTTAACTGCTACCTTGACCCAAAATTGGATAGGCACCCCCCAGTCCATTCTCCTGGGGGTGGGAGGGGCACGGCACTCAGCCGCCTAGTTATGGAACTGGGCTGGACAGATTTTTGGCGCATTCGTAACCCTAATATAAAGCAGTTTTCATGCTTCTCCAAAACTCACGGATCCCTGTCCCGTATAGACCTTAGTATAGGCACTCCTAATTTGCTAGAATATGTCTCTAAGATAGAATACTTCCCTCGGGGAGTATCTGACCATTCACCTGTAGCTGTATGGCTGAGTGCCCAACCCCCTACCTCACTACCTAAGGTGCCATGGAAACTCAATGCCTTTTGGCTGAAACTATTTAACTCCCCAGAACGAATTTCTAATCAAATAGAATTATTTTTCAACTCCCATAAACACTTAACAGATACAATTCAAACCTGGGAAGCCTTTAAGGCCTACCTCAGGGGAATATTTATTGCTGAAATAGCCATGGTCAAGAGAAATTCCTCGGCACTACTGGAACAGGTTGGAGACCAGGTGCGCCAGTTGGAGCTTGCCTATGTTACTGACCCTACAAAGTCTGCGAGGGAGGCGTGGATTTCGGCCCAGGATTCACTGGACCGCTTGAGATCCTCCGCCGCAGAACGCAAAAGGTTCTTTAGCAAACAGGCATTTTATGAAGAAGGGGAAAAAACGGGACGCCTATTGGCAAAAATAGCCAGGTCCCAGCAGCTGTCTCCAGCGGGTGGGGCAATTCGCATGGCCGGTGGAAAGGTGGTTAATGGCCTGGATCAGGTTTTATCAGAGCTAGCATCCTTCTACAAGGATCTCTATGTAGCGAGGGATGACTACACAGATAGTGAGCTAGAGGCATACCTTGCAGGGATTGATCTGCCCTCTCTATCTGAAGAGGCTAGGCAATCACTGGAAGCACCCCTGACATTGGAAGAGCTACAACATGCGGCATGTTCCTTCCCTACGTGCAAGGCTCCTGGGGAGGACGGTATCCCCATGGAGGTTTTCACCCAGTATGGTGAGTGGATAATGCCGCAGCTACTAGAAGTGTTTAATGACTCGCTTAAAAAAGGCAACTTGCCGACCTCCATGACTAGAGCCAATATAATTTTATTGTTGAAACCTGGTAAGGATCCGGTTGACCTGGGCTCATATAGGCCTATTTCACTACTGCAAAGTGATGTTAAAATCCTGGCTAAGGCCCTGGCGCTTAGGGTCAACCGGATCATTGAATCCATAATACATCCCGACCAGGCTGGATTTATGCCGCTCAAGTCCACTGCCACCAACCTCAGACGCCTATTTTTAAATATGCAGCTGCAGCCAGATAATGAAGGAAGCAGGGCTCTGCTCTCCCTGGACGCCAATAAGGCGTTTGACAGTGTAGGTTGGAGATACCTATGGGCGGTACTATCAAAGCTAGGGTTTGGAAGTCGCTTTATAGCATGGGTCAAACTGTTATATGCTTCCCCAAAGGCGACTATCAGGATGTCAGGTAGGATGTCACATGCGTTTGCTCTGGGCAGGGGCACAAGGCAGGGATGCCCCCTGTCCCCCCTGCTCTTTGCCATCGCCATTGAGCCGTTAGCGGCTGCGGTAAGAGCAAGTCAGCAGATTACGGGCTTTAAATATGGGAACCTCCACGAAAAGATTATGCTGTATGCTGACGACATGATGCTTTTCCTGGGGGATACCACAACGTCCTTAGCGGAGGTGACAAGAATCATCACTGGGTTCGGTTATTTTTCTGGCCTGACAATTAATTGGTCTAAGTCGGCTTTGATGTTGCTGGACGAGGGGGGTGAGGTGAATTTACCGGACTCCTGCTCGGTTCCGGTAACGTCATCATTTAAATACCTAGGCATACAAATTTCACCTAAAATAGCGGAATACTGCCCCCTAAACATACACCCCTTGCTATCCAGATTTAGAGACAAAATCAACACATGGAACAGGCTCAAAATGTCACTAGCGGGCAAAGCAAACTTAATAAAAATGATTTTAATGCCGCAATTACTTTACTTTTTACACAACTCCCCAATAGTAATACACTTAAAGATTTTTAGGGTGGTTAACACTCTCTTCCGCAAATTGCTGTGGAATTCAGGCACACCAAGAATTAAGCTGGAACAGCTACAAAACCCTAAGGACAGCGGAGGGCTGGCAGTACCCAACCCTTGGCTGTACTACATAGCAGCTCAGTTGCAGCAGTTGGTGGGCTCCATGAACCGGGACCCTCCTGGCTCATCGGCGCAGTTAATGCTGATTGGGACAGGAGCGGAAACAATCCCGCTATGCCTTGAGGCCCAATTGTTTCACAAATCCAATAAACTAACGCCCACTCTTACTTTAATACAGAAAGTCTGGAACAAGGGAAGGCAGCTGCAGGAGGTAACAGGCTTCACAGAATACAGCCCAATATGGGAGAATCTTTCATACGTAGAGCTAGCAAAGCTGCAACAGGGTCCCAGATGGCGTTCATTTGGTATTATCCTTTTATCCCACATTTAGCAATGGCAAGCTGCTGACGTTCTCAGAGCTACAAAATAAATACAACCTCCCAAATACCATGTATTATTCATATATCCAACTCAAACACGCGGTGGACACACAAGGTAGTGCTACTCCCTGGACATTGTCCACCACCCCTATCTTTCATCTGATACAGTCCAGCACAGCAACTAAAGGTTTTATTTCATATTGCTATCAAATGCTACTGATGCAACTTTTGAAAACACACCCGACCAGGGCACCGTCCCTATGGGAGCAAGACGTAGGCCCAATTACGGGAGAGCAATGGGAAGAAATTTTACAATCTGTTAATATATGCTCTCTCAACGTGGCCCAGAAGGTATCCCAACTATATATAATACTTAGAGTGCATTACACCCCACTTAAACTATACAATATGGGTAGGAGGACTGATCCTTTATGTAGCAGATGTGAGCGGCATCAGGGGGACCTCATTCACCTACTGTGGAGATGTCCAAAACTCCATAGGTATTGGAGTGAGGTTATGGAAACACTCAACCGAGTGTTCCAGACCACCATTCCCCTTGACCCAATTCACTGCATCCTAGGAGTCCTAGAGGATACGGTCCCGGAAGAGATGACTAGAATAGCACTCACTAGGGCACTGTTCCAGGCACGCAAACTTATACTGCTTGGCTGGAAATCGACCTCGCCACCATCAGTGAAATCATGGATTACTCATATGGGCAACACCTTGATTATGGAAAAACACATTTACCAACACAGAGGCAGCTCCAATAGATTTGAGAGGATCTGGGACCATGGTTAGACACCCCTGGATTGAGTCCTAGGGAGCTGGTAATGTCCAGACTAGGGATGAGCTTCGTGTTCGAGTCGAACCCATGTTCGACTCGAACATCGGCTGTTCGGTCGTTCGCCGAATTGCGAACGATATGGGCCGTTCGCGCCAAATTCGTGTGGCGCGTCACGGCCCATAATTCACTGCGGCATCGCAGTGCATTGCTGGCTGATGATTGGCCAAGCATGCACTATGACCCGCATGCTTGGCCAATCACAGCGCCGTCAGTAGAGAGAGCTGTAATTGGCCAAAGCCAGGGTGGCTTTGGCCAATTATGGCTCAGGGAATTTAGTACACACCCCACACTATATAAGGCCGCCTGCACGGCGGCCCTGTGTAGTGTGTGTTCCGGTGTGCTTAGAGAGAGAGAGAGACAGTGTCATTTGATTTGAGTTAGATAGATTAGGCAGAACAGTCAGTCAGTTAGCTGCACTTACAGTGTATTGTGTATATATATGCATCCCAGGTGTTGCATATATATATATACACTGTATTCAGTTTAGCTAGATCCGTTCCTGTTATCTTCTATCTAGACTATTTACATTTAATGCAGTGCGTCCTGCTCACAGTGTTCAGCTAGATCCGTTCCTGCTATTTACATTTAGTGCAGTGCGTCCTGCTCACAGTGTTCAGCTAGATCCGTTCCTGCTATTTACATTCAGTGCAGTGCGTCCTGCTCACAGTGTTCAGCTAGATCCGTTCCTGGTATTTACATTTAGTGCAGTGCGTCCTGCTCACAGTGTTCAGCTAGATCCGTTCCTGCTATTTACATTCAGTGCAGTGCGTCCTGCTCACAGTGTTCAGCTAGATCCGTTCCTGGTATTTACATTTAGTGCAGTGCGTCCTGCTCACAGTGTTCAGCTAGATCCGTTCCTGCTATTTACATTCAGTGCAGTGCGTCCTGCTCACAGTGTTCAGCTAGATCCGTTCCTGCTATTTACATTCAGTGCAGTGCGTCCTGCTCACAGTGTTCAGCTAGATCCGTTCCTGCTATATACATTTAGTGCAGTACGTCCTGCTCACAGTGTTCAGCTAGATCCGTTCCTGTTATCTTCCTACTGACAGGCAGGCTTGTCTGGTTACAGTATATATAGCTACCTTAAGAAAATTACAGGTGTTCTATTTGATCCTATTAGTACCACGGTCAGGCAGCTAGACTATTTACATTTAGTGCAGTGCGTCCTGCTCACAGTGTTCAGCTAGATCCGTTCCTGTTATCTTCCTACTGACAGGCAGGCTTGTCTGGTTACAGTATATAAAGCTACCTGAAGAAAATTACAGGTGTTCTATTTGATCCTATTAGTACCACGGTCAGGCAGCTAGACTATTTACATTTAGTACAGTGTGTCCTGCTCACAGTGTTCAGCTAGATCCGTTCCTGTTATCTTCCTACTGACAGGCAGGCTTGTCTGGTTACAGTATATATAGCTACCTTAAGAAAATTACAGGTGTTCTATTTGATCCTATTAGTACCACGGTCAGGCAGCTAGACTATTTACATTTAGTGCAGTGCGTCCTGCTCACAGTGTTCAGCTAGATCCGTTCCTGTTATCTTCCTACTGACAGGCAGGCTTGTCTGGTTACAGTATATATAGCTACCTTAAGAAAATTACAGGTGTTCTTTTTGATCCTATTAGTACCACGGTCAGGCAGCTAGACTATTTACATTTAGTACAGTGTGTCCTGCTCACAGTGTTCAGCTAGATCCGTTCCTGTTATCTTCCTACTGACAGGCAGGCTTGTCTGGTTACAGTATATATAGCTACCTTAAGAAAATTACAGGTGTTCTTTTTGATCCTATTAGTACCACGGTCAGGCAGCTAGACTATTTACATTTAGTACAGTGTGTCCTGCTCACAGTGTTCAGCTAGATCCGTTCCTGTTATCTTCCTACTGACAGGCAGGCTTGTCTGGTTACAGTATATATAGCTACCTTAAGAAAATTACAGGTGTTCTTTTTGATCCTATTAGTACCACGGTCAGGCAGCTAGACTATTTACATTTAGTACAGTGTGTCCTGCTCACAGTGTTCAGCTAGATCCGTTCCTGTTATCTTCCTACTGACAGGCAGGCTTGTCTGGTTACAGTATATATAGCTACCTTAAGAAAATTACAGGTGTTCTTTTTGATCCTATTAGTACCACGGTCAGGCAGCTAGACTATTTACATTTAGTACAGTGTGTCCTGCTCACAGTGTTCAGCTAGATCCGTTCCTGTTATCTTCCTACTGACAGGCAGGCTTGTCTGGTTACAGTATATAAAGCTACCTTAAGAAAATTACAGGTGTTCTTTTTGATCCTATTAGTACCACGGTCAGGCAGCTAGACTATTTACATTTAGTACAGTGTGTCCTGCTCACAGTGTTCAGCTAGATCCGTTCCTGTTATCTTCCTACTGACAGGCAGGCTTGTCTGGTTACAGTATATAAAGCTACCTTAAGAAAATTACAGGTGTTCTATTTGATCCTATTAGTACCACGGTCAGGCAGCTAGACTATTTACATTTAGTGCAGTGCGTCCTGCTCACAGTGTTCAGCTAGATCCGTTCCTGTTATCTTCCTACTGACAGGCAGGCTTGTCTGGTTACAGTATATAAAGCTACCTGAAGAAAATTACAGGTGTTCTATTTGATCCTATTAGTACCACGGTCAGGCAGCTAGACTATTTACATTTAGTGCAGTGCGTCCTGCTCACAGTGTTCAGCTAGATCCGTTCCTGTTATCTTCCTACTGACAGGCAGGCTTGTCTGGTTACAGTATATAAAGCTACCTGAAGAAAATTACAGGTGTTCTATCCCAGCTTAGTGCAGCTACAGGCCATTAGTATGTCTGGAAGGCCAAGAAGGAGAGGCAGACAGTCACAAGCCAATAAGAGAGGGCAAGCAGGCTCTGTGTCTAGTGCTGGTCGTGGAGACGGTGCATCCTCATCAGCACGTGGCCATGGGACACGCTTGGCCTTTTTTTCGGCAGCTGGCCGTGTTGAGCCGCAACATGCGGAAAACTTGGTCGAGTGGATGACCAAGCCGTCCTCATCCTCCTCATCCTCTCTCACCCATGCCCAGGGTGCTTTGTCTGGCAAAGCAGCGGCCTCTTCCCTCAGCTCAATGTCATCAGTGACTCCTTCCCTAGCTCCACCATGTCCTCATGAGGATTCCCTCGAACTGTTTGACCACAGTGTTGGGTACATGCTCCAGGAGGATGCCCAGCGTTTGGAAGGCTCTGATGATGATACTGAGCTCGATGAAGGCAGTAACATGAGCACGGACAGAGGGGGTGCCCAAGAAGGACAGCAATCTGGCAGTCATGCTCCCCCTGCTGCAGCATACTGCCAGGTTTGCTCCAGTGATGAGGAGGGAGGGGATGATGAGGTCACTGACTCAACGTGGGTGCCTGATAGGAGAGAGGAGGAGGAGGAGGAGGAGGAGGAGGAGGCGGCACATCACCAACGAGGCAGGATGCCCTCCAGGGGCCAGCCTAAGGGCAGCACATTGACTGCATCACACCCCAAAGCTCCACATGTGCAGGGCGCTGCAGTCTCTGCGCGTTATTCAAAAAGTTCTTTGGTGTGGGCCTTTTTTGAGACGAGTGCATCAGATCGCACCGCTGCTATTTGCAACATATGTCTCAAGCGTATCTCGCGTGGCCAAAACATCTCCCGCTTGGGTACCACATGCTTGACCAGACATATGTTGACCTGCCATGCAGTTCGTTGGCAAGCGTATCTAAAAGACCCACACCAAAGAACAAAGAGGATCTCTCCTTGCTCCTCATCAGCTGAGATTTCCAACCCCACTAGACCTTCAGTCCTCTCTGAGACCTGCAGTGAGAGGAATGAAGGTGTAGAATTAGGTGTGTCACAGCCAAGTACTTGTGGGCAATCTGCTTTTGGTACACCGACGCCAGATTGTACCAGGCAAATTTCCCTGCCCCAGCTGCTGCACCGCCGAAAGAAGTTTGCTCCCAGCCATCCACATGCCCAGCGGTTGAATGCTAGCTTGGCAAAATTGCTAGCACTTCAACTGCTGCCTTTTCAGTTGGTAGACTCTGCCCCCTTCCGTGAGTTTGTGGAATGTGCGGTTCCTCAGTGGCAGGTACCCAAACGCCACTTTTTCTCACGGAAGGCGATTCCAGCTCTCTACCGGCATGTGGAAGGCAATGTCCATGCCTCGCTGGACAGGGCGGTCAGCGGTAAGGTGCATATTACCGCTGACTCATGGTCCAGCAGGCATGGACAGGGACGTTACTTAAGTTTCACGGCGCATTGGGTGACTCTGCTGGCAGCTGGGAAGGATGCAGGACAAGGTGCAGTAGTGTTGGAGGTTGTTCCGCCACCACGCCTCCAAAATGCTGATTGTGACACACCTCTCTCCTCCACCCCCTCCTCTTCTTCTTCCTCCATGGCCTCTTCCTCGGAACCAGCGGTGCTCCGTAGGCGTTCAAGGGGCTACGCAAGTACGCAGGCCAAAAGATGCCATGCGGTGCTTGAGCTGGTGTGCTTGGGGGACAGGAGCCACACTGGGGCAGAGGTTCTGTCAGCTCTGCAGGGGCAGGTTCAGAGGTGGTTGACGCCACGCCAACTTAAGGCAGGAATGGTGGTTTGCGACAATGGCACCAACCTCCTCTCTGCCCTCCGACAGGGACAACTGACCCATGTGCCCTGTTTGGCTCACGTCCTTAACTTGGTGGTGCAGCGGTTCTTGGGCAGGTACCCGGGCTTACAGGATGTCCTGAGGCAGGCCAGGAAAGTCTGTGTGCATTTCCGCCGGTCATATAATGCCAGTGCTCGGCTGACGGACCTCCAAAAGGAGTTTAACCTGCCCAAGAACCGCCTAATCTGTGACATGCCCACCAGGTGGAACTCGACATTGGCCATGCTGCAGCGGCTGCACACGCAGCAGAGGGCCATAAATGAGTACCTGTGCGACTATGGCACCAGGACAGGGTCAGGGGACCTTGGTTTTTTTTCCCCACGCCAGTGGGCCATGATCAGGGATGCATGCACTGTCCTGTCACCATTCGAGGAGGCCACGAGGATGGTGAGCACTGACAGTGCATGCATCAGTGACACTGTCCCCCTTGTCCACCTGTTGGAGCACACGCTGCGTGGAATAATGGACAGGGCACTTGAGGCAGAACAGAGGCAGGAAGAGGAGGACTTCCTTAGCTCTCAAGGCCCCCTTTATCCAGACAGTGTTCCTGCGTGCCCGCCGATCACACAGGAAGAGGACGAGGAGGAGGAGGAGGAGGAGGAGGAAGATTGTGTCAGTATGGAGGTGGAGCCTGGCACTCAGCATCAGCAGTCTTTAAGGGATCAGTCCCAAGGAACACATGGACTTGTACGTGGCTGGGAGGAGGTGGCTGCGGACGTTGTTGTCCTTAGTGACCCAGAGGACTCCGGACCGAATGCCTCAGCAAACCTACGCTGCATGGCCTCCCTGATCCTGCAAAGCCTGCGTAAGGATCCTCGTATTCGTGGTATCAAGGAGAAGGACCAATACTGGCTGGCAACCCTCCTTGATCCACGTTACAAGGGTAAGGTTGCGGACCTTATCTTGCCATCGCAGAGGGAGCAGAGGATGAAACATCTTCGGGAGGCCTTGCAGAAAGGTCTGTGCAACGCGTTCCCAGAGACTGGGAGGTTACAAACTCCTGTTTCTGGACAACGTGTTGCTGAGGCTTCGGTCAGTCAAAGAAGGAGCGGTGGAGAAGGTGGCCGTCTGACCGATGCGTTCAGACAATTTTTTGGTCCGCAGCCCCAAGGTATGATCGGTTCCAGCAACCATCGCCAGCGTCTGTTTTACATGGTGCAGGAATACCTAGGGGCAAGATCAGACTTGGACACCTTTCCCACCGAAAATCCTCTGGGTTACTGGGTCTTGAAGATGGATCACTGGCCAGAGCTTGCACAGTATGCAATTGAGCTACTGGCCTGTCCTGCATCCAGCGTTCTTTCGGAACGCACATTCAGTGCTGCTGGAGGCGTGGTAACCGATCACAGGGTGCGTCTGTCCACCGACTCGGTCGATCGGCTGACCTTCATAAAAATGAATCAGTCTTGGATCACCACCAGCTACCAAGCACCTGATGCAGATGTAACCGAATAATTTTTTTTGAAATCTCAGATCCCTTCAAAGACTGCCTATGCTGATGCTGAGTGACTATCCCTGAGTAATTATCCTCTTCCTCCTCAATCATCACGCTGATAGCTTGTAAGAACATTTTTGGTTCTGGGCGCCACCACCAGTGCCTAAGGCACAATTTTTCAGCCCCTGTTTAACAGGGGCGTGTAATTACAATTTTTGATGTAATACTTTGCAGCAGGGCTCGTTCCTGCATTCCAACTAGAGTGTCTGTGAGGGGTTGCAGTGTTGTGGCACCAGCACCAGTGCCTAAGGCCCAATTTTTCTGCCCCTGTCTAACAGGGGCGTGTAATTACAATTTTTGATGTAATACTTTGCAGCAGGGCTCGTTCCTGCATTCCAACTAGAGTGTCTGTGAGGGGTTGCAGTGTTGTGGCACCAGCACCAGTGCCTAAGGCCCAATTTTTCTGCCCCTGTCTAACAGGGGCGTGTAATTACAATTTTTGATGCAATACTTTGCAGCAGGGCTCGTTCCTGCGTTCCAACTAGAGTGTCTGTGAGGGGTTGCAGTGTTGTGGCACCAGCACCAGTGCCTAAGGCCTAATTTTTCAGCTCCTGTTCAACAGGGGCATGTAATTACAATTCTTGATCTAATATTTCACAGCAGGGCCCTGTGAGGGCTTACAGTGTTGTGGCCACAGCAACACCTAAGGCCCAAATTTCTGCTGAGTATATAGGGCAGGACCCTACTTTCAAACATCTAACTTACAAACGACTCCTACTTGCAAACGGAAGGAGACAACAGGAAGTGAGATGAAATCTACCCCTAGGAAGGGAAATTCTCTCCTGTAAGAGTTAATATGGGAGAACAATTTCTCCTTTCCACTGATGCTTTCCAATCCTTGTTCCACAAAAAAACCCAAATTTTCAAAAAACATTTTTCATTGGGACAAAAAAGTGAGGTGAAATCTTCTGAAGAGGAGGAAAGACGCAAAACAAATGTCACAGGGGTGATAACCCTTCCCTATGTTTTCCAAAAAGCTTAGAAAAGATTTTTTGGCTGGAGCTAAACAAGTTAAAAATGTTCAAAATTACAAACAGATTCTACTTAACAACAAACCTACAGTCCCTGTCTTGTTTGCACCGCCTGTATACTGCTGTTCAGAGTATATAGGGACCTTTCCTTATTTTAATTTGGGTGCGGGGTTCCCCTTAATATCCATACAAGACCCAAAGGGCCTGGTAATGGCAACCCTTCTTGATCCACCGTTTGTCTCACTGATTTTCATCCATATTGCCATGACCCGACATGACATTAAACCCGCAAGCAGTTTTAAATGAGATTTTTTCCTTTAAAAATGACATTTGGTGCAGGGACTGTTCTAAACATGGGAAACACGCGTCACTTTACAGGCATACTATAGACACCCCCCAGGTACGATATTTAAAGGAATATTTCACTTTTTTTTTTTACTTTAAGCATCATTAAAATCACTGCTCCCGAAAAAACGGCCGTTTTTAAAAGTTTTTTTTGCATTGATACATGTCCCCTGGGGTAGGACCCGGGTCCCCAAACCCTTTTTAGGACAATACCATGCAAATTAGCCTTTAAAATGAACACTTTTGATTTCGAACGTTCGAGTCCCATAGACGTCAATGGGGTTCTAACGTTCGTGCGAACTTGCGGTCCGTTCGCGGGTTCTGGTGCGAACCGAACCGGGGGGTGTTCGGCTCATCCCTAGTCCAGACTATTGCAATGTCTCGGGGGGGGCCCATGAGGTTTTATTGATGGTTAGTGACCATAAAGTAATAGAGCATTGAAATATTTCAGGATTTTTGGTGATAAATGATGATTGGAATGTAATAGTAAATAATGGTATGTTGTTGCATGATGTATGTACAATGGAAGCTATGTATGGAAATTTGTTCAATAAACACCTTTTTGATTTAAAAAAAGTATGTAAACAGTAAAAAAAGGGAGGACAGACCATATTGGCCCCATAAAGAATGAGGAAGGACATCTGGTTACAAAGGATGGGGAGATGGCAAAGGTATTGAATTTATTCTTCTCCTCAGTCTTCACGAGTGAATCGGGGGGCTTCAGTAACCAAAACTGCAGTGTTTATCCTCATGACACAACACAGGAAGCACCTACATGGTTAACAGAGGACGGAATTAAAATTAGACTTGAGAAACTTAACATTAATAAATCACCGGGACCAGATGGCTTGCATCCGAGGGAACTCAGTCAGGTGATTGCCAGACCGTTGTTCCTAATTTTTACAGTCTATTGACTGGAATGGTACCAGCTGATTGGAGAAAAGCCAATGTAGCACCAATATTTAAAAAGGGCCCAAAAAACATCCCTGGGAATTACAGACCAGTTAGCCTAACATCAATAGTATGTAAACTCTTGGAGGGGATGATAAGGGACTATATACAAGATTTTAGTAATAAGAATGATATCATTAGCAGTAATCAGCATGGATTCATGAAGAATCGTTCTTGCCAAACCAATCTATTAACCTTCTATGAGGAGGTGAGTTGCCATCTAGATAAAGGAAGGCCCGTAGACGTGGTGTATCTGGATTTTGCAAAAGCATTTGACACAGTTCCCCATAAACGTTTACTGTACAAAATAAGGTGCGTTGGCATGGACCATAGGGTGAGTACATGGATTTAAAACTGGCTACAAGGGCGTGTTCAGAGGGTGGTGATAAATGGGGAGTACTCAGAATGGTCAGGGGTGGGTAGTGGGGTTCCCCAGGGTTCTGTGCTGGGACCAATCCTATTTAATTTGTTCATAAACGACCTGGAGGATGGGATAAACAGTTCAATCTCTGTATTTGCAGACGATACTAAGCTAAGCAGGGCAATAACTTCTCCGCAGGATGTGGAAATCTTGCAAAAAGACCTGAACAAATTAATGGGGTGGGCGACTACATGGCAAATGAGGTTCAATGTAGAAAAATGCAAAATAATGCGTTTGGGTGGCAAAAATATGAATGCAATCTATACACTGGGGGGAGAACCTCTGGGGGAATCTAGGATGGAAAAGGACCTGGGGGTCCTAGTAGATGATAGGCTCAGCAATGGCATGCAATGCCAAGCTGCTGCTAATAAAGCAAACAGAATATTGGCATGCATTAAAAGGGGGATCAACTCCAGAGATAAAACGATAATTCTCCCGCTCTACAAGACTCTGGTCCGGCCGCACCTGGAGTATGCTGTCCAGTTCTGGGCACCAGTCCTCAGGAAGGATGTACTGGAAATGGAGCGAGTACAAAGAAGGGCAACAAAGCTAATAAAGGGTCTGGAGGATCTTAGTTATGAGGAAAGGTTGCGAGCACTGAACTTATTCTCTCTGGAGAAGAGACGCTTGAGAGGGGATATGATTTCAATTAACAAATACTGTACTGGTGACCCCACAATAGGGATAAAACTTTTTCGCAGAAGAGAGTTTAATAAGACTCGTGGCCACTCATTACAATTAGAAGAAAAGAGGTTTAACCTTAAACTACGTAGAGGGTTCTTTACTGTAAGAGAGGCAAGGATGTGGAATTCCCTTCCACAGGCGGTGGTCTCAGCGGGTAGCATTGATAGCTTCAAGAAACTATTAGATAATCACCTGAATGACCGCAACATACAGGGATATGTAATGTAATACTGACACATAATCAGACACATAGGTTGGACTTGATGGACTTGCATCTTTTTTCAACCTCACCTACTATGTATGTAACTATGTAACTATTTCAGGTGGGGTGAGGTCGGGTCGCCAGACCCCGCCAGGAACTAGAACTGTAGGTAGTGTGGGGGGAGGGGAAAAGGAGTATGTAAAGAGAGCTGAGGGGAAGGGGAGGAGATGGACACACAGTGGGAACCAGTGAAGAGGAGGATAGGAAGGTGGGAAACGAGAAAGAAGAGATGGGAAAAAACTAAATCTCCAAACGGAGGACTACTGCCTATTTCAGCAGCTAGGGCCTAGTGGGGGAAGAAGTAAGGCACTTCAGAGGTCGGGCCCCTAGTACACGGGGCCCCCCCAATCACCCCCCGTTAAAGGCGGTCCATGTAGGAATCGCATATCTGTGTTAGACTTCTCATCATATAAGTAACCCCAAAAGGGAACATAGAATAAAGCAAAAACTTTAATATTTTAAAAGTACTAGGAATGTTAGCAAAATTATAACAGTCCCCAACAACCCCATGACTCTGTCATTAGTTCTGACAACTGAAGAGCTCACGCGTTCCTTGAGGGTCCAAGCCCAGAGAGAGCGAGCTGGAGCCCCCTTTTTAAATCAATACCACTAGAGAGAGAGGAAAAAAAAGGGGAAAAAAGGGAAAAAAAAAAATTTCTCTCCTGTTGGGAAAAAGGTAAGAACTAGGTCTCAACTGAGAGAACTGTTGAGGCCCTCGGGTCGGGCGCAAATGTAGAAAGTTGATCCCTCTGTCACATATCGAGAAGAAAAAAAAAGGGGGGGAGGAGTAGGGGTGGGTGGGAGTAGAGGGGAGGGGGGAAGAAGGGGGGGAGGAGTAAGGGGGGGTGGGGAGGGGGAGGTGAGAAGGGGGTCAGGGGGGAGAATAAGGGGGGAAGCGAGGGGAGGGAGGGACCAAATGCAACAAAATATCTACCCTAAGCAGACTAACTGCTGGCGACACTGCATCGTCTGTGTATACATACAATACCTATTATAATATATTAAGGCAGATAATCATTATACTGGAGCCCCATGTAGACAGTGGGGGGGGGGCACCCGGCGAGCCGGAACTGTGTCAGATATAGGTGGACTTGAACCAGTTTCCACCCTGTTGATTTACATAAGTTCCAAATCACTCACCAGAGGCCACCCCCATGCCCGCACAGAGCCCCAGAGAAGCATGACACCGTGATCTGGGTGTACCAGTATTTACCCTTTTGAGGGGCTCACTCAAATAGGTGGCAGAGACCCAACTGGAAGGGGGTCCTCGGGCGAATGTTCAAGCGGACCACTCTCTTCAGTCCACAGTTGTAGGTCTCAGTGGGTCTGACCCTCAGTAAGGAGAACTACCAGGTGAGTCTAATAACCCCACACCCCCCACATCTTAAACAGTTCAGGAACAGTCGTGGCCCGGGTTATGTTCATGGGACCATTAGTCAGGAGGACCCATGGCAATCAGTTTGGTAGGACCGGGAACCACTTCTCAGGAGGCCCAACAAACCTAGGGGTCAATGGGAGGTGAGGTAACTTAAACCAAACATTGAGTGGTAAAACTTACATGTGAAGGGGGACAACAATATCTTGAACAATCCTTCAGCCCGAGAGACGTTCCGCTCTAAGGGGCTCATGGTCTGTTGTCCTGAGGAGCCTGTGGCCTTCTGCGTTGATTTCGGCGATTGCACCTAAACCTTTGAGGTCTGCCAGTAGGGTACACCGATGGGTTGTTATTGCCAGCAGGCAGCGCAAACGCTAACCAATTGGGAAGCGAAATCAGCGTCAGACCAAGAGAGCTGAGGAAGGCAGGTACATCTGAGGGGTGTCAAAGAATGTATGTACAGCCTCCTTTCCTTGCAATAAAGTGGAAGGGGTGGCCCCACTTGTAGGTGATTCCTTGTTCGCCGAATTTCTCCAGCAAAGGTTTCATGCAGCGGCGCATCTGAAGTGTCCTCCGAGACACGTCTGGCAGAAGATTGATCTGAGCTCCATCAAAGTCAGCATGCCCTCTGTGCCAGGCCCATTAAAGGCTTCTTTAACAGAATAATTGTGCAAGCAGCAAAGAACATCTCTGGGCCTGTCATCTGTTGAGCCTCTAGGGCCGAGGGTTCTGTATACTCGGTCGATGGCGATGGGTGTCTCCGTCGGGCGATCCAGACAGTCGTTAAATATGGCAGTCACAGTCATCTTGAGGTCTGCCTGCCGGATAGCCTCTGGCAAACCGCGGATCCTAATGTTTCGCCTGCGTTTACGATTTTCCAAATCGTCCATTAATAGGTGTAGCTGCGCAATTTGGTCAGTTACTTCTTCATGTGTGACTTGTAAGGCTTGGACATCATTGCGGAGGATAGAAGTGTCCGTTTCCAATGTAGAGACTCGTGCGGTCACTTCTGTTACTTCCTGCTTGATGCCTACAATTTCCCCGCAAAGTGCTGCCTCCATTCTGGCTGCCACAGAATATAGGTCTTCTCTGGTGGTTAGTTTTTGCAAAAGCGCCCGTATTGCCCTGTCACTACTGAGCAAAGCTGTGTGCTCCTGAGGGGGCAAAGCTAGAGGACTGGCATCCCTCGTTGCCTGCAGCTGCTGTGGTATATGCAAGGGTGCACTAAGGGATGGGGGCTGGTGCTGAGATTGCTAGAGGGAGAGAACGGTAACATGTCATTACCGTGATCTTGTTTCTCCTCTCTTCCTGCAGGCGATCCGGACTCCGTCCTCGTGGCTGAGGCCGGCGCCATCTTGGCTGGTGGACGCCTGCTGTTTCGGCTTCAGGAACCGGTCCATTGGAGCTCCGGAACCCACAGTGCGGTAGGATCCCTCCTCTGGCAGTGAAATTAGGGGCTGAGAAGTTGCAATGCTGGGTATGGCTGTGTGGGTGGTCTGTAAGGGAGCCGAGGTCCGGGAGCCCTGGGAAGATTCGTCCTCAGTCTTTCATGCCGAGACCACGCCCCCGTATTATATTTTATGATACATTATATATTTGTTATTCATTAATTGATTTTTATGTACTGGATTGATCAGCAATTCTTTATGGCTATACAGTTTTCCCTCCTGGAACGGTGACATTTAATTAAATTTAAGGTATCCTAGACAATTTCAAAGACATATCTATGCCTCACTTAAAGTCCCACCACCCATTTTTTTTGTTTTTTATTAAATACAGGGATGGAGACATGTTTATGTAATCTTGGGGCCCAATCAGGTCATGTTGTTCTCTTGATCCCTGTGATGTGAACACGCAGTGAGCATGCGCTCAGTACAGAAAGCTTTGCTGCCTATGAGTGCCATGTATGGGTGATAAAGCCCACACATACAGTATGCATTAATTGAACTGAAAGAGGTTAAAGGACAACTAAAGGCTCCTGTAAGACAGTCTCAGGCCTCATAAAGTAAAAAAAACTTCCTTTACCATCCCTGACTGAGCAAAATCATCTTTCATTTCAGCATGCTCCCCATTTCCAGACACTGCAACTCACAGTGGGAGGTTTTCAGAAAGAGAGGCAATTCTCTCAATCCAGAAAGCAATGGGCAGTGCCAGATGTGGCCAGGTGCTGAATGACAAGCTATAGACCTGTGAATCAGCAGTGACAATGCTGATAGCCATGCCCCCTGCAATACTGATTTCATCCTATTGTGCAAACAGGCACAGCCTACATGGGAATGACAACTTTGCTCTGAATTCAGTAGCAGCACAGCATTGTTGCAACGCCATCACAGAATGCTGCATCAGGTAGATCTAACTGACAGAACCAACAGGTATTAGTGAGACTTTGCAGGTGGATTGCATTACAAATACATTTAAATTGTATTTGCTTACATTTTTTTTTATTTGTGAATAGAGTGGTAAGGGGTCTAGAACCTCTGGTGAGTTTTGATTGATGTCTCGGTCCCCACTAAGGAGATTTAATCTCTCTACATGTACTGGTGACCATTGTCATCGGGGCAGAAATCAATACGAAAACCACAATTTTGAGTTATCACTATAACAGGAATAGAAAGAAAATCTTTCATTTGGGGCACTTTTTTTTGTGACAGTTGTTTAACGGGGATTTCCCTTTCTCTGGAGAGATTTCCCTTCCCTTCATGAAGTGTCTAAAGGACAGAATGTGAAGGAAAATCTTCCCAGTAGGACAACAATAGGAAAAAATACTTAATAGGGTTTTAACCTTTTACTGCTCTATCCAAAGTACAGTTTTGGTTACATGAGCACTTTAATGACGTATTACTGATTGCAAGAGTGCACTTACCGTATTTATCAGCATATAACACACACTTTTTTCCCCTGAAAATCAGGGGAAAATTGTGGGTGCGTGTTATAGGCCGATCCCCACCGATTTTGTGTCATCGGAGCGATCGCGGCAATTGCCGCGGTCGCCGCCGACATACACAGCCGTGGGTAGATTCAAATATGGCGCAGAGATTGCAGGGATTCGTCGGAGCCGAGATACACATACCCGAGTGTTCTCGGCTTTTTTCGGCGCCGCCATCATGCCCAGTCCTGCCCCTGGACCTGTGTTATGTCCATCATAGGGCGGGACTGGGCGTGACTGTGAGCGGCGCCGAAAAAAGCCGAGAACACTCGGGTATGTGTATCTCGGCTCTCGTCAGGGGGGGCAGGGGTGGTTTTTTTTTGCTTTTTTTTTTTTTTGCTTTTTTATCTTATTTTTAAACTGTTCCTTTCATTTTTTTTAAAATCATTTTTGTTGTTATCTCAAGGAATGTAAATATCTTATGATAGCAATAGGTAGTGACAGGTACTCTTTTTTGAAAAAATTGGGGTCTATTAGACCCTAGATCTCTCCTCTGCCCTCAAAGCATCTGACCACACCAAGATCGGTGTGATAAAATGTTTTCCCAATTTCCCAATGGCGCTGTTTACATCCGGCGAAATCTAAGTCATGAAATGCTCGTAGCTTCCGGTTTCTTAGGCCATAGAGATGTTTGGAGCCATTCTGGTCTCTGATCAGCTCTATGGTCAGCTGGCTGAATCACCGGCTGCATTCTCAGGTTCCCTGTTAGGGCAGGAGAGCCAGAGAAAAACATGGAAGACGGTGGGAGGGGTGGCATTCCCTCCCACTGCTTGTAAAAGCAGTCTAGAGGCTAATTAGCTGCTAGGATTGCTTTTACATGAAAGCTGACTGTTGGCTTAAAAGAATGATACCAAGAGGATACCTAAACCTGCAGGCATCATTCTGGTATAACCACTCAAAGTCCAGCAACATACCAGTACTTTGCTGGTCTTGTTGGGCATATATTGTAAACTTTTTTTTTATGCAGCCTGTGGGCTGAACGAAAAAAAGATATTGATCGGTGGGTATGCCCACCATTAGAATACCTCCCTTCATCCACCCACTTCTAATGATGGGCATACATGCACCGTTTATATATGCCGAAGCATGGGGGCATCCTCCCGCAAAAGGTAGGAGCAAATCGCTCCTCCGCCCATCGCTGCCCCCATGCTTCGGCATATATGCTGAAGTATGTAACTGTGGTAGTGAAATCCCCTCCGACAGCGCTGGAGTCACGGCTTTATGTATCGTGGGTGCAAATGCTGTTGCTGTCAAGATAAATAAATCCGCGCTGCAACTGAATGGCGTACCTGCTAAGCAAATGATGGTTAACAATCAAACAAAGTAACATTACAGTATAACAGTAAGACTTACCATACCTGCAAAGCAAATAAAAAAAATATCATAGTAAAAAATAAAACATTTAACGCAACCTGTGCCTAAAATATATATATGCCAAAGCATGAGGGCATCCTCCCGCAAAAGGTAGGAGCAAATCACTCCTCCGCCAACTGCTGCCCCCATGCTTCAGCATATATGCTGAAGTATGTAACTGGGATAGTGAAATCACCTCCAACAGCGCTGGAGTCACGGCTTTATGTATCAGGGGAGCAAACGCTGTTGCTGTCAAGATAAATAAATCCGCACTGCAACTGAATGGCGTACCTGCTAAGCAAATGATGGTTAACAATAAAACAAAGTAACATTACAGTATAACAGTAAGACTTACCATACCTGCAAAGCAAATACAAAAAAAAACATAGTAAAAAATAAAACATTTAACGCAACCTGTGCCTAAAATATATATATGCCGAAGCATGGGGGCATCCTCCCGCAAAAGGTAGGAGCAAATCGCTCCTCTGCTCACTGCTGCCCCCATGCTTCGGCATATTTGCTGAAGTATGTAACTGTGGTGGTGAAATCACCTTCGACAGCGCTGGAGTCACGGCTTTATGTATCGTGGGAGCAAACGCTGTTGCTGTCAAGATAAATAAATCCGCTCTGCAGCTGAATGGCGTACCTGAAAACAAAAAATGGTTAACAATAAAACACAGTAAACAGTAAAATATAAAAAATTGCATACCTATAAAGCAAATAGAATACAGTAAAACAGAGCAGAACAATAGAGAGAGAGAACAATAAAATGACAACTATTTTTGTTTTTTTTATTTTATATATTTTTTTGTGTTTTTTTTTTTTCTTTTTTTACACTTTTTTTCCTAACTTTTGTAACTGTAACCGTTTCCTGGTTCGGGTCTCTCAAAATGCGATGGCATCTTGGGAGACCCTGTGAAAGTGTGTCCTAGTCTGTCAAGTGCTGTACCCTACGCTAATACTCAACTAGTGTATGGTAGCGTTCAAAACATTCACCAATGCAAAGACCAGGACTGTCAGGACAGGAAGGACAATAATAGCCGGTGTCACGCCTATATCCATGCTTTCTGCAGACACAACATTTTCTTTGGGGGGCTCGTTGGGTAGGGGTACGCGGGAGGACATAAGGAAAATGCCTCTCATGCAGCCGGCTTACTGCATTTGGATTGGGAAGCTGAAGGGCTCTGACGATCTCTTCCTGGAATTTAAGGAAGGATCCAGTCTGACCTGAAGCTCTGTATAGCACATGAGCGTTCAGCAAAGCCAATTGAAATAAGTATACAGACACTTTTTTATACCAGCGTCTGGCCTTAAGGGCAACTAGGTATGGCACCAACAACTGGTCGTTGAGGTCCACCCCTCCCATGTTAAGGTTATATTCGTGGACACAGAGGGGTTTCTCCACAACACCAGTTGCCGTAGTAATTTGGACCGTCGTGTCTGCAGAAAGGGAGGTAAGAACGAAAACATTCTTATTATCCCTCCACTTCATAGCGAGCAAATTATTACACTGCAAGCAGGCTCTCTCCCCCAGCCTAAGACGGGAATCTACAAGCCACTGGGGAAAGCCCCGGTGATTAGGTCGCACAGTGCCACATGCTCCAATCTGATGATCAAAAAGGTGACTAAAAAGTGTCACGCTCATGTAATAATTGTCCACATATAAGTGGTACCCCTTTTCCGAATAAGGGTGATACCAAGTCCCACACAATCTTGCCAGCGCTTCCTATGTAGTCAGGGCAGTTTGTCGGCTCAACATGGCTATCTTTTCAATCGTAAACCATAAAACTACATGTATAGCCTGTGGCCCTGTCACAGAGCTTATACATCTTGACCCCGTATCTGGCATGCTTGCTGGGAAGGTACTGTTTGAATGACAAGCGGCCAGAAAACTTAATCAGGGACTCATCAACGCAGACAACTTGATGGGGAGTAAACAAGTCTGTAAAACATTGGTTGAAGTAGTTTACGAGCGGCCGAATTTTGTAGAGCCGATCGTATCCAGGGTCTCCACGAGGATGACAGAGTTCATTGTTGTTGAAGTGCATGAACCGCAAAATCTGCTCGTATCGTGCCCTGGCCATGGAAGCAGAGAACACGGGCATATGGTGAATTGGGTCAGTGGACCAATATGATCGCAACTCACTCTTTTAGGTTATGCCCATGAGGAGGGAAAGGCCCAGAAAGATCTTAAATTCAGAAACCGTAATTGGTTTCCAATCTCTGGCAAGGGAGGACTGGGGAATAGTGGCGATGTGTTGACCAGCGTACAAATTGCTTTGGTCCACAATAGATCTATAGAGATCTTCGGTGAAAAACAGCGAATAAAAATCAAGTGGCGTAAAATCAACTGTTTCCACACGAATGCTGGGTTGGCCAGTGAATGGGGGAAGTACGGGTGCTGCAGAAGTGGTGGGTTCCCAATTCGGATTGGCGAATGCAGCAGGAAGGGCGCTATTGGCACGACGGGCCTTTGTTCATCTTCTTCATGGTGGCAGCGGGACACTACTTGTGCTTGCCACCTCACCAGCTTGAACTGCACTTATGGGACTTGCCACGTCACCAAGTGTTAATGCAGTGCTGGATCTACGACCAGGGTGTACTAGGCCGCTGGTGCTTGCCAGTTCACCAGAAGGAATAGTGGCACTAGTACTTCTCTGCCCCATATGAGAGCCCTGTGGTTCTTGCACCTCAACAGCAGAAGAAGAAGTTTGGGGTCTGGTATGCCTGACCTTGGCAGGGACCACAACTCCGTCGTCAGAGCTATCTGTCATGGAGCCGCTGCTGTCTACAGGTTCATATTCTGAGCCTGAATCTGACAGATGAGTGACTTCCTCTTCACTATCTGTCATGCTCAGAAACATGTAGGCCTCTTCACTAGTGTACCTTCGATTTGCCATTTTGGGCTCTAAATTTAGTGGTACACTAGTGGAACTCACAGGCAAAAAAGCTCCTGACTGTTAGCGACTGAAAACGCTAACAAAAAACTGTTAGTGATCGTAGGGATCAGGCCTGACTTTGCGAATGCTGCAGTTATGTGTTTAGTGTTTTGTAAGTGACAGTGATCGATCGATACTGCACTTGGATGGGCTGGGCCGAGGGGCAAAACGCAGGTGCTAGCAGGTATCTGGGCTGATCCCGCTAACACTGCATTTTTGGGGACCTAAACTGCTGGGGACGCTAGTATAGATCTGATTGGATCAGATATTGATTAGTTCAGATACTATACCACTAAGGGAGGTGTATGCTGCGTGCGTGGGTGTTAGCGGTACTGGCACTAACCTGATACTGCCTGGGGCGACTCAGACCTTATCTGACCCTAAAAACTTAACTTATAGCACCGCAGGGCAATTAGGGGGTTAAACCTTTATTAGGTAATAAACGGCGGGTGCCCTAAAACTATAATAAACAAACTAACTAACCAGCGTCACGCGTAACACTTATACGGTGATCACTGGTGAAAGGGTTAACTAGGGGGCAATCAGGGGGTTAAAAACTTTATTAGGTAGTATATAGGGGTCCCTGACGCTATAAAACGCTGACGGAGAACCTATATACTTACCTCCCTAACTAGCGTCACCTGTGACACTAATACAGCGATCAGAAAAATGATTGCTTAGTGACACTGGCGAGGGGGGGGCGATAACGGGGTTAAAACTTTATTAGGGGGGGTTAGGGGGTACCCTAGACCTAAAGGGGGCTAGCCCTAACTGGCCTACCACTTATAAGTGTCACAAACTGACACCAATGCAATAATCAGAAAAAAAAACTGCTATTGGTGTCACTGTGACAGGGGGTACAGGGGGGTGACTGGGGGGTGATGGGGGGTGAAAGTGTGCCTGCGTGTTCTACTGTAAGTGTAGTGTTGGTGCAACTCACATTGATATCTTCTCTCCTTGGCGCCAGAACGAAAAGACCGGCTCAAGGAGAGATGACATCACTTCTTCCGCTTCTGTTTACATTACAGAAGCCGAGGAAGCCTGTCATTCGCCAGGAGTGATTGCGAGGGGGTGGCCACGAATGAGTGGCCTCCCCCTCATCTCTGATCACCCCTGAACTGAATCCGACCGCTTCAGGCACCGGGGGGTCCTATCGGACCCCCCGCCCGCGGCCAGGCAGGGACGTACAGGTAAGCCCTTATGCCTGCCCGTGCCATTGTGCCGACGTACATCGGCGTGCGGCGGTCGGCAACTGCTTAAACCTCATTTTCCATGTAATTGCCCACCCCATTAATTTGTTCAGATCTTCTTGCAAGGTTTCATCATCCTGCGGAGAAGTTATTGCCCTGCTTAGCTTGGTGTCGTCCGCAAATACAGAGATTGAGCTGTTTACCCCATCCTCCAGGTCGTTTATGAACAAATTAAACAAGATTGGTCCCAGCCCAGAACCCTGGAGGACCCAACTTCCCAACCCTGACCATTCCGAGTATTCCCCATTTATCACCACCCTCCGAACTCGCCGTTGTAGCCAGTTTTCAATCCATGTACTCACCCTATGGTGCATGCCAATGGTCCTTACTTTGTACAGTAAACATTTATGGGGAACTGTGTCAAATTCTTTTGCAAAATCCAGATACATCACGTCTATGGACCTTCCTTTTTTCTAGATGGCAACTGACCTCCTCATAGAAGGTTAATAGATTGGTTTGGAAAGAACGATTCTTCATGAATCCATACTGATTACTGCTAATGACACTGTTTTCATAAAATCTTGTATATAGTCCCTTATCATCCCCTTATCATCCCCTCCAAGAGCTTGCACACTATTGATGTTAGGCTAACTGGTCTGTAATTCCCAGGGATGTATTTTGGCCCTTTTTTAAATATTGGTGCTACATTGGCTTTTTTCCAATCAGCTGGTACCATTCCAGTCAGTAGACTGTTAGTAAAAATTAGAAACAATGGTCTGGCAATTACTTGACTGAGTTCCCTAACTACCCTCGGGTGCAAGCCATCTGGTCCCGGTGATTGTTAATGTTAAGTTTTGCACGTCTATTTCTAATTCTGTCCTCTGTTAGCCATGAGGGTGCTTTCTGTGATGTGTCACGAGGACAAACACTGCAGTTTTGGTTACTGAAGCCCCCCATTTCCTTCGTGAAGACTGAGGAGAAGAATAAATTAAATTACCTTCACCATCTCCACATCCTTTGTAACCAGATGTCCTTCCTCATTGTTTATGGGGCCAATATGGCCTGTCCTCCCTTTTTTACTGTTTATATACTTAAAGAACTTTTTGGGATTTTTTTTGCTCTCCTCTCCTATGTGTCTTTCGTGTTCTATTTAAGATAGACTATCTTAGCAGCCCTAATTGCACCCTTACATATCTTGTTGCATTCTTTGTAAAGTCTGAATGCTGATGATGATCCCTCAGCCTTGTATTTTTTGAAGGCCTTCTCCTTTGCTTTTATATGCATTTTTATAGCCAATTGACCTGTGATCGCTGTTTCCTAAATTGCCCCATATTTCCACATCTGTTATCAGGTCTGTATTGTTGGTAATCAGTAGATCTAGTAACGCCTTGTTTCTAGTTGGTGCGTCTACCATCTGACCCATGAAATTGTCCGGCAAAACATTTAGGAACTGGCGTGCCTTAGACGAATGCATGGTTCCCTCCGCCCAGTCTATGTCTGGATAATTAAAATCCCCCATTATGATAACACTTCCCATCCTTGCTGCTAATCCAAATTGTGATAGGAGGTCCGTCTCCCCCTCCTTCCTCAGGTTAGGGGGCCTATAGTATACTCCCAGTATTATTTTCCCCTTAACTTCATCCCTTTGGAGCTCTAACTATAAGGATTCCACCTCCTCCCTAGCTCCCTTATTGATGTAATCTCTCACATTCACTTGTACATTATTCTTGATTTCTAGGCATACCCCTCCCCTTTTTTTACCCTCTCTATCCCTGCGATAAAAGGAATACCCTTGAATGGTTGCCAGCCAATCATGAGAGCTGTTGAACCAGGTCTCTGAAGAATATTACATTGGAGGTCCTTTTCTTCAATTTAGCTCTTAAGTCCCTAAAATATTTATTTAGGACACTCCATCTGCCTCTGACTTTGTCATTGGTGCCAATGTGCACCATGACAGCCGGGTCTTCCCCAGCCCCTCCCAGTAATCTGTCCACCAGATCCATGATGTGCCGAACCTGAGCGCCCGGTAGACAGCATACAGTTCTGCATTTTAGGTCTTTGTGACAAATTGCCCTCTCTGTCTTTCTAAGAATTGACTCCCCTACCACCAGAATCTGTCTTTCCTTTCCCTTCGCTTCCCCCCCACTCTCACTGAAGGAGTTCTTCCCCTGGCAGCTAGGAGAGTCCCTCAGCTCCAACAGTGCTGGTCCCTGACCGGTTTCACCAATGTCACTCAATGGAGCGTACTTATTGGGATGCTCCAGCCCAGTATTGGCCTCCCTGGCACTTCCCCCTCTGTCCTTCCTGACTGTCACCCATCTACTCATTTCTAGTGCCTGCGCCCCTTTTCTCCACCCGCCTCTGTGCTGGACTCTGCCGGCACCTGCTAGGTACGTTCCCGCCTCTCCTTTTAGTATGGAGGGTCTTCTCAGTGCTGACAGTTGCCTCCCTAGATTCAGAACCTGGGCTTCCAGGGAAACAATGTGCTTATGTATATATGTATGTATGTATGCTTAGGTGTATGTATTTACCACAAATTCTCATCATAACACATGGGAGCTCTGTAATATAGGTTGTTTTGGTATGCATGTTGTGACCTAATCACTTGATGTTGCCATTTGGTCACCCTCCTCTACTAGTCACTTAATGTTATTGACAGCTTCATTGGCCAAAAGTTCACCTTCCACCTCCCGAACCTTGCTGCTGGAGATATAATATTTCAACAATGTCAGACATGTTACATGTTATAGGAGTTATCAATGCTACTCAGATTTCTTGAACTAGCACCACCTCTATTTCTATGGCACACTCCAGTTTTACCTGGAGTTTCATGGTCATGTCCAGTCAGTGCAGCATCTGCCTCCTGACTGCAATGTTCCTGCAGCAGTCTATAAAATGGCAAAACCTCTGCCTATCAGCAATATGTATCATCTCCATATACTATGGATATTATATACATAGTACATTTGTCAGGGGTTCACTCCAAATGTAGCAATTTAAGGACACCACAACTCCCTTTTATCTGTTTCAGGGCTGGTTTTGCCCACTTTTATTTAAAAGAAAGTTCAAAACAAACACAGAAGTTTCCCTCACAGGGGTATTCAGTATTTCAGTTCTGCTACCAAAGTAAATGATTTTCAGCCCTCTTGGCTTGTAAACGCAGCGCTCCAGCTCAGGCCTTACACTTTAGGGCCTTGGCCTGTCTCCCACAGACCGGACGCTCAGCACCTCCATGCATACAGCAAGTAGCCTCGTGCTACACTGGCTCCCACCTCTCTCTCCTAGGTGAAGCCCTACTGACTCCCATGCCCAGACCTCCTGTCTGCAGGGTGGAGTCGTCTCCAATTGGATCCTGGCAAGGTACCGCCCTGCTTCACATTGGTCAATGCACTGTACAGTATATACAATGTCTGGCCAGTGATCCTTGACACTGGAAATCATGAAATAGACACAGCTACTTCAGCAATCTCTACTTGCTTCTAAGTCTCCTGCTGAGTCACCGGCCTAATGCCATGTGAACACAGTAGGTTGGCAGGTTCGGCGTGGACACCATTCCAAGAAAGCTTTGCATTTTCTAAATGAATGCAAAGCATTCTCTGATTGGATAAAGTGGAGAGCTTGATGGGCAATGGGGGATGGGCACTGCTCTGGTGTACATGTACCAGTATACAAAAAAAAAGTAAAATTTAAGTTGGCGAAGCAGTGATTTTTTTTAAAGCGCTGACATTTACAAGGAGAAGATGGTTTTAGATTGCTGGTAAATTTCCTTTCTTGGTTCTATTTTTTTTAAAAAGGATGGGCCTTGAGAAGACTCTGTGTGCCAATTTAAACTGCATAATTTTTTTTTTCTTTGCAAATGCCACATTTGCTGCAGCATATCCTACAGCAAAATGTGTGGGATCTGCCTAAAAATCCATACCAGTCCCTTAAATTGAGCATGTGACCTGGTGGTATGTGTAGCTCCCACCTCTTGAATAGAGATCGGACTGATGTTCGAGTTGAACGTAAGTTCGATCGTTTGTTCTTAGAACAAATGAACATATGGGGAGCTCGCAGGACGTTCGCCGTCGACAAGCGCACCATAGTGGACTGCAAGATCGCATTGCATTGAAGGCTGCTGATTGGCCAAAACATGCACCTGATCTGTATGCTTTGGCCAATCACAGTACAATGTACAGTGAGGGCCATGATTGGTCAAAGGCAGGATGCCTTTGGCCAATCAAGGCTCAGGGGCAAAGTCCACGCCCCACACCATATAAGGCTGCTCACACTGTATAATGTTTATGAACGAAGAGAGATTAGGCAGGTTAGTTAGTGGACTGAGCGTGCAGTCAGTGTAGAATATATAATATAGTGCAGTAAGTGTAGTGTATATAATATAGTACAGAGTATATAGTGCAGTCAGTGTAGTGTATATAATACAGTGCAGAGTATATAGTGCAGTCAGTGTAGTGTACAGTGGGGATTTTTCACTCTTTGTTATATTGCAGCCATTTGCTAAAATCATTTAAGTTCATTTTTTCCTCATTAATGTACACACAGCACCCCATATTGACAGAAAAACACAGAATTGTTGACATTTTTGCAGATTTATTAAAAAAGAAAAACTGAAATATCACATTGTCCTAAGTATTCAGACCCTTTGCTGTGACACTCATATATTTAACTGCTGTCCATTTCTTCTGATCATCCTTGAGATGGTTCTACACCTTCATTTGAGTCCAGCTGTGTTTAATTATACTGATTGGACTTGATTAGGAAACCCACACACCTGCCCAGGGGGAATGGGGCGGAGTGCCAGCAGCCTCGAGCACGTCCCGGATCCTCGGCCCTCCCTGCACACCCGCTCTGCCTGCAGCTGGATGGCGAGACGCCAAGAGCGTGGAGAGATAGAGCTAGCCCCTGCCTGATGAGCTGCTGCACTCTCGCTGCGGGATTGGGAGACCGCGTCCATCCCCCACCATCACCCCTGCCATTACCCCAGAACCCGGAGACCAAACCCCCGCCCTGGCTATAGCGTCGGCTGGAGGAGGGACCACCGAAGCCTGTGCTAGAGAGAGGTGCCACCGAGCAGGATGGACATAAACACTGCAGCAGAAAGGGGGAGCCTCATCATAGGATCCCAGTGACCGGCGGCGAAGGAGGAGGTGAGAGTGTCCTTATGCTCATGTGGTCTCCCTGGTGACAGATTGATATAGACTGGTACAGCGAGGAGCTTGGAAGAGAGGTGGATGTTGATACCTCGTCGTACCTGGCATAAGAATTCCCCTCTATGTCCTTCTCACAGGAGTGCTAAATGTTGAAGTCTCTATAACAATCTAGGAGTCTGGAAAGACTATATTTTGCATAGGGGAGTAGCGAAGCAAGCGTGACGAGGATTTGCACATATAACAGATTAGAGGAGGGCCTGGGGTGTTCACCTCCCCCTTTCCTTCCCTGTTTTGCTCCTTATTTTATGAGCTGTATGAGTTGATCATTAGAAGATATTTGCGCATAAATCATTTTTTAATTTCAAATCATTTTTATTGATGTTTTTGCATACCATACATGAAATTGCATACATTTCTGAAGTAGTCAGTAAAGTTACACAGAAAGTATCTTACATTTATGAACATCAATTATAAGCCAAACTGAGTGTTATAGTTACAAGACTGTCACTACAGAATTAACTCACAGCTGCTATATGAGGCTCTGTTATGTCCTGTAGTCAACCTTAACTCAGTAATGTAGTAAACTTTTCTGTTAAAAAACAGAGTAATAAAAGGCAAAAAAATTTTAAAAAAAGATTTTCAATGTATTCATATAAAGAAACCAATGAACAAAGTATGAACAATCCTGTATGTCAGAGAACTAAGCAGGTGCTCCAGGATCAGAGGATAACCCTATGAGGATATTCTTACAGGTAAGGTATCTTCAGTTAAAATTAAATAAACTGCGCTAAACAAAGGTTATATGTGTTGGAGTGAGTTAATAGTGTGACCTAACACCAACAAAAAAATATAGTAAACAAGTCCAGTAAATAAAAGTCCAAATTCCCAAAGTAGTAGGTATTCAGTATAAATGTGGATGCTGTTCCAAATGAGCTATGATTGCTCTTACCAGAACTCCAAAGGTATAAGCGGATGGCAAAAAACCCTTGCCAGGGCCTCTGGGGTATTGGACCAATCAGCACCGTCCGTGGTCAGATCAAAATCCCCTCAATGGATGTAGGAGAGAAGCAAACACAAGAAAAACTGGCCATAGTGTAGTATGTTAAATGCTAGACATGGACATACGAACATACCAATCACCCTGGTGTGCACATAAAAACAACCAAAAAAGGGGGGGGGAAGTGAAAAAACCCCACCACCGTGGCTGTAGATTGTGCTTACCGACTCACGGTGATAAACAGGCTCTTAGTAGGTTAGGAGCTGACATATAGCTGGCAAGGAGCACCTTGACACGTCCTCATTAACCCGAAGTTCACATCGTCAGTAAGCCACCCAGAATATAAATAATAAACTCTGCATGGTGAAGTACGTATAAAAACGAATTTAATAAATAAAGTATTGCACTTACAGAATAAAAGCACTTATATCGCATAAGTATATGTCGCCGGCCGGCATACAAGCATGGAAGCGAAGCTCGTCCTACTTCCTGGTCTCGTGGTAGCATCGCTGCGTGCGTACCCAGACGCGTTTCGTCATCAAAAGGACGTTCTCAATGGGGACGAGCAACGCAGTGAGCCACCACCATTAAATAGACATCCAAGCCTCGTTCTGAGTTGCGAGCGCGAGGACGCCATCTTAAATGTGGGCAAAAGCCTTAGTTCTCCCTGAAGCGTGTAGTTGGCTGATACGCACACAATGTCAACAGGAACAAGTTAAAACACCATAATGGGTATGGGCAAGTGCCCTAACCAATAGAGAACGGGCGAAAAAAGCGCCCTAAATTAGGGCACGCAGAAAACCAACAACGTGCCCAAAAAAAATTTCATAACAATTCTACCAAAATGTGGAAGTTTAATATCGTGAAATATTAAACAAAAATAAAAAATAAAAAAATATGATACCACATACCTAAATGTGAAAAGTGACCAAATCAAATCTTAACTATCATATGTGGACCAAAAAATCCCCCTGTAATAAAGCTCATAGTGGGAGGGAATAAGTATTGTAGAAGTATATTCCAACCTCCCAACAATATATAAATAAATGTGAAAAATTAAAAATGAATAAAGAGGAAAAATGGAAAAAAGTATTAGAGCAAATTTAGTTCCTGTGAATAGCAACCAGAAATAAAAGTTTTAGTTCCCAAACCTAAAATGTAACTAAGTGTTGCTTGTCTATATGCAAAATACATCAAATAATGAACATGGCGTCCTCTAGCGAGCATCCCAGAACGGGTACATTTCACACATATAGATATAAAAAGGTATAGGTAAAAAATTACAATAAAATCACATCATGAGTTATCAATAAACGCGTTCACATCCATGTCAATGTTTAACCCATAGGGTGTATACGTCCTTAACCTATGGATCCAGCTCATCTCAAGCTGGGATATACCCCTAATTAGTGCACTACCCCTCCAATGGGGTCTAAACTTATCTATCCCTAAAAAAAGGGTTCCTGAGGGGTCCCTGTCGTGCACCAATAAGTAGTGCTTAGACACTGAATGATTCCTGAACCCCATGATAATATTAGTAATGTGTTCATTAAGTCGCACCTGGAGAGGGCGCTTAGTCCTGCCCACATATTGAAGGCCACACGGGCACTGCAACAAGTAAACGACCCTCTCAGTGGTGCAAGTAACGAACGGCTTAATGTTGTGCGTTTCTCCTGTGCTGGTGGAGGTAAAAAAGGTAGTCCTTCTATGAGAACATGCATTTAACTTACAAACCCTGCATTTTCTGCACTGATAAAAACCGGTCAATTGATCAAAAAACGTTGGTTTGGTAATTGGAGGATTTAAAATATTGGGGGCCAACTGATGATTGAGAAATGCCTCCTTGTTCAATCCCCCGGGCGCACTAGCACCGGCTTTGCGGGTTTTTAGAGACGGTATCCTTAGGGATTTGGAACAATTGGAAGTTAAAAAGGCCAGACTCAATACAACCCTGCAGGAGGGTTTGAATTCCCTGTGTAACAACAGGGATTTGGTCATCAGCGGATAAGGGGGGGGATTGTTGTTTTAGATCGACAGGATTACATTAATGAGATGCATAGAATCCTGAATGATACCACCACGTATACACCTCTCCCCTCTGACCCTAAAGTAAAATATCTGAAGGCTTTGAAGTCGTTGGTTAGAAGGGGTAGGCAGATGGGGGTCCTGACGGAGAAGGAAGGCCTATACTTAGTACCTACGGCCCCATGTACCCCCACCATCTACTACTTACCTAAATTACATAAAGATCCTATCTGCCCCCCGGGACGCCCCATTGTCAGCAGGATTGATTCCCTGACGTCCCGGGTGGGCAGATATATTGATTTCTTTTTACAACCTTTAGTACAGAGTTTGCCCGCTTACGTTAAGGATTCCAGACACATTATTCGATTGCTTAAGGGAGTACAGTACCATGCAGGAATGTGGTTGGTCACCGCGGATGTGACCTCCTTATATACTAATATCTCACATTTATTGGGTTTTCAGGCAGTTGAACATTATTTGATTAGGGATTCCAATCTTGCTCAGGTTCAAATATCATTCTTGATGGATTTATTGAGGTATGCTGCCTCTCATAATTATTTTTGGTTTGGCAATAAGTTTTATAGACAGGATGTGGGGGTGGCTATGGGGGCTAAATACGCCCCTAGCCTCGCCAACCTCTTTATGGGGAAATGGGAGGAGGATGTCATCTATGCCAGGGACACTCCCCAGTTGGTCCTGTGGGCTAGATACATAGATGACATCCTCCTCCTATGGAATGGCGAGCTCTCGGCCCTAGATGGCTTTTTAGCCACCCTTAATGCCAATTCTATTGGGATTAAGTTGAACTACGAGAGGAGCCAGACCACTATTAACTTTCTGGACCTCAGAATCTCTGTGGATGGTAATAGATTGATCACCTCTACTTTTTTTAAGGAGACGGATAGGAATTCGTTCATACCAGTTGACAGTTGCCATTATCGCCCATGGCTGGAGTCGATCCCAAAGAGTCAATATCTTCGGATTAAAAGGAACTGCTCCAGCCATGTAGATTTTGATGCACAGGCCGGAATCCTTACTGAGAGATTTTTGGAAAAGGGTTACCCGAAGGATTCTCTTGTTAAGACTCTTGAGAATGTACAACTTGTCAATAGAGATGATCTGCTTGTCGAGAGGAGCTCTGTTGATAGGGGACAGTTCAATTTAGGGGTCCCTTTTGTCACGTCCTTTTCTTTACAGCATCATAATATAAAAAATGTAATATACAAGCATTGGCATGTAATCAAGAGTGACATAACCCTCAACGACATCTTGCCAGATAGGCCTCGTGTCGTTTTTAGGGGAGCACCCTCGGTACGCCATCAGTTGGCCCCCAATATTTTAAATCCTCCAATTACCAAACCAACGTTTTTTGATCAATTGACCGGTTTTTATCAGTGCAGAAAATGCAGGGTTTGTAAGTTAAATGCATGTTCTCATAGAAGGACTACCTTTTTTACCTCCACCAGCACAGGAGAAACGCACAACATTAAGCCGTTCGTTACTTGTACCACTGAGAGGGTCGTTTACTTGTTGCAGTGCCCGTGTGGCCTTCAATATGTGGGCAGGACTAAGCGCCCTCTCCAGGTGCGACTTAACGAACACATTACTAATATTATCACAGGGTTCAGGAATCATTCAGTGTCTAAGCACTACTTATTGGTGCACGACAGGGACCCCTCAGGAACCCTTTTTTTAGGGATAGATAAGTTTAGACCCCATTGGAGGGGTAGTGCACTAATTAGGGGTATATCCCAGCTTGAGATGAGCTGGATCCATAGGTTAAGGACGTATACACCCTATGGGTTAAACATTGACATGGATGTGAACGCGTTTATTGATAACTCATGATGTGATTTTATTGTAATTTTTTACCTATACCTTTTTATATCTATATGTGTGAAATGTACCCGTTCTGGGATGCTCGCTAGAGGACGCCATGTTCATTATTTGATGTATTTTGCATATAGACAAGCAACACTTAGTTACATTCTAGGTTTGGGAACTAAAACTTTTATTTCTGGTTGCTATTCACAGGAACTAAATGTGCTCTAATACTTTTTTCCATTTTTCCTCTTTATTCATTTTTAATTTTTCACATTTATTTATCTATTGTTGGGAGGTTGGAATATACTTCTACAATACTTATTCCCTCCCACTATGAGCTTTATTACAGGGGGATTTTTTGGTCCACATATGATAGTTAAGATTTGATTTGGTCACTTTTCACATTTAGGTATGTGGTATCATATTTTTTTATTTTTTATTTTTGTTTAATATTTCACGATATTAAACTTCCACATTTTGGTAGAATTGTTATGAAATTTTTTTTGGGCACGTTGTTGGTTTTCTGCGTGCCCTAATTTAGGGCGCTTTTTTCGCCTGTTCTCTATTGGTTAGGGCACTTGCCCATACCCATTATGGTGTTTTAACTTGTTCCTGTTGACATTGTGTGCGTATCAGCCAACTACACGCTTCAGGGAGAACTAAGGCTTTTGCCCACATTTAAGATGGCGTCCTCGCGCTCGCAACTCAGAACGAGGCTTGGATGTCTATTTAATGGTGGTGGCTCACTGCGTTGCTCGTCCCCATTGAGAACGTCCTTTTGATGACGAAACGCGTCTGGGTACGCACGCAGGGACGCTACCACGAGACCAGGAAGTAGGACGAGCTTCGCTTCCATGCTTGTATGCCGGCCGGCGACATATACTTATGCGATATAAGTGCTTTTATTCTGTAAGTGCAATACTTTATTTATTAAATTCGTTTTTATACGTACTTCACCATGGAGAGTTTATTATTTATATTCTGGGTGGCTTACTGACGATGTGAACTTCGGGTTAATGAGGACGTGTCAAGGTGCTCCTTGCCAGCTATATGTCAGCTCCTAACCTACTAAGAGCCTGTTTATCACCGTGAGTCGGTAAGCACAATCTACAGCCACGGTGGTGGGGTTTTTTCACTTCCCCCCCCCCCCCTTTTTTGGTTGTTTTTATGTGCACACCAGGGTGATTGGTATGTTCGTATGTCCATGTCTAGCATTTAACATACTACACTATGGCCAGTTTTTCTTGTGTTTGCTTCTCTCCTACATCCATTGAGGGGATTTTGATCTGACCACGGACGGTGCTGATTGGTCCAATACCCCAGAGGCCCTGGCAAGGGTTTTTTGCCATCCGCTTATACCTTTGGAGTTCTGGTAAGAGCAATCATAGCTCATTTGGAACAGCATCCACATTTATACTGAATACCTACTACTTTGGGAATTTGGACTTTTATTTACTGGACTTGTTTACTATATTTTTTTGTTGGTGTTAGGTCACACTATTAACTCACGCAGTTTATTTAATTTTAGTTGTTTTGTTGGTGTTGTCGCACTGTTTACTGCTGCTTATCCTTTTGTGCTTCTAGCGCGGAATTTTTTAGTTTTATAAGGTATCTTCAGTGATTTCCAACAGAGAGCTCAAGAGACAGTAAGGTAAGTTCGGGTCAGTCGATCTATATGTATTGTACAGAGTTATCCGAGGGAGCCCACCTGTGCGGGAGGATATGCAGAAGTGGGGGTTCGCTCCTGGGGGATAGACGCCGGATGACCCAGGGAACCCTCACACACCCCCCTGTGGGAACTTCCTGTAGGTGTGTTTAGGTTCTACCCCGATTCAGCCGACCCCCCAGGAGCGTTATGAACTGGTTGGAGGGCCTATCAAAGTGGAGCCCTCTATTTCCAGCTCGCCACTACGGTAACTAGTGAACCTCTAGTGAGGAGAAGAAGGGGTCCCTCGGATACTCCGATTAATATTCTTTTAAGAAATCCCCTCTGGGTATGTATATGTCATGTTGTACTTGAGAAATAGAGGGATATGAGCAATCCCATAAAGAAAAGATAGGAAACGTGTGAAAAGGGGTAAGAAAAGAGGGGGAAGGTAGGGAGAGGTTCAGTTAATAACAGAAACTAAACTTCAACACCCGGTATGAGAGATATGTTGCAGAACGTGGCCCAAGGTTCCCATACGGTATTGAACTTCCCAATTTTGTCATTCAGTTTCGCTACTATTTGTTCCTGGGACATAATCCAGGACACCTTTCTCCTGCAAACCTGAAAGGAAACCGTGGATCTCTTCCATGCTTTTGCTATGGTGATTTTCGCACCCAATAAAATGAAGTAGGATAGTACCTGTAGGTGGTTAGGTGTATTGGGTATATCATGGTTGAATAAGGCAATATGTGGATTGGGAGTTACCGACACCTTTATTAGTTTACCAATTGTACGAAAGGTTTTCTTCCAAAAGGTTCTGATGCGGGGACAAGTCCACCATGTATGTAGCATTGTTCCCTCTAGACCGCAGCCCCTAAAGCAGAGAGGTGAGGTCCCAGGGTATATCAATGCCAATCTGGATGGGACATAATACCACCTGGTCAGGACCTTTAGACTGGCCTCTATAAGGGAGATGTTACAAATACCTCTATAGGAGCGTTTCCAGGATTTGAACCAATCTGTCGTCTGCCACATTTCGCCCGTGTCCTTCTCCCAGGTCTTTGCGTAGGACGGCTTATCCAGATTTGTCTGTAGTGCAGTGTAAATCAAGGAGATTCCTCCCTTTTGTTCCGAAAGGTTCGCGCACCATTGTTCATAAGGGGTTATTGAGGGAGGTTCAGGTTTGTTGGTCCAAATAGAGTTTAGGAAGTGAGATATTTGTGTAAATCTGAACTGTTCCGTGTCAGGCATTTCTAGTGTACGCTTGCAATAAGACAGGGTAAGAGGGCCAGCTGGGGAAAGGAAATGTCCTATCCGGTAAAGGCCTTTGTCAGTCCACCATCGGGATGCTTGGATGTTTACTCCCGGTGGAAATGTAGTGTTGTGAAATATGTGGGATAAAGCTTTGAGCGGCGAAATAAGGGAGGAGTGTTTAAATAATTTAGTGCATATTGCAATAGAGTGAAAAAGTGTGGGAGCCATTATGGCAGGTCTTTGTTTAGGGTCACACCACAGGAGGAAATCAATGGTGTTGAGGGGTGTAGCCCACCTTTCCATTGAGAGCCACTCGGGCTTCGGGCCCTTAGAGAAAATGATAGATATTTGCCATAATTGCGCCGCCTGAAAGTAGCTCCAGAGGTCCGGAAGGCCTAAGCCTCCCTGTGACTTAGGGCGATAAAGTATTTTAGATGGGCATCTATAACCCTTATTGCCCCAGACAAAGCGAGTAATCTCTGATTGAAGTTTGCGAATAAAGCTCCTCGGAAACGGGATTGGCAGAGAGCGGAACAGGTATAAGAGACGGGGAAGGAGAGTCATCTTTACAGCGTGTATTTTTCCCAGCCAGGACAGACCACATCTCGACCACTGTTGGAGATCCCCCCTGCATTTGTTGATCATGGGGGGTAGTTAGCTTTAAAGAGGTTATTTATTTCTGGGGTTAAATTAATCCCCAGATAAGGGATAGTCATGGGGGCCCAGGAGAACTCAAAATTGTGAGAATGTTGTGTCACTATGTCGGGAGGAACAGTGATATTTAAAGCTATTGATTTAGACATGTTGACCTTTAAGCCTGAGATTTTGCTAAATGAGTTCAGAACCCCGTAAATATTCTGGGTGGTTACTAGAGGTGAAGTTATATATAGCAAGAGATCATCCGCATAAAGTGCGCATTTGTGCTCCTGGTCCCCACATGTCACACCCTTAATATCGGGGTTTGTTCTAATTGCTATGGCCAAAGTTTCTATGGCCATCGCAAAGAGAAGGGGCCCCTCCCAATTGGAAAGGAGGTCGAATATCTTCCCATTAACCTCACTTGGGCAGATGGATTAGAATACATAGAGTTGATTAAATTTAGGAAATAGGGGCCAAAATTCCATCTTCTAAGGATCTCTGAAAGGTAGTTCCATTCAATTGAATCGAACGCCTTGTGTAGGTCGATAGAAAGAATAAAACCTGATTGGGGGGAGCCTCCATCCCAACTAAATTTAAGGAGGGAGATAACATCTATTGTCCTTCTAATCTGATCTGGGCCTTGCCTTCCAGGTATGAAACCTACCTGGTCTCTATGGATGTATGAGGGGATAAAACTTGCTAATCTATTGGCTAGAATCTTGGTCATAATCTTGATGTTGTCGTTAAATAAGGAGATAGGCCTGTAATTTCCAACTTCGCTCGGATCTTTCCCTGGTTTGGGAATCACCGAAATATATGCTGCATTTAAGTCAGCCCCCAAAGGGGATCCCTTCCTAAGAAAATTGAAAAACTTTGCGAGATGTGGGGCTAATGTTTCCCCAAATTTTTTATAATACCGGTGGAGAACCTATCAGGTCCAGGAGAGGAGCCGACTTTCAAGGAAGTAATAGTATCCAGAACCTCCGTGACCGAAATGGGACTTTCAAGTAGGTCCCTATGTTCTGAGGTTAAGGAAGGTAAAGGCAAAGAGTCAAGGAAGCCTCCTTGTGATTGACCTGAATGGTGGCATTGAGATCCATAAAGTTCCGAATAGAACTGTTGGAATGCTTCCATAATCTTGGTAGGGTTCTGGGTCAGGTCACCTGAATTTAACTTAATTTTGGGGAATGCCTATTGGCGAGGTTTAGGACTAAGTTTTACCGCCAATTTGATCCTATCCTATCCCTCTGGGAGTAGAAATGCGCCCCTGTCCACCTGAGGTGCTTTTCAGCCACTGTCGTTAGGTTCAGGTTGAGAAGGGCCCGAGCCTTATCCAAGTGAGTCAGGGATTCCGAAGTGGGATTTAGTTTGTGGGCTTTTGCGAGAGATCGAAAGTTCGCTGTCAATTTGATCGTGTCACTTTTGTGTTCCGCTTTTAGTGTAGCTGATAATTGCATTAATTTCCCCCTGATCACCACTTTATGAGCAGCCCAAACTGTGGACTGGGAGACGTCAGTCGTGGTATTTAGGCTAAAGTATTCCTTAATAAATTTCTATATGATAGTGGCCTGTATAGGATCATTAAGAATGGATTCCTGCAGGCGCCAACGGTTGTGCTCCCTATGTCCTGATGTTCTGTGGAGGGTTAGAGTAACCATTGAGTGGTCCGATAGAGGAGAGTCTGTAATCCGTGACCGTACGATCAAAGGGATCGTAGTGGCATGTGTAAAGATGTGGTCTATCCTGGCATAGGAGTTATGGGGTGCTGAGAAATGTGTGTAATCCTTAGAGCGAGGCTTAGTTTCCCTCCAGGCGTCTACCAATCCTGCCTCATGTAGTAACTTAGCTACTTTAACACTCTGTCTAGTAGGGCGTTTGGGTTTCGTTATCCCATCCCCAGGCTTGTCCAAGGAGAAGTCAAAGGCTAAATTGGAGTCCCCACCGATAATAGTTGTTCCCTTAAGGTGAGGGCGGAGTTTGTGTAGTATGGATTCAAAAAAATGCCCTTTGACCTCTATTAGGAGAGTAATAAGATACAAAGGTGTATTGTTCACCATCTATGTTCCCCGATACTAGTAAAAAGCGTCCCAGAGGGTCTATAATCGTCTGAGGTTGAGAGAGATTGATATGTTTGGCAAAACATATAGCCACCCCCTTCGTTTTGTTGGGTGCAGATGATAAGAAGAATTGGGGAAAGTTGCGATGGAGAAATGTGGGTTGGTATGATATGGGGAAATGGGTCTCCTGTAAAAAGAGGATGTCCGTGTGCATAGAATGGTAGAGTTGAAACAGTTTCCTTCTCTTGACAGGAGAGTTCATTCCCTGAGTATTATGTGATAACATTTTTAGGGTGGGAGGGACTTTAGGGAGATCAGTCATAAGTTGAGAGTTGTGGTGTCATGCTTATGAGAAAGGTCTTACCTGTACATGTGGATGTAAGTGTCTCAAGGATCCCTTGGAATAAGCTTGCTGGGAACGAAAGACCTGGGGGGAGAGGCCATAAGTGAGTGTGGAACCTGGAAGTGCTCAAGTGATAAGAAGGAGAGAAAGAAAGGAGAGGGGTGAGAGAGAGTATTAGAGAGGGTAGACAAGTTACTAAAATCTGATCCATTAAACTGTCATACATGTAACAAGAACAGAAAGTAAGAATACAGGGATCCCCAGACCCCTCCCTTACCCTAGGGTAGGATGGACTGGCCATGCCCTACCCTTTTACCTGAGAGGGCCGGTGTCCAATCAGAGGGACTACCGGACTAGAAACCAAGTGCACGATCAGTGCCTCTGGTTTCAACTGGAGGTGCACTAAGTCCACCACGGCCCCGCAACCTATAAAACCATCTAGCTAGCGAGCATAAAAAATTCTAACATTGCTTCAAATAAAATAACAGAAAAGTAAAACAGAGCAACCCTAGAATATAATGATTTTATGTGAAATAGGATTGCACTGCACCAACCGGGCCGAAAGGCTCCAGTGGCGGAGCAGTGGAATCTGATTAGGGGGGTCAGCAGGTCCATTCGGTCCCTAAAATGCAATCAAGGATATTGAAAAAAAAAAAAAACTAATGTAAGTACAACTTCAGGATCAACCAGTGAGAGGAGGGTCCAAGAAGTAATAGAACCTGGAAATACCAGGTTATAATCTTTTCTGAGTACTGTCCAGCTTAAGATATATGTAAATTAAGAGACCCCCTCCAGACCCTGCCCCAACCCTGTAATTTCACAGGATCAGCTATTGCTAAGCCTGTGATGACCGAGATGGGAAGAATTTAAGCTGCTGCAAAGGAATAAGACCCAACTGTCATATGGCATCTTTGCAGAGGGCATAAAAGAAATCCCGGAGAGGTCACCGGTGAATAGGGATGAGCTTTGAGTTCGAGTCGAACTCATGTTCGACTCGAACATTGGCTGTTCGCAAGTTCGCCGAACAGTGAACAATTTGGGGTGTTTGCGGCAAATTCGAATGCCGCAGAACACCCTTTAAAAGTCTATGGGAGAAATCAAAAGGCTTATGTGCAAGTTATTGTCATAAAAAGTGTTTGGGGACCCGGGTCCTGCCCCAGGGGACATGGATCAATGCAAAAAAAAGTTTTAAAAACGGCCGTTTTTTCAGGAGCAGTGATTTTAATAATGCTTAAAGTCAAACAATAAAATTGTAATATCCCTTTAAATTTCGTACCTGGGGGGTGTCTATAGTATGCCTGTAAAGGGGCGCATGTTTTCCGTGTGTAGAACAGTCTGACAGCAAAATGACATTTCGAAGGAAAAATTCCATTTGGATCAGGAACCTGATCTGGAACTCCCCTGTGGACATTTTCGGTTCACCGGTAGGGATGAGCCGAACACCCCCCTGTTTGGTTCGCACCAGAACATGCGAACAGGAAAAAAGTTTGCTCGAACACGCGAACACCATTAAAGTCTATGGGACATGAACATGAATAATCAAAAGTGCTAATTTTAAAGGCTTATATGCAAGTTATTGTCATAAAAAGTGTTTGGGGACTCGGGTCCTGCCCCAGGGGACATGGATCAATGCAAAAAAAGTTTTAAAAACGGCCATTTTTTCAGGAGCAGTGATTTTAATAATGCTAAATTTTGTACCTGGGGGGTATCTATAGTATGCCTGTAAAGGGGCGCATGTTTCCCGTGTTTAGAACAGTCTGACAGCAAAATGACATTTCGAAGGAAAAATTCCATTTAAAACTACCCGCGGCTATTGCATTGCCGACAATACACATAGAAGTTCATTGATAAAAACGGCATGGGAATTCAACACAGGAAAACCCTGAACCAAAATTAAAAAAAAAAAAATGACGTGGGAGCCCCCCTAAATTCCATACCAGGCCCTTCAGGTCTGGTATGGATATTAAGGGGAACCCCGGCCAAAATTTAAAAAAAAATTACGTGGGGTTCCCCCTAAATTCCATATCAGACCCTTAAGCCACCAGCCACCCGGTGACCCCGCCCCCTCTGACGCACGGGACATGACGGGACTTCCCTGTGGCATTCCCCGTGACATCACAGGGAAGTCCCGTCAAGTCACCGTGCGTCAGAGGGGGGCGGGGTCACCGGGTGGCCCTGCCCCCGTTATTTAAGAACCGTCAGATGAGGAGACTCCGTCACACAGCGGGAGCCTCCCTCCATGCCAGCATGGGTGCGGAGCGGCCCGGAGAAGAAAATGAAGAAGAGAAGAAGGAAGAAGAGAAGAGGATGAAGAAGAAGATGAAGAGAAGAGCGGGAGCCTCCCCCCATGCCATGGGTGCAGAGCGGCCCGAGGAGAAGAAGATAGAAGACACCGCGGAGGAGATGCTGGACGAGAACGCTGGAGGAAGAACCAGAAGAGCCAGAAGAACCAGAAGAAGAAGAAGATGAAGGAAGATAGAAGAAAGAAGAAGCATTTAAATAAAGGAATTGTCAAAAACTGTCTCTTGTCATTTTTAACATTTTTGACAGTTTTTTAGTGAAATGGTAGGGGTAAGTACCCCCTTACCATTTCACACGGGGGGGCGGGGTCTGGGGGTCCCCTTGTTAAAGGGGGCTTCCAGATTCCGATAAGCCCCCCGCCCGCAGACCCCCACAACCACCAGCCAGGGTTGTGGGGATGAGGCCCTTGTCCTCATCAACATGGGGACAAGGTGTTTTGAGGGGCTACCCCAAAGCACCCTCCCAATGTTGAGGGCATGTGGCCTGGTACGGTTCAGGAGGGGGGGCGCACTTTCGTCCCCCCCTCTTTTCCTGCGGCCTGCCAGGTTGCGTGCTCGGATAAGGGTCTGGTATGGATTTTTGGGGGGACCCCACGCCGTTTTTTTTTTTTTTTTGGCGCGGGGTTCCCCTTAAAATCCATACCAGACCCTTCAGGTCTGGTATGGAATTTAGGGGGAACCCCACATCATTTTTTTTAAAAATTTTGGCCGGGGTTCCCCTTAATATCCATACCAGACCTGAAGGGCCTGGTATAGAATTTAGGGGGACTCCCACGTCATTTTTTTTTTTTTATTTTGGTTCGGGGTTTCCCTGTGTTGAATTCCCATGCCGTTTTTATCAATGAACTTCTATGTGTATTGTCGGCAATGCAATAGCAGCGGGTAGTTTTGAATGGAATTTTTCCTTCGAAATGTCATTTTTCTGTCAGACTGTTCTAAACACGGGAAACATGCGCCCCTTTACAGGCATACTATAGATACCCCCCAGGTACGAAATTTAGCATTATTAAAATCACTGCTCCTGAAAAAATGGCCGTTTTTAAAACTTTTTTTGCATTGATCCATGTCCCCTGGGGCAGGACCCGAGTCCCCAAACACTTTTTATGACAATAACTTGCATATAAGCCTTTAAAATTAGCACTTTTGATTATTCATGTTCATGTCCCATAGACTTTAATGGTGTTCGCGTGTTCGAGCAAACTTTTTTCCTGTTCGCATGTTCTGGTGCGAACCAAACAGGGAAGTGTTCGGCTCATCCCTACCGGTGAACCGAAAATGTCCACAGGGGAGTTCCAGATCAGGTTCCTGATCCAAATGGAGGACAGCATCTCACGGAGGAAGATTTTCTTTAGAGCATTTGGAGCTCTGTTTAAGCCAGGTGGGTTGCAGCGGGCTTGCTGGTGGAGGTCTTTTTGTGGATGAAGAGGAGCTCCTGCCGGCCTGTGATGAAGAAGGGTCCTGGGAGATCAAACCCAGTTGCAGGAGCAGCCGTTCTCCCTCGGCGAATGAAGAGAAGCCGCAACTTTTGTTCCTGTAGGAAAATTTCAATCGAAGGGGGAAGGACCAACGATATGTGATCTCTTTTGCAAGCAGTAGTTGAAGTAGCGGTTTGAGAAAGCGCCTTTTTTGCACAGTGTATGGCGACAAGTCTGCAAAAATCTGGATCCTGTGTCCCATCAATTTGAGATTTTCTGAGCCCCTAGATCGTCTCATCACCTCCTCCTTTATGGAGAAGAAATGGGGTTTCACCATCTGATCAGGGGGGTTGAAGGGCTCTGTGAGCTCTGTCTAGCTCCTGTTGTTGCTCTGTGATGTCTGGTATGAGGTTCCGCAAAAGGATCTTTACTGCAGCATGAACATCCTTTTCTGATTCAGGGAGACCTCGAACGCAAAAGTTATAGCGTCTCGATCTATTTTCGAGGTCATCGATTTTGGCAAATACTGTTTCCAGCTGGTCTTGCAAGTCTTGAAACCTTGCTGAATTTTGATTGATGCGAGATACCGCTTGGTCAGCTTTCTTTTCTATTATGTCCATCCTCATCCCTATTTGCTGCAGGTCAGCATGGATGGATGAGGTAATTTGTGCTGAATTTTGGGCCAGACTCTTGGAGAGGAGCTGGGAGAAAGCCTCCATCATGGAGGGGAAATCGGAGGGCACAGGAATGTCAGAGTGGGCTTCTGATACTGACAGTAACAGTCCTGTATGAGGGTCCATCATACATGTGGAGGGAAGGCCCAAGCCCATCCTGCCCAAGAGGGACTCCGTGGATGAGGGAGAAGCAGCCAGGGGGAGGGGCGGAAAGTCTGTACCTGGGGACTGTGGTGGCTGTTTATGCTGTGTGTCCTGGTCTGCTATAGAGTGCTCAATCTCCTCCGTGTTGCTCGGACCTCATGGAGCCGCCGCCATCTTGGCATAGCTGATCTGAATGCCTGCCGCAGTCATCTGGCTCGTCAGGCTCCTGCGGACGTTCGCCGTTTTCAAGAGAGTATTCCTGGGGGTTTCCCCCGTTCGTGTGGCCTGGTAATGTGCTCGGGGGGTTGCTCCGATCGCTCCGGTGTCTGTCACAGGACCGTGGTGGAGCGGAGCTCTAACAGCCTGCGGCCATCTTAGGAGCTGCCGCGCATGCGCCTTCCATAAATCATTTTTTAATCAAGACTGTACTAAGGCCCCTGGCAGGATTAGCGGAGGCACAAGTCAGAGAAATGAGGGGGAAATCAACTAAAGTAAATAAAGGGGCCACGACTGTGTTAAGCCCTGGAGGTATACAACGCTACATGTCTGCAGACTCTAGCATTGTGGAAGAACCGCAAAGTAGCACTAGGTCGAGAGCTCCAACACACCCAGGGACAAACAAACAAAAACTGGTGGAAAAGGAGAATAAAACGGGGAAAGGGCAAGAAGGTAAAATAACGAGACCAAGAAGTAACGGGAATCACCCCCAAGCTCGCTCTAAGTCCCAAGAAGGGAAGCAGAGGAAAAGTGGGAAGGAAGAGGACCCAACAGGGAAAAGATCTCTCCAATTAACAATGCAGGAGGAAGGCACACAAATTAAAGAGATCCTGGCAGAGATGCTGTCCAAAATGGAGGCATCACTAAAAGTGCTGCAGTAAGAATGGATATTGGGCAGGTACTTGGAAGGGTGGAAGAGACGGAGGGCAGATTAGACGATCATGAGAAGCGATTGGAGGACATCAGTAAACAACTAAACTACCTACAAACTGCAAACAGGGGCCTCCACTACAAATTAGAAGACTATAAGAATTGCAGCCGACGCAAAAAACTACGAATTAAAGGGCTTCCTGAGAAGTATAGGAGTGAGGAATTGATGGCAATAGTACAACATTTATTCAACCCCCTTTTGGAGAAAGAACTGTCAGATCCTCTGAAACTAGACAGAGTTCACAGGATTGCATGGTATATTATACATAGATCTGAGAGCCCAAGTGACGTTATAGCGAGGTTTCATTATGCAGAAGAAAAATCAAAAATTATGGAAAAACTGTGGAACTCCCCAGGAGTAGGCTATGAAGGAGTAGAATTACAAGTTTTTGCAGATTTATCAGCTGATACTTTGTCAAGAAGGAGGCTCCTAAAACCCCTTACTGAGCTTATGAGGTCATCTGAGATAATTTACCAATGGGGGTTTCCGGCTTGTCTGATTGGAAGGAAAAATGGTCGAACTGCAGTATTAAGATTTCCGGAAGATTTAGGGGACTTTTGCAGTAAATTGGATATTTCACCTCCTCCTATCCCAGGTTGGGGTGAGGGAGAGGGAACCGTACACCCCCCAAAGATGCTGAGATGATGCAGGGGTGGGGAGGTGGGAGCGGGCCCTAGCTAGCGCTGTCCGAGGCAGGGGGACAGCAGTAGTAAGTGCAGGGTGGGAGGGGAGGGTGGGGGGGGGGTCTGGGGGGTGCTTGGAGAGTTGGTTGACGTGAGCCCACTGGGGAGTATGGCAATAGGGAGACACCAGGTGGGTGTCCCCATGGTCCATATACTGAACAAAATAGGGGGTCTGCCCAGCCCGCCAGGCAATTTGTTCCAGACAAGAGGGGTGGTAGGGAGGGGGGATTTGGGAGGGGGGGGGGCAGGGGAAGGGTTTGATGTTGTTCTTCCCTTTTTTTTTTTGTTGTTGTCTCTCCATTTTTTCTCAGAGTACCTTACTGGACTGGCCAGACGCTCCTACCTGAGTGATATATGGGAGTTGTAAATTTGGTTACATATAATGTAAGGGGATTAAATACTGTAAAAAAAGGTATAAAATTAACAGGGAATTGCAGTATTTGGGGGCAAATGTAGTGTGCCTACAGGAGACCTATATCACACATGAGTCAGGAGATAGCTTGGCGTCACAGCAGTTCTCAAAGTGGTTTTATGGGGATGCAAGATCATCCCATTCAAGGGGTGTTGCTATTGGATTCGATAGAACAACAATGTTCTTAGAGGGAGAGCGCCTGGCCGATCCAGAGGGAAGGTATCTTTTCATAAAAGGGAAACTGTTTGATATGATATGTACAATAGCAAATATATATTCCCCAAAAGAGAACCCTGATAAATTCCTAAGGAAAGTGCTAAATAAGCTTGAGATGTTTAAAGAAGGGAAATTAATAGTGGCTGGCGATTTGGATTGGAGCATGGACCCAGGGTGTGATATTTCAGGAGATGCCCCAAAACCTACAACCTATAAACGGGAGGAACTCAAGAAAAAACGTAGGGACCTTCAGCTAATGGATGCATGGAGGATATGCCACCCAAAGAAACGAGATTATACTTTTTACTCCCCGGTGCACAAATCATTCTCGAGGATTAACTACATCCTAATAGAACACCAATTGATCCAAAATCTTAAGACTGCAGAAATCAAAACAATCACATTATCCGACCATGCCCCAGTGAAAATCCAATTGGAAATATCTGGGGATGCTCGGATTAGGACGAACTGGAAACTGAATGACTCCCTCATTCAGGATCCGGGTTTGTCCGAAAGGGTAGAGCAGGAATTGAGGACATACTTTGAGATAAACAACACAAAAGAAATATCTAAGGCTACTCTATGGGAGGCTCATAAAGTGTATATAAGAGGGATCCTGATTAGTATAGGAGCAAGGAAAAAGAAAGAAAGGGGAAAAAATGTCACTCCTTTATAAGGAGATCCAAGAACTCGAACAAGGGACGCGACCAAGGGGGATGTCTGAAAGACAAGAACTAATAGAAAAAAGAAGGGAATTAGATGAACTGCTAGAACAGGATAGGAAATGCGCTTTCTATACCATAAATAAGGAAAAATATCAGGGGGGCAATAAATCAGGCAAATGGATGGCGAGAAGGGTTAAGGAAAAAAAGAATAAGACCTTTATACCCAAGATTAGAAATGAAGGAGGTGGGTTAGAACTTTCCTCCCCTAAAATAGCAAAAATATTCCACTCCTATTACAGTGCTTTATACAAGGTGGGTGGGAAAGAAGAAGAAGGAGAGAGGAAGAAGGAGGTTACTTGGGAATACCTGCGGGGCCTAGACCTTCCCAGGGCAGAGAAGGAAGAGGTAGAGCTCCTCAAGACCCCAATCTCGCAGGAGGAGGTAAAAAGAGCAATAAGTAATACTGCCCCTGGGAAGAGCCTGGGCCCCGATGGATACTCCATTTTATATTATAAAAAATTTTTGAAATTTTTGGCACGAAAACTCTGTAATTATCTAAATGCTCTAGGATAAGGATAGATTCTCCGAGAAGAGTCCCTCCTTGCCCATATCACTCTTATCTTGAAGGAAGGAAAGGATCCAGCATCCCCAGGTAGCTATAGGTCAATCTCGCTATTAAATACTGATATAAAAATATTTGCCAAAATACTTGCAGATAGGCTAAAGACCTGGGTACCTAGGTGGGTTCATAATGATCAGGTGGGGTTTGTGCCTTGCAGGGAGGGGAGAGATAACTCCCTGAAATCCATCTTTTTGGTTCAGGAGGCAAGTAGGAGAGGTACCCCGGCTGTCCTCATGTCAATTGATGCCGAAAAGGCTTTTGACAGAGTTGACTGGGGGTTTATGTTTGAAACATTGCAGTACTTGGGAGTAGGCAAGAGGATGATGAGGTGGATTACCTCTCTATACCATCATCTAAGAGCTAGAATCAGAGTGAATGGAACCCTGTCTTCTCCCCTTGAACTATTCAACGGGACAAGACAGGGTTGCCCCATGTCCCCAATCCTATTTATAATAACCTTAGAACTCCTACTGGCAGCGATCCGCAAAAACCCAGATATTAAGGGAATTTGAGCGGGAGAAAGGGAATACAAAGTAGCGGCATTCGCTGACTATCTGCTTTGTATTAACTCTAGCCCCAGAACAACAATCCCTATTTTGCTTGAGGAGATTAAAAGATATGGGAACTTATGAATTTTAAAATAAATATGGGTAAATCTGAACTCTAATGCCGCATACACACGGTCGGACTTTCTGGGAAACTAGGTCCGACGTTCTTCCCGCCGGAATTTCCGGCGGACTACCGCTGGACTTTCTGAATGGACCGACTTGCCTACACACGACCGGACTTTCCAGCAGACTAGGTCCGCCGGTCATCCCAACGGACTTTCGGCACAGTTACGGCGGACTTTCAGAATGAATGGACTTGCCCACACATGGACAAGTCCGTTCATTTTGAACGTGACTCGGGTACGACGGGACTAGAAAAGGAAGTCAATCCAGCCGCTTTTATCGGCGAGATTGACACCTTGCAAGCCCCGTCGCAGAGCATACCAGACCCCTAGGTCTGGTATGGATTATAAGGGGAACCACCTACGCCGAAAAAATGGCGTGGGGTCCCCCAAAATCCATACCAGACCCCGATCCGAGCACGCAGCCTGCCCATTCAGGAAAGGGGGTGGGGACGGGCGAGCGCCCCCCCTCCTGAGCTGTACCAGGCCACATGCCCTTAACATGGGGGGGTGCTTTGGGGGAGGGGGCACCCTGTGGCCCCCCGCCACCCCAAAGCACCTTGTCTCCATATTGATGAGGACAAGGGCCTCTTCCCGACAACCCTGGCCGTTGGTTGTCGGGGTCTGCAGGCAGGGAGCTTATCAGAATCTGGGAGCCCCCTTTAATAAGGGGGCCCCCAGATCCCAGCCCCCCACCCTATGTGAATGAGTATGGGGTACATGGTACCCCTACCCATTCACCTGGGGGAAAAAGTGTAAAAAAAACACTACACAGGTTTTTAAAGTAATTTATTAGACAGCTCCGGGGGGCTTCTTCTGACTCTGGGGGTCTTCTTCCGACTTAGGGGGTCCCTCCAGCCTCTTCTCCCGGCATCCGGTTCGTTCTTCTCTGCTCTCTCTGGCCTCTTCTCCCGGTGTTCGACATCTGCTCCCGGTGTTCCAGTTCTTCTGCTGGATCCTCCGATATCTTCATGCCGCTCTTTTGCTAGCAGTGGCCCGGACTTCTGCCTTCTGCCTTCTTGTCTTCTTCCCTCTTCTCTTCTTCCGATGTTGACACAACGCTCTCTTCGGCTGGAATGCTCTCTGAGCGCTCCGATTTGACTTATATAGGCTGTGACCCACCCCCTTATGCTGTCACAGTCCCTGGACATGCTGGGACTGTGATGTTTTAGGGGGCGTGGTCAACCGCCATGCCCCCTTATGCCGTCACAGTCCCAGCATGCCCAGGGACTGTGACGGCATAAGGGGGTGGGGTCACTGCCTATATAAGTCACATCAGAGCGCTCAAAGAGCATTCCAGCCAGAGAGAGCGTCGTGTCAACATCGGAAGAAGAGAATAGGGAAGAAGACAAGAAGGCAGAAGGCTGAAGTCCGGGCCACCGCTAGCAAAAGAGCAGCATGAAGATAGTGGAGGAGCCGGCAGAAGAACTGGAACACCGGGAGCAGAGGTCGAACATCGGAAGAAGAGGTCAGAGAGAGCAGAGAAGAACCAACCGGACGCCGGGAGAAGAGGCCGGAGGGACCTCCGAAGTTGGAAGAAGACCCCCTGAGTCAGAAGAAGACCCCCGGAGCTGTCTAATAAATTACTTTAGAAACCTGTGTAGTGTTTTTTTTCTTGACACTTTTTCCCCCAGGTGAATGGGTAGGGGTACCATGTACCCCATACACATTCACATAGGGTGGGGAGCCGGGACCTGGGGGCCCCCTTATTAAAGGGGGCTCCCGGATTCCAATAAGCCCCCCGCCCGCAGACCCTGACAACCAACGGCTAGGGTTGTCGGGAAGAGGCCCTTGTCCTCATCAACATGGGGACAAGGTGCTTTGGGGTGGCGGGGGTCGCAGGGCACCCCCTCCCCCAAAGCACCCCCCATGTTGAGGGCATGTGGCCTGGTACGGCTCAGGAGGGGGGGTTCTCGCTCGTCCCCACCACCTTTCCTGACCAGCCAGGCTGCATGCTCGGATCGGGGTCTGGTATGGATTTTGGGGGGGGGGCACTCCGTTTTTTCGGCATAGAGGGTTCCCCTTATAATCCATACCAGACCTAAGGGCCTGGTATGCCCCGCTCTCGCCACAATAGGAAAATTTGTTTTTCCTATTGCAGCAAGCGCGAGATGCAGTACCCTGCCCTTGCGTCGTATCTGGTCCGTCGGACCAGCATACAGACGAACAGGCTTTCCGTCAGGAACTGAGTCCAACGGAGTTACGACGTAAAGATTTGAAGCAGGCTTCAAATCTAAAGTACGTTGGATTTCCGACCAAAACGGTCCGTCGGAAGTCCGATGCAGACCACACACGGTCGGATTGTCCGCTGGATTTGGCCCATCAGTGTCAGTCGGACCAGTCCGGTCGAAAAGTCCGACCATGTGTACGCGGCATTAAATATAACACTCCAGATGGGAGAGCAGAGGGCAATTCAACCCAGGTTCCCCTTAACTTGGCGCAGGAAGGAGTTGGGATATTTGGGCAAAAAATTGACATCAAATCCAAATGACCTGTTTAAAGCTAACTATATCCCCCTGCTAATTAAAAGAGGGAGGATCAATTGAACTTTATGAAGTATTGATCTTTGTCATGGATTGGCAGCATAAACGCTGTAAAAATGTTTGTCCTCCCAATGCTGATCTATACTTTTTCAATGATTCCAATTGCACTCCCCCCTGATTTCTTTAGAAAATTACAATCTATGGTATTGATGTATATTTGGGCATGTAAACGCCCTAGCATATCGTATGACACTATGACCAGGGACAAAAGACAGGGAGGATTGGGAGCTCCTGATTTTAAAAAGTATTATAGTTACATAGTTAGTAAGGTTGAATAAAGACACCAGTCCATCCAGTTCAACCTGAGTGAGTGTCTACAATTATCCCTATGCTTATTTAGGTACCCATATAGCACCGTCAATTTATGCAGCGCTCCACACAAACATCGCCCCACTGACATCGGTCCCTACCCTCAAGGAGCCCACAATCCAAGGTCCCCAACTCACATTCATACATACTAGGGCCAATTTTGGACAGAAGCCAATTAACCTACCAGCATGTCTTTGGAGTGTGGGAGGAAACCGGAGTACCCGGAGGAAACCCACGCAGGCACAGGGAGAACATGCAAACTCCATTCAGGTAGTGTTGTGGTTGGGATTCGAACCAGCAACCCTTTTTACTGCTAGGCGAGAGTGCTAACCACTACACCACTGTGCTGCCCACTGAAGCAATCTCTATCGCTAGAATCGTAGATTGGCTGCACGATAAAAAAGAAAAAAGTTGGTTGAATATAGAAAGAGCACAATGTGGGGTAAATTTAGAAAAAATGATATGGATTCCGTCACAATTTTACTGCTAGGCGAGAGTGCTAACCACTACACCACTGTGCTGCCCACTGAAGCAATCTCTATCGCTAGAATCGTAGATTGGCTGCACGATAAAAAAGAAAAAAGTTGGTTGAATATAGAAAGAGCACAATGTGGGGTAAATTTAGAAAAAATGATATGGATTCCGTCACAATTTCGCGAGTTAGGACGTAACACAAATTTTTTGACGAAGAACACATTCAGGATTTGGGATAGGTTAAGTAAGAGATTCCAATGGGAATACAATTCACCAGTTATATCACTCACTAACACTAATTATTTCAAACCTGGAAAGAAGGAACACTTATACTTCACAAGGTGGGAAAAAAAAAGACGTAATACAATTACAGGATGTAATGAGGGGTAACAGACTTTACACATACACAGAAATCACGAGGAAATGGGGAAATAAACCATTGGATAAATGGAGATACGCACAGTTACAGCACTTTACACATGCTCTTCCACAACCACTGAGGGGCAAAGGCCAACTTAGAGCAATAGAAAAATTATTAAGCACCCCCTCGAGTAAACTGGGTAGCATATCTAAAATTTACAAAATACTCAGAGATGAAGCAAACAATGGGCTCCCTGTTTATTTGGACAAGTGGGAAAGAGAAATAGGGCCCCTGAGAGATGAGGAACACAGGCTCAAGATACTAAAAAAGGTGTATTCATTGGCAAGAGATACCCAGACGCATGAAATGAGTTATAAATGAATAGCAAGGTGGTATGTGACTCCCCAAAGGGCGCATGAATATAGGTCAGAAAACCCCCCAACCTGTTGGAGGGGGTGTGGGGATGTGGGTACTTTTGCGCATGTATGGTGGGACTGCCCCAAAATCTATTTTTTCTGGGAAAAAATCATAGGTAAAATTACACAGATAATGGAAGAACGGATTAAAAAAAAACCCTGGACGTGCTTGTTTTATGAAGTACCCCAATATATTAGGTCATTAGTTCCGTTTCTTCTGAATGCTGCTAAAGCTCTAATACCATGCCTCTGGAAAGCTCCGGAAGCTCCAAGTGTGAAAGACTGGATAATAAGGGTGGAGTGAGTGAGATCTTTGGAGGAGTCAATACACCTAATAGAAGGTACACGGGAGAAATATCTTAAGCCATGGCAGAAATGGCTCAATTTTAGGAAAACGGAGGAGAGATTATTGCTGATGGAGACATAGAGGTAGACAAGATATGAGGAAAGAAAGAGGGAGACTGGGGGATGGGGGGTGGTCCCTTTTTTTTTTTTTTTTTTTTTTTTTTGGGACATGGGTGGGAGGGATAAAGGTGTATATTTTCTCTTTTTATAAGGTTTGTAACATGCCTTAAATTCCCTTGTAGGGAAATATGTATCTTTTTCTTTTTTGTATTACTATAAAATAAAATAAAGAATATACAAAAGGAAACCCACACACCTGTCTATATAAGACCTTACAGCGCACAGTGCATGTCAGAGCAAATGAGAATCATGAGGTCAAATGAACTGCCTGAAGAGCTCAGAGACAGAATTGTGGCAAGGCACAGATCTGGCCAATGTTACAAAAAAATGTCTGCTGCACTTAAGTCTCCCAAGAGCACAGTGGCCTCCATAATCCTTAAATGGAAGATGTTTGGGATGACCAGAACCCTTTCTACAGCTAGCCGTCCGGCCAAACTGAGCTATCGGGGGAGAAGAGCCTTGGTGAGAGAGGTAAAGAAGAACCCAAAGATCACTGTGGCTGAGTTCCAGAGATGCAGTCGGGAGATGGGAGAAAGTTGTAGAAAGTCAACCATCACTGCAGCCCTCCACCAGTCGGGGCTTTATGGCAGAGTGGCCCGAAGGAAGCCTCTCCTCAGTGCAAGACACATGAAAGCCTGCATGGAGTTTGCTTAAAAACACCTGAAGGACTCCAAGATGGTGAGAAATAAGATTCTCTGGTCTGATGAGACCAAGTTAGGACTTTTTGGCCTTAATTCTAAGCGGTATGTGTGGAGAAAACCAGGCACTACTCATCACCTGTCCAATACAGTCCTAACAGTGAAGCATGGTGGTGGCAGCATCATGCTGTGGGGTGTTTTTCAGCTGCAGAGACAGGATGACTGGTTGCAATCGAGGAAAGATGAATGCGGCCAAGTACGGGGATATCCTGGATGAAAACCTTCTCCAGAGTGCTCAGGACCTCAGACTGGGTCGAAGGTTTACCTTCCAACAAGACAATGACCCTATGCACACAGCTAAAATTACGAAGGAGTGGCTTCACAACAACTCCGTGATTGTTCTTGAATGGCCCAGCCAGAGCCCTGACTTAAACCCAATTGAGCATCTCTGGAGAGACCTAAAAATGGCTGTCCACCAACGTTTACCCTCCAACCTGAGAGAACTGGAGAGGATCTGCAAGGAGGAATGGCAGAGGATCCCAAAATCCAGGTGTGAAAAACTTGTTGCATCTTTCCCAAAAAGATTCATGGCTGTATTAGATCAAAAGGGTGCTTATACTAAATACTGAGCAAAGGGTCTGAATACTTAGGACCATGTGATATTTCAGTTTTTCTTTTTTAATAAATCTGCAAAAATGTCAACAATTCTGTCTTTTTCTGTCAATATGGGGTGCTGTGTGTACATTAATGTTATTATACATAAATGTCGAAGAGCGTTTATATGTGACAAATAATTGTTCAATACATGTACAGAAATAACATCCGAGTAGACATGATATAAAACTTGATTCTCATAACATGGAAAAAGATTTATACAGATTTCATAAATATAATACAGTAATGATGTACAATAAATTTCATAAGAGTGTTGTACAAATTGATAGAAATGTGAGGGGTTGTGTCCTCAAAAGCTTGATGCCTTTCATCGGTAAACCGACTCATCAGGAGCGAATATATTGTCTGTAAATAATAACAGATGTTTTAAATTTAAAACCCCATTGGAATGCCGAGCTAAAAATATCCTGCTGTGCATATGTTGCCACATCAAGCCTCCCCCGGGAGCTGAAGTGCAAACAGTCCACCTTGTCTGGTAAGGGCATTTGATACTCATATTTTCTTGGTAAAAGTTTCCATATCAAGACAAGAATTTATTTATATGCAAGAACTCTCCTAATGGTCTCCATCGAGTGTGTATGTGGACTGTGTATACCCAAGCTGTCGGGGAACCATCGGGGATCACCCCATTGTATAATGATGGAAATTTAACCACCCCATTGCATAATGATGGACACTTAATATTTACACTTTTATGGACTCATTTCCTTTCACGTTTTTTGCATGTAGGCCTTGTTTAAAGGAGCAGGCCATTTTTGAGTTGTAGCACACTATATTGTTGTTATCTTCCAATTACTTATTGTGATTCAATTTTGAATCGTTGTTTTGGGTTAGGTTACTCTGCCCCAAAAACTGATATACTTAATTTATACACGTTTTTTTCACTGTTTATATGTGTTTACACACGTGTTTATTTAAGTTATATTCATTTTCCCATATTTTGTGGTTTTATAGTGTTACATGAAGTGACTTGATCGTCCTTCCACACATCGCATAGTATCATCATTATTTGGGTACGCACCTCAGGGTTATGTACCTTCACTTTTAGGAACCACTGTCACTTATTCTACAATACTATCCTTTAGCGCCACACTTTTTTCACTTTCATATACTTACAACAGTCAGGTTGTTGTGTTGGCTGCTTCACTTTATCCTTCTAGGAGTTTGGCGCAATTTTTTAATTTTTCCATTTCAGTCCACCCAAAGCATCAGGCTCACAATGAACAGCCCCCAGCCAGTAGACAAATAGAGTAAATGGAGTATTATGCCAGTATCGGCAAGTAGAATCTATAAGATAAATAGAAGGTATTTTAATGATAAATCCGGTAGCACTGCCAAGCACCAAAGGAATGAAGTACATGAACAAAGGAGAGTGAGTGAGAGTGACGTGATGGTGCAAAGATGGAGCAGAAAGAACCACCGACTGAAAGATGTGCAAAGAAGATTGCATGAAAGTAAAACAATACAGGGTGAAAAAAGAAAGTATATATAGACCAAAGGAAGTGAAGGGTAAAACAAGTGACTATATGAGAATCGTGTTAAGTGGTGATCATGAAAAGTCAATATGAATATGAAGTGGAATAATGATGAAGATAGAAAGATATGAAGAGACCATAGTGTATGAAGGTACCCCTAAATAGCGGGAATCAAGTCAGCTGTAGATGAGGACGCCCAAGCCGATTGGTCAAATAGGGTGGACGAGCACCAACATCACCCAAGCGTGATGACGAGCGGGAGTTGTCCGGCCGCCAATGGCGCCAAAACTAGAGTCCCGCCAACACATCAGCTGGATGAAAAAATGCCATAGTAACCAAGTGGCGCCCACTAAGGATGTCACTGGTGCGGCATGAGCTTGGCGTCGATACGCACAAGACCGTACAAGAGATATACAGTATATCTCCATATACTGGGACTTTAAATAAAATGCACAAGGAAGAGGGGTAGTGCGTCTCCATCCCTAATCCCCCCCTTGTTGTATGTTGTAACCAGGATGGAGGCAGAGCTTCAATACTATGGGTAGCTTATATCTACCTTTCTAAACGCTTACACATTTTCCTCAGGGACAGATGGGATTTCATTTTATGATCTCCACCCTCTTGATGGTATTTACTATTTATACACATCTGCGATGTGTATTTCCTTCTATGTGTGACCCATTTTTTATATATTTAGGTTCCGCAGTTCTTTTCACCCCTAGTGGATGCTGTTCATCGTGACTGCTCTGCTTTGACTGCCTTTCATCTTCCCCTCCCTGGGATCTGCGATTCACATCAGACGCCGCCCCCTGCCACCCACAGGTTTGATCAGGTGACATGGGGGCAGATGGTCTTGTGCGTATCGATGCCACGCTCATGCCGCAACAGTGACGTCCTTAGTGGGCGCCGTTTGGTTACTATAGCATTTTTTTCATCCAGCTGATGTGTTGGTGGGATTCTAGTTTTGGCGCCATTGGCGGCCGGACGACTCCTGCTCGTCATCACGCTTGCGTGACGTTGGTGCTTGTCCACCCTACTTGACCAGCCGGCTTGGGGATCCCCATCTACAGCTGACTTGATGACCGGTTCGCACTGCCTGCCCCATATCATGTATATACTTGATTCCCGTTATTTATGGGTACCTTTATACAATATGGTCTCTTCATATCTTTCTATCTTCATCATTATTCCACTTCATATTCTTATTGACTTTTCATGATCATCACTTAACACGATTCTCATATGGTCACTTGTTTTATCTTTCACTTCCCTTGGTCTATATATACTTTCTTTTTTCACCCTGTATTGTTTTACTTTCATGCAATCTTCTTTTCACATCTTTCAGTCGGTGGTTCTTTCTGCTCCATCTTTGCACCATCACGTCACTCTCACTCACTCTCCTTTGTTTATGTACTTCATTTCTTTGGTGCTTGGCAGTGCTACCAGGTTTATCAATAAAATACCTTCTATTTATCTTATAGATTCTACTTGCCGATACTGGCATAATGCTCCATTTACTCTATTTGTCTACTGGCTGGGGGCTGTTCATTGTGGGCCTGATGCTCTGGGTGGACTGTTTGCATCTCAGCTCCCTGGGGAGGCTTGATGTGGCGACTTATGCACAGCAGGATATTTTGAGCTCGGCATTCCAATGGGGTGTAAGTTTTTGTGGACTTGATCCTCTTTTTTCTTTATAAATCCATTATGTATAGTATTTCTCACACCATGGGCTTTTAAATTTAAAACATCTGTTATTATTTACAGACAATATATTCGCTCCTGATGAGTCGGTTTACCGACGAAACGCGCCAAGCTTTTGAGGACACAACACCTCACATTTCCAACAATTTGTACAACACTCTTATGAAATTTATTGTACATCATTACTGTATTATATTTATGAAATCTGTATAAATCTTTTTCCATGTTATGAGAATCAAGTTTTATATCATGTCTACTCGGATGTTATGTCTGTACATGTATTGAACAATTATTTGTCACATATAAATGCTCTTCGACATTTATGTATAATAATAATAATATTTCTACTCCTACATTGTTTTTGAGCCTGCCTCATTTAAAGTCCCACACTCGTTTTGGTTTTTAAATATAGATTAGGGATGGAGACGCACTACCCCCTCTTCTTTGTGCATTTCATTTAAAGTCCCAGTATATGGAGATATACATCCCCCCTTTCTTGTGTACATTAATGAGGAAAAAAATGAACTTAAATGATTTTAGCAAATGGCTGCAATATAACAAAGAGTTAAAAATTTAAGGGGGACTGAATACTTTCCGTCCCCACTGTATATAACGCAGTGCAGAGTATATAGCACAGTCAGCGTAGTGTATATAATGCAGTGCACAGTATACAATACAGTGCAGTGCAGAGTATATAATACAGTGTATTAAAGTGTTTAAGGGGAACCCTATCACTGAATTAAGAAAAAAACAGCATGGGGTCCCCCCAAAATTCATACCAGGCCCTTTCGATCTGGTATAGATTTTAAAGGGAAACTCAATGCTAAAATTAAAAAAAAAAGGTGTGCCCCCTCCCAAATCCATACCAGACTCTTTGGATCTGGTATAGATTTTAAGGGGAACTCCACGCCAAAAAAAAACAAATGGCAAGGGGTCCCCCCCAAAATCCATCATCCGATCAAGTATCCTGGCAGGCCAGGAAAGGGGGGGCGAGCGAGCCATACCAGGCCGCTTGACCTCAACATGGGGAGGGTGCTTTGGGGTGACAAGGGCCTCTTCCCGAAAACCCTGGCCGGTGGTTGTTGGGGTCTGCGGGTGGGGGGCTTATCATAATCTGGAAGCCCCCTTTAACAAGGGGGCCCCCAGTTCTCAGCCCCCCTATGTGAATGGGTATTGGGTATATTTTGCAACAACTACATCACTCAGTAGATGGCAATGTTAATAAGGTTTTAGCTGCATCTATGATATAACTCTATGTCTGTTCTCTACAGTAAAGTTTTATTTTACTGCCTGCAGTTAAGCAATAAAGCCCACATGGACTGTGCACTGTATGTCTGTTGTGTAGGGCTATATACATAATTTCCAACAGGTTATGGGCCCAGGCATAGCCTAGACACCCACCCAGACATAGCAAGCTACAGTAGATAAGTTCAATATACAGCAACATAAAGAAGACTGCAACAGAATATAGAAAACATGGCCAGTAACACAGCTGCAACAAAGCTTTCATTTGCAAATCTGACATACCAGAACTACCAGTCATGGAAATTCAAAATAAAAATGCTACTAATAAGAGAAGGTACATGGAAAGGTATAAATTAAGCCAGAACACCCTACAGATGAGTGAATAGAGAAAGACCAAAAAAGCTCAGAGCACAATCTCTCTTAGCATAGAAGATGATCAAATCATACATATATGTAAGTGAGAAACTGTTAAAGAAATGTGGGAAGGATTACAAAAGGGGCATGAAAGAGCTACTCTCAGCAAAAAACTGTATTTAATTAAAAAGCTATACAAACCAAGCTGATCAAAGGCCAGGATATGCAGGATTACATGAGGTACACCTTGGAAATGGTTAAAGGCCTGAGAGGTATAGGAGAAGAAATAAAAGATTTTCATGTCACAGCACTATTACTCAGTGGTTTGACAGAAAGTTATGAAATGCTTATCACAACACTTGATGCACGTTCAGATGATGAACTACATTGATATATGTTAAGGGCAAGCTTGTGGATGAATATAAGCGTAAAACAGAAAGCATTGACCATGCTTCTGTTGCAGAGTCTGCTTTAACCACTTGCCGACCAGCCACCGTCATTATACGGCGGCAGGTCGCCTCGTTCCCGCATATCGTAGTAGCTGTACGGCGGACCCTTAAACAGCTATAGCACACGCGGCGAGGGAGCGATGCCCGTGGCCAGTGGCCGCAATGTCCGCCGGCCACCTGTGATCGTCCCACAGAGAGCCAGGACAGGGATCTATCAATGTAAACAAACAGATCCCCATTCTGCCGGCCACCTGTGATCGTCCCACAGAGAGCCAGGACAGGGATCTATCAATGTAAACAAACAGATCCCCATTCTAACAGGGAAGTTCAGCGTGATCGTCTGTTCCTAGTGATTAGGAACAGCAATCTCTCTGCACTCCCAGTCAGTTCCCTAACCCCACAGTTAGAAACACCTCCCAGTGAACACATTTAACCCCTTGATTGCCCCTTAGTGTTACCCCTTCCCTGCCAGTGACATTTATACAGTAATCAGTGCATTTTTATAGCGCTGATCGCTGTATGAATGTCAATGGTCCCAAAAAAGTGTTAAAAGTGTCCAATCTGTCCAGGGCAATGTTGCAGTCCCACTAAAAATCGCTGATCACTGCCATTACTAGTAATAAAAATAATACTAATAAAAATGCCATAAATCTATTCCCTATTTTGTAGAGACTATAACTTTTGTGCAAACCAATCAATATAGGCTTATTGCAATTTTTTTACCAAAAATATGTAGAATACATTTTGGCATAAACTGATGAAGGAATTAGTTTTTTTTTTTGCTTTTTTTGGATATGTATTATAGCAAAATGTAAAAAACATTTATATTGTTTTTATTTTTTCAAAATTGTCTGTTTTTTTTTGTTTATAGCACAAAAAATAAAAACCGCAGAGGTGATCAAATACCACCAAAAGAAAGATCTATTTCTGTGAAAAAAAGGACATACATTTTGTTTGGGTACAGGGTCGCATGTCTGCGCAATTGTCAGTTAAAGTGACACAGTGCCGTATCGTAAAAAATGGCCTGGTCATTAAGGGGGCAAATGTTCCGGTCCTTAAGTGGTTAAAGACGAAAAATAGGAATACAAACAGGAACATGCAACAAAAAACATGTGAATATTTTGTGTGCATGAAACAAGGTAATTTAAAAACAGATTGCAGAATCTGGAAAGCTAGAATGAAAATACAAATCAAACTATAAGAACCTGAAAGTGTGAAGGAAGAAACAAATTTTGCTTCAGATAATGAATATGTTTTTCAATCAAAAATTTGCACCTCATCTTTGCAGGCATGGCCATGGTGTTGATTCAGGAGCTACAAATCACATGACAAATGGCAGAAATTTGTTTATTCACCTTGACCGAAAAAATCACCACAGCTAATGGGCAAATAGTGGAATCAGAAGGAATAGGAGACACATTTCTTTACTGTCATATTTCCCAAACTGTCACCAGAAAAGATACCTGTAAAAAAAGTCCTCTTTGTCCCTGCTCTTGAAGCTAATCTTTTGTCAGTGAAGAAGCTCACAAAACAAGACAAAGTAGTGACCTTCCAAGATGACAGTTGTGCCATCACAAAAGGGGATATATTACGTGCACAAGCTAATATTACTGATGAACTGTATCAGCTGAACTGCAATGAGGCGGTTAATACTGCCAAGGAGGAAAAACATTCAAACTGCATTTACACATGGCACAGACAACTTGGGCACATAAGTTCTGACATAATAAAAAAATAACTGAAAATTACTATGCAAGTGGAATACAAATTAGTCCATGTGGTCAAAAAATAAAAGGAAAGATGACAAGAAAATCCTTTCCAAAGCAGAGTAAAAGCAGAGCTAAGAAACCTCTGGATGTAATTTATTCAGATCTTTGCGGTCTTATGGAAAAATTTACTCCAGGAAAGAGGAGGTATTTTCTCACTTTTTTTAGATGATTACTCCAGGTATACTACACTATATATGTTACACAACAGAAGTGAAGTACCAGAGAAACTTGAACAGTATTTGCCTTCCCACCGTAACCCTATAGAGGTAATCTTGATGAAAGCAAGAATTGGCCTTGCTGTAAAAAATTGCACTGATACGCATCTGTCAAACAGGTGCAGAAAAATTGGATTTTGGGTGTGCCTTCGCACCAAAACCCTATCGAGGCTCTTGATTAGGGATGAGCTTTGAGTTCGAGTCGAACAGCGAACAATTTGGGGTGTTCGCGGCAAATTCGAATGCCGCAGATCACCCTTTAAAAGTCTATGGGAGAAATCAAAAGTGCTAATTTTAAAGGCTTATATGCAATTTATTGTCATAAAAATTGTTTGGGGACCCGGGTCCTGCCCCAGGGGACATGGATCAATGCAAAAAAAAGTTTTAAAAACGGCCGTTTTTTCAGGAGCAGTGATTTTAATAATGCTTAAAGTCAAACAATAAAAGTGTAATATCCCTTTAAATTTTGTACCCGGGGGGTGTCTATAGTATGCCTGTAAAGGGGCGCATGTTTCCCGTGTTTAGAACAGTCTGACAGCAAAATGACATTTCGAAGGAAAAATTCCATTTAAAACTACCCGCGGCTATTGCATTGCCGACAATACACATAGAAGTTCATTGATAAAAACGGCAAGGGAATTCAACACAGGGAAACCCCGAACCAAAATTTAAAAAAAAATGACGTGGGAGTCCCCCTAAATTCCATACCAGGCCCTTCAGGTCTGGTATGGATATTAAGGGGAACCCCGCGCCAAAAAAAAAAAAAAACGGCGTGGGGTCCCCCCAAAAATCCATACCAGACCCTTATCCGAGCACGCAACCTGGCAGGCCGCAGGAAAAGAGGGGGGATGAGAGTGCGCCCCCCCCCTCCTGAACCGTACCAGGCCACATGCCCTCAACATTGGGAGGGTGCTTTGGGGTAGCCGCCCAAAACACCTTGTCCCCATGTTGATGAGGACAAGGGCCTCATCCCCACAACCCTGGCCGGTGGTTGTGGGGGTCTGCGGGCGGGGGGCTTATCGGAATCTGGAAGCCCCCTTTAACAAGGGAACCCCCAGATCCCGCCCACCCCCTGTGTGAAATGGTAAGCGGGTACTTACCCCTACCATTTCACTAAAAATCTGTCAAAAATGTTAAAAATTACAAGAGACAGTTTTTGACAATTCCTTTATTTAAATGCTTCTTCTTTCTTCTATCTTCCTTCATCTTCTTCTGGTTCCTCTGGCTCTTCTGGTTCTTCCTCCGGCGTTCTCGTCCAGCATCTCCTCCGCAGCGTCTTCTATCTTCTTCTCCTCGGGCCGCTCCGCACCCATGGCATGGGGGGAGGCTCCCACTCTTCTCTTCATCTTCTTCTTCATCCTCTTCTCTTCTTCCTTCTTCTCTTCTTCTCTTCTTCTCTTCTTCATTTTCTTCTCCGGGCCGCCCCACATCCATGCTGACGGCGTCTCCTCGTCTGACGGTTCTTAAATAACGGGGGGTGGGGCCACCCGGTGACCCCGCCCCCTCTGACGCACGGGACATGACGGGACTTCCCTGTGGTATTCCCCGTGACGTCACAGGGAAGTCCCGTCAAGTCACCGTGCGTCAGAGGGGGGCAGGGTCACCGGGTGGCCCCGCCCCCCGTTATTTAAGAACCGTCAGACGAGGAGACTCCGTTACACAGCAGGAGAAGAAAATGAAGAAGAGAAGAAGGAAGAAGAGAAGAGGATGAAGAAGAAGATGAAGAGAAGAGCGGGAGCCTCCCCCCATGTCATGGGTGCGAAGCGGCCCGAGGAGAAGAAGATAGAAGACGCCGCGGAGGAGATGCTGGAAGAGAACGCCAGAGGAAGAACCAGAAGAGCCAGAAGAACCAGAAGAAGAAGAAGATGAAGGAAGATAGAAGAAAGAAGAAGCATTTAAATAAAGGAATTGTCAAAAACTGTCTCTTGTCATTTTTAACATTTTTGACAGTTTTTTAGTGAAATGGTAGGAGTAAGTACCCCCTTACCATTTCACACAGGGGGGGCCGGGATCTGGGGGTCCCCTTGTTAAAGGGGGCTTCCAGATTCCGATAAGCCCCCCGCCCGCAGACCCCCACAACCACCGGCCAGGGTTCAGGGGATGAGGCCCTTGTCCTCATCAACATGAGGACAAGGTGTTTTGGGGGGCTACCCCAAAGCACCCTCCCAATATTGAGGGCATGTGGCCTGGTAATGTTCAGGAGGGGGGGTGCACTCTCGTCCCCCCCTCTTTTCCTGCAGCCTGCCAGGTTGCGTGCTCGGATAAGGGTCTGGTATGGATTTTTGGGGGGACCCCACGCCGTTTTTTTTTTTTTTTTGGCCGGGGTTCCCCTTAATATCCATACCAGACCTGAAGGGCCTGGTATGGAATTTAGGGGGACTCCCACGTCATTTTTTTTTTTTTTAATTTTGGTTCGGGGTTTCCCTGTGTTGAATTCCCATGCCGTTTTTATCAATGAACTTCTATGTGTATTGTCGGCAATGCAATAGCCGCGGGTAGTTTCAAATGGAATTTTTCCTTCGAAATGTCATTTTGCTGTCAGACTGTTCTAAACACGGGAAACATGCGCCCCTTTTACAGGCATACTATAGACACCCCCCCAGGTACGAAATTTAAAGGGATATTACACTTTTATTGTTTGACTTTAAGCATTATTAAAATCACTGCTCCTGAAAAAACGGCCGTTTTTAAAACTTTTTTTTTGCATTGATCCATGTCCCCTGGGGCAGGACCCGGGTCCCCAAACACTTTTTGTGACAATAACTTGTATATAAGCCTTTAAAATTAGCACTTTTGATTATTCATGTTTGTGTCCTATAGACTTTAATAGTGTTCGCGTTTTCGAGCGAACTTTTTTCCTGTTCGCATGTTCTGGTGCGAACCAAACAGGGGGGTGTTCGGCTCATCCCTACTCTTGATGAAGGCAAAAAAAATTGCAATGATATGCACCTGTAAAACAGGTGCTAAAAAATTGGTCTTTGGGTGTTAATTGTGCCCATGAAACCTATACCAAAAACATTGTTCCAGATGAAGTGATTGAACACCCTCAAAGCTAGGCAGCCTTGAACTCCTGCAGAGATTCCACATCCCAAAAAAAAGTAATCAGTGACATCGGCATCAGGGGCTTCATAGCTGGTAATCCAGGACTGATTCATTTTTATAAAAGTCAAATGGTCCACAGAGTCTGTGGACAGACGCGTTCTATGATCAGTAACAAAACCTCCTACAGCACTGAATGCCCATTCTGAAAGCACACTGGATGCAGGGCAGCCCAGCATACTGGGCAAGTTCTGGCCAGTGGTCTATTCTCATGACCTAGTAAATCAGTGGATCGTTATCTGGAAAGCTCTCCATCTCTGTTTTGGCCCAGAGGTAATTGTTCACCATGTGATGCAGCCCTGGACAACGAGGACTTAAACAATTCCTAAATGCCTCACTTAGGCGGACGCCTTCTCCAATGCTCCTCTCTTGACCAACAGAAGACTCAAAACTTTGTTTTCCATGAGACTGTAACCTGCTGGAGTCAGGAAAAACGTTCAGTAAAATCCTCTTTAGTGTGTCCTCAAGAGATTTTATCTTCTGCACTCTTTGTGGGGATGGGATGAGTTCTGAGACCTTCCCCTTAGAACGGTGGTCAAAGAGGGTTGCCAACCAGTTATTATTCTTCTCCTTTATGCCACATATTCTTGGGTACTTTCACAGGCTTTGAAGAATGAGGTTCCCCATGTGCCTCAAATTTGCAGAGGCTTGAGAAGCAGACTCCTCGGGGTCACTCAGGATGACAGCATCTGGAACTTCCTCCCAGCCATGTACTACTCCCAAGGGTCCTGGGGTTGGAAAGCCATTGCTTACAGATTTGCGCATGTCTTCTTCTTCTTTGAAGCCTATGAAGGTGCCAGAATCCTCCTCCTCATCCTCCTCCCCTCTCTCCTCCTGTGTGTTCTGTGACATAGGAATGATGGTGCCTGGATAAAGTGGGCCTTGAGAGGAAAGGAAGTCCTCCTCTTCCTCCTGCTGCTCCGCCTCCAGTGCCCTGTCCACAATGCCATGCAGAGTCTGCTCCAGCAGGAACACAACAGGGATTGTGTCACTGATGCATGCACTGTCACGGCTCATCATCCTTGTGGCCTCCTAATATGGTGACAATACAGTGCATGCATCCTTAATGATCAACCATTGGCATGGGGAAAAAAAAGTAGAGGCATCCTGAGCCTGTTGTCATGCCGTATTCGCACAGGTACTCGTTGACGGCCCTCTGCTGTATGTATAGCCACTGCAGCATTGACAAAGTTGAGTTCCACCTGGTGGACATGTCACAAATCAGGCGGTTTATGGGCATCATCCCTGTCAGTGGAGGCTGCTGAGAGGTAATGAATCAGTATAGCAGGGGCAGACTGAAGTGGATAAGAAGGAGGAGGGACAGATTTGTGCCCTTTTTGTATGGCTTTTAAGTGTTCTTGTCAACGGGCTGGGTGGTTGGAGGTTAACTGCTTTGTTAAGCATTTGGTACCCAAACGGTTGGTGTTTTTGCCACATTTGATGTGCCTGAGACACAGTTTGCAGATAGCAACAGTGCTATCTGCTGCAGATGTGCTGAAAAAGGCCCAGGCAGCTGAGCTTTGGGGAGTGGGCTGAGAGATAACAGCTGCAGAATGTGATGGAATAGGGTGGCTGCTCTCTACTCTTTCTTGATGTCAGCCTCTGTGGGGTTGTGCCGCCTCACCTTCAGTTTCCTCCTCTGCTCTATCTAGCATCCAAGTAGCATCAGTGACCTCATCATCATCACCATCTCCATCTCCTCCATCTTCATCATTACCACTGGAGACAACTTGATAATAAGCTGTGGCTTGTGGAGCATGAATGCCAATTTGTCTACCAGTGTTGCTCCCTCTCTTTAGGGTCATGTTCCTGTCATCCTCAACCTCAGAACCAACAGCTGAATGCAGTAATGGCTGGGCATCATCAAGGAGTAAGTGGCTGACACTGTGGTCAAAAAACTCAGCTGACTCCTAAATGGCTGATGTTGGGACTAGGAGGCATGTTTATCCACTCTGGCAATTGCAGGGGACTGCACACTTGTCTCTGCTTGCATGACAGAGGATGAGGAGGATGAGGAAGGTTTAGTAAGCCAATCCACCACCTCCTATGCATGATGTGGCTGGATAGCACAGGCAAACTCACTAAACAGAGGAAACAATGCTCTGCCTGAGGACTGACCACCACGTCCACCTTTGCCTGTGGACACATTTGTTGCTGGCCCCCTTGTTGTCCTTCCAGATATTATTGGGAGGGAGGGGGCGGTGCTTATAAGCAAATGTAAAGAAGAAGTTGAAATCTGTACGTAGATGTACTTTAATCAATCTTTAATCTTTAATGTAAAGAGGTGTTTGGTTAATTTAAGTACTCGCACTACACAGACACACTCCACAGATATACTATAATATATTGCAATATAATACGCCAAACGTTCAGTGACGCACAGAAAAGTAAATGGCGTTAAACTGTAAGTAACGCATAAAACTATATGGCGTTAAACTGGCATTAACTCACACAGAACTATATAGCGCTAAACTGGCAGTAATGCACACAGAACTATATGGCGTTAAACTGGCAGTAACGCACACAGAACTATATGGCGTTAAACTGGTAGTAACGCACACAGAAGTAAATGGCGTTAAACTGGCAGTAATGCACAAAACTATATGGCGTTAAACTGGCAGTAATGCACACAGAACTATATGGCGTTAAACTGGCAGTAAAGCACACAGAACTATATGTCGTTAAACTGACAGTAACGCACACAGAACTATATGGCGTTAAACTGGCAGTAATGCACACAGAAGTAAATGGCGTTAAACTGGCAGTAAAGCACAAAACTATATGGCGTTAACCTGGCAGTAACGCATACAGAACTATATGGCGGTAAACTGGCAGTAAACACACACACAGGCACGCGCACCCGCAGACGTCCGCGCGCGCGCCCACGCACACCGGCACACACAACAGGCCTTCCCGGGACACGCATGCCAGCACTACAAGGAACGCGCACAGGGGAGCCCACAGGAATGCGCGCACCAACGCGCGCCGACGCACCCTGACGCACACCACCGCGAGCACCCTGCCCGCCGAGGTACGCTCTCTGACAGTGCCCCCTCCTCAAGGGCAGCCTCTGGATGCCCAGCTGGGCCAACCTGGTTGCGTGAGAGTCTTTAAAGGCTTGTAGCAGTTCCTCAGCATGAAGATTACTTTCAGGCTCCCAGGAGTTGTCCTCGGGTCCATACCCCTTCCACTTGATGAGATACTGGATCTGATTACGCCTTTTTCTGCAATCAAGGATTGTCTCGATTTCAAATTCCTCCTCGTTATCGATCACAATAGGCTCAGGTGGTTTGGCATTACGGTCAGCGAAAGAATTAGGAACGACTGGTTTCAGTAGCGAGACATGGAAAACCGGGTGTATTCTAAAAGAATCCGGCAGGTTGAGTTCGTACGCAACGTCATTTACTTTCCTTTTTACTGGGAAGGGACCCATAAACTTAGGTCTCAGTTTCCTAGAGGGACAGGCAATCTTCAAATTAGTTGTGGATAGCCATACTTGGTTACCAGGCTCTAGGATAAGTTCCCCACGTCTTTTCCTGTCAAACATCCTTTTAAAAGATGCCTGGGACTGGGCCATGGTCTCCTGCAGAAGCTTACTATTGGTAGAGAAGAACTCCATTGTTTCAGTCACTGCAGGGAGGGTACATTCCGTGATAGAGCTGGGTAGGAAGGAGGGATTGAATCCATAGATGGCAAAGAATGGCGTTTGGTTGATGGCTGAATGCAGAGAGTTGTTATAAGAAAATTCTGCGACTGGTAACAGGGACACCCAGTCATCTTGAGAAAAAGCCGAAAAGCAACGGAGGTATTGCTCCAGAGTTTGGTTAGTTCTCTCCGTCTGGCCGTTTGTCTGGGGGTGATAGGCCGAGGAGAATGCCAGTTCAATTTCAAGAGCACCACACAGTGCTTTCCAGAACCGAGAGGTGAACTGGACACCACGATCTGACATAATATTAGCGGGAACCCCATGTAGTCTCACCATCTCCTTAATAAAGATTTTCGCCGTTTCTATGGCCGTGGGTGTACCTTTCATGGGGAGGAAATGTGCCATCTTAGACAGTCTATCAATAACAACAAAGATAGTAGAGAAGCTTTCGGATGGGGGCAGTTCCACGATGAAATCCATCAAAATCATTTTCCAAGGCCTGTCAGGAATTGGCAAAGGTTTCAATAAGCCCCAGGCCCTTGTGCGGTTACTCTTACTCCGGGCACACGTGTGGCAGGAACTGACATAACTCCTACAATCTTCGGATAATTGTGGCCACCAAAATGTGCGCTGCACCAGTTCGGTTGTCTTCCGGGCCCCGAAATGACCTGCCAGCTTGTGGTCGTGGCACAACTCCAGTACCGGCACCCTAAGATTCTCAGGAACCACGATCTTGCCTTCGTGCCAAAGCAACCCATCGCTTAGGCTGGTCCCTGTAGGTTGGGGAATTTCTGAGGAGGCTTGCCTTATTCTGGAGATTAAATCTCCCTGAAGAAGTAAAAAATTTCCCGCAGGTAGGATAGTGTCCGGAGGGGCGGTTTCTTTGGAATCATGAAACATTCGTGACAGTGCGTCTGGTTTCACATTTTTAGAGCCAGGTCTGTAAGTGATGTGAAATAAGAAGCGGGAGAAGAAGAGTGCCCATCTGGCCTGTCGTGGTTTTAGTCTCTTGGCAGATCTCAGGTATTCCAAGTTCTTGTGATCTGTATAGATTAGAATAGGATGTACAGCACCCTCCAGAAGATAGCGCCACTCCTCCAGAGCCGTCTTGATGGCCAAAAGCTCCCGATCTCCCACATCGTAATTCCTTTCAGGCATAGATAGTTTGCGAGAGAAGAACGCTATTGGGAACAGAAGAGCTTTAGGGCCCTGGCGTTGGGAGAGTACTGCCCCTACTGCGATTTCTGAGGCATCGACTTCTAGCACGAATGGCAGGGCAGGGTTAGGGTGCTTGAGGATAGAAGCTGAGGTGAACAGACCCTTTAATTTTTCAAAGGCCGATTGTGCCCTGGACGTCCAACAGAATCGGGTTCCCTGCCTTGTTAGTTCTGTAATGGGAGCAATGATTTTAGAAAAATCCTTAATGAATTTCCTATAAAAATTGGAAAATCCTACGAAGCGTTGGACCCCTTTCCTGTCTGTAGGTGCAGGCCAATCCAGGATGGCGGACACCTTCTGAGGGTCCATCTTAATACCTTCCACTGAAATGATGAGTCCCAGGAATTGGATACATTGAAGTTCGAACTCGCATTTGTCGAGTTTAGCGTATAGTCCGTGTTGCGTGAGCCGAGCAAGAACATTCCGCACGTGCCTGCGATGATCAGCCAGAGAAGGGGAGAAAATGAGAATATCATCAAGGTAAACGATGACGTAGAGATCCAAAAATTCCCGGAAAATGTCATTCACAAAATGTTGGAATGTGGCTGGAGCATTACAAAGACCGAAGGGCATAACGAGATATTCGAAATGCCCAAAACGAGTGCGAAAAGCAGTCTTCCACTCGTCTCCCTCTCGGATGCGGATTAGGTTATAGGCTCCGCGAAGATCCAATTTCGTGAAGACCCTTGCAGTTCCCAGCCTTTGGAATAACTCAGGCACCAGGGGTAGTGGGTAGCGGTTTTTAATCGTTATCCTGTTTAATTCTCGGTAATCGATGCATGGTCGAAGAGAATGATCTTTCTTCTCTACAAAGAATAGGCCGGCACCGGCCGGGGAAGTGGACGGGCGGATAAACTTCTTCTTTAAATTTTCATCTAAATATTGTTTTAATGTGTCCAGCTCCTGCTCAGTCAATGGAAAGATCTTGCCGAAGGGTACCTCGGTTCCAGGTAGCAACTCTATAGGACAATCGTAGGGCCTGTGTGGAGGTAGTACCTCTGCACCTTTCTTGCTGAATACGTCCGAGAAATCTTGGTAGGGCTCTGGGATAGCTTGGAGCAGATTGGCATCAGGGTGTAAACAGAGAAGCTGAGGAACCTCATGGTCGGGTCGTTGCAGACAGTGTAGCTGACAGTACTCAGAGAGAAACTCAATACTTCCAGTAGCCCACTTGATTCGGGGGTTGTGGACCTTCAGCCAAGGCATTCCAAGAATGACTGGAAAGAGAGATGAAGAGATAGCATCCAAACAGAGGTATTCCCGGTGCTGGGAGCCCATAACAGCTTCTAAGGGAACGGTCTCTTGAGTGACCGGGCCAGAACGGAGGGCGGAACCGTCTGCAAGGTGAACAGCCAGGCTTTGGGTCTTGGATCGAAGGGGTATGTCATGTTGAGCAGCAAAGGTCAGGTCAACGAAGCAACTGCAGGCTCCGGAATCAATGATGACTGGAACTTGGATAGCCTTTTCGGGAAGCTGCAAAGTGACAGAGATAGTTAGATGCGTACTTGGTTTTGGCATAATAGTGGCACAGGTACGAACAGCAGGATGACACTTACGCGTGTTGTTGGGGCAAACGCTAGCGTAGTGCCCAGGTTCCCCACAGTAGAGGCAAAGGTTATGAGCCCGTCTGCGTAACTTCTCTTCAGGCGTCAAAGAGGGACGAAGCAGGCCAAGCTGCATGGGTTCTGGGACATCAAAAGCTGGAGCAGGTGGTGGAGCGGAGGGCCTATTGGGTGGACTGGGAACTTGAGGAAGCATCCAGGTGGGTCGAAAGGTACTGGTGGATCTTTCGGTGCGTCGTTCCCTCAGCCGACGGTCAATCTGAATGGACAGGTTAACCAATTCTTCCAGGGTTTGAGGCACTCCGACCCGTGCTAGCTCATCCTTGCGGGGATCAGACAAGCCCATTCTAAACTGGTGGCGCAGGGCTGCGTCGTTCCACGCCGTGTCGGAGCTCCAGCGCCTGAATTCGACAGCATAGTCCTCTGCCGCTCGACGGCCTTGACGGAGGGAGTGCAGGGTGGCTTCGGCAGTTGCAGTTAACTGAGGGTCTTCGTAAGGTTGTGACATTGCCCCAAAGAGGGCATCCAGACTCTCCAGGGCGTCAGATTTTTGCTCCAAGAGTCGGTGGGCCCAGGTTTGAGGTTCACCGGATAACAAGGAGATTACGAAGCCCACCTTAGTGGCCTCTAGGGAGAAGGTGCGTGGCTGAAGAGCGAAATAGAGACCGCAAGCATTCCAGAAAGCACGATATTTGTTACGGTCTCCGAAGAACCTTTCTGGTATGGGTACTTTGGGCTCTGGAGGGAGCATGACTACGGAGGGTGCTGAGGTTGTGACTGCGGCCCCCTGCGGACCAGGGGGTGCAGATAGAGCCTGTACACGTTCTTCCAATCTGGTGTAACCCTCTTGTAAGCTTTTCACTGCTTGGGTTAATCCCGCCAGATGTCTGCAAAGCTCATCCATGGGGGAGGCCCCCTGCCCGGACTCGGTCATGGCTGCCTGATACTGTCAGGCTCCTACTTACCAGACCGGTGAGTCCGCTTGGGCAGAAGGTAGGCTCCCTTACGCGTCCGACTCGCGGCCCCTGGTAAGGTAACAGGAGGCACAGGAGTGCGGAGTGGTATGAGAGCCTGTTTGCAGCAGTCCAGGTACAGATGGATGAGCAGGTAAGACGGCTGAGCTGGCTGGAACACAGGCAACAAGACTGAGCAGGATGGTCAGGAGACAGGCTGGGTTCGGCAACAGACAGGCAATTGAGGTACAGTGGAGCAGGCAAACGGATAGTCAAACAGGCAGAGGTCAGGTGCAGGCAGAGTTCAATGGAAGGTTCAGGAAACAAGGCCGGGTCGTCAGGATATCAGGATCAACACAGGTACAAGGGTCAGGTACTAAGAACGGCAGAGCTGTTGATCAGGCAGCACTGAACACAGAGGGAAGCCGGCTTAAATGGGCCGTTTGGCGCCAGACGACGTGCACGCGCCCGCACCGGCACACACAGGCACGCGCACCCGCAGATGTCCGCGCGCGCGCCCCCGCACACCGGCACACACAACAGGCCTGCCCAGGACACGCATGCCAGCACTACAAGGAACACGCACAACGGAGCCCGCAGGAACGCGCGCGCCGACGCACCCTGACGCACACCACCGCGAGCACCCTGCCCGCCGAGGTACGCTCTCTGACAAACAAACACAAAACTATATGGCGTTAAACTGGCAGTAACGCACACAGAAGTAAATGGCGTTAAACTGGCAGTAATGCACAAAACTATATGGTGTTAAACTGGCAGTAGCGCACACAGAACTATATGGCGTTAAACTGGCAGTAACGCACACAGAACTATATGGCGTTAAACTGGCAGTAATGCACACAGACGTAAATGGCGTTAAACTGGCAGTAATGCACAAAACTATATGGCATTAAACTGGCAGTAATGCACACAGAACTATATGGCGTTAAACTGGCAGTAACGCACACAGAACTATATGGCATCAAACTGGCAGTAAGGCACACAAAAGTAAATGGCATTAAACTGGCAGCAATGCACAAAACTATATGGCGTTAAACTAGCAGTAATGCAAGTACTTATGGATCACTATCCAGAATTGACATGGCCTTGGGAAATGGTCATTTTCTCCCATTAGTAAAAATAATTCAGTACGAAGCACGGGGAATCTCGGACCACTCTCCATTAACTGTGACTTTGGAGTGGACAGAACACCTGATTCGGCCAATGTGGAAAGTCAATCCACAGTGGCTATCCTTGATCCCAGAGAGTAGTCAAATAAAACAACTGCTAATGGGCTTTTTTGGAGATAATAAGGGCTCAAGTTTAGCGATAATGGTGTTGGATACAATGAAAGCATACCTTAGAGGCCTAATAATTAAAGAAATATCTAAAATTAAATTAGCCACAAGACAGCGGGAGGAAGAGTTAACCCAGAGAGTTAAGCAAACAGAACAAAAATACACATCAGATCCCAATAGGGAGAAATTTGGAGCATGGCAGGATGCGCAGAATCTATATAAAAATCTGGTTTTAACCAAGGCAGAGAATAATAGATTCTTGCAGAACCAAAAGCACTACGAAATGGGGGAACAGGTGGGTCATATGTTAGCAATGATAACACGGAACCAGAAAGGCTCATCCACTATAGCTGCTATTGAAGACAGAAAGGGGATAGTAAAGTATGATACAGAGGGCATCCAAAAGATATTTGTAGATTTCTATTCACAGATGTATGAATCTGAAAACTTAAATGTAAGGGAAAAGACTGAACAATTCTTAGATAATCTAACTATGCCCAAGCTGACCTCAATAGAAAGGGAATCCTTGGATATTCCTATAACCATGGCAGAGCTGGAGGAAGCGGTGGGACAAATTCAAAACAACAAAGCTCCAGGGATGGATGGATTCCCCGTGGAGATATATAAACTATACGGTCAGATCTTGATCCCAGAATTACTCGAAGTACTCAATGAAGCATATGTCACACGGGAACTCCCTAAATCAATGATGGAAACAATAATAATCATAATTCTAAAACCGGATAAAGATCCACTAAAGCCCGGTTCTTATCGCCCAATATCTCTCCTTACATCTGATGTTAAAATACTAGCTAAGGTCTTGGCAAATAGGTTATCTAGACACATTGATACTTTGATCCATAGGGATCAAACAGGTTTCATCCCCTCCAGATCAGCAGCAACAAATATTCGCAGGCTCTTTTTGAATCTGCAATTGCTAATGGACAACGGGGGAGCTGGTGCCATTCTGTCATTGGATGCCCAGAAGGCATTTGACATGGTAGAATGGGAGTATCTATGGATGGTATTGATTGCCTTTGGTATAGGTCCAGGCGTTATAACCTGGCTAAAATTATTATATAAAGACCCTAGGGCAAGGCTGCGGATCAATGACACTATGTCACCAGCTTTCCTATTATCCCGGGGAACTAGACAAGGATGCCGTCTATCCCCGTTGCTGTTTGCATTGGCGGTGGAACCATTGGCCGCCACGATTAGACAGTCTTCGGGGATAGAGGGATTCCGACGTGCAGGAAGAGAGGACAAAATATCCCTATATGCAGATGATGCCTTAATCTTTCTGAGCGACCCCACAAAATCCTTAGAGGAACTCATGACACTTGTATCTGCATTTGGACAGTTATCTGGGTTTCGCATCAACTGGGAGAAGTCGGTATTGATGCCACTATATAAAGCAAAAATTTCATTACCAGACTGTGCAAAACAAATTAAAATAAAACATAAAATTAAGTATTTAGGGATCCAGGTAACTCGAAAAGTGGGGGACTATGTGGACCTTAACCTTAGACCACTATTGACTAGGCTTAAAGATAAATGTCGGACCTGGTGCAAACTCCCATTAACTGTGATTGGCAGAGCCAATCTTATAAAGATGATTTGGGCCCCACAATTATTGTACATTTTTCATAACTGCCCGATGTGGATAGCCGCATTTTGGTTTAAAAGGATAGAATTGCTTTTTCGCGAACTCATTTGGAAGAAAAAATATGCATGTATTAAATTAACAACCTTAATGCTGGCTGAAGATGAGGGGGGACTCTCTATCCCATATCCAAAAAATTATTTTTTGGCTTCACAAACCCAGCAATTTTTTGGCTGGACAGAGGTAGATGAGAATGATCCCATACAGGGGTTATTACTTCCACTGGGTAAGGGATATTCACTGATGTCCCTACTAGAGACAAAAACCTTTCAAAAAGATAAGAAATTCATGACAGGTGAGCTATTCAATAAGGTATGGCTAGCAATAAAAAAGATTACTAGCATTACAGGTTATACTTCCTATACACCAATATGGAATAATGCAAACTATGAGGAAGTGCAGAGATTGGAGGGATTTGGGCTTTGGCAAACTCAGGGGCTGAGATATGTGGAACAACTGTTTTGGAATGATAAGATAAAATCATTTACGCAAATATTTGAGGAATTTGGGATTACAAGACAGAGGTTCTTTCAGTACCTCCAGCTTAGATATGCTTTTCATGTCCAGGCCCGTACATCTGTATTTAAGTTTAATGTCTCTAAAATAACAATATTGTTGAAGAAAAGGGATCAAAAGAAGGGACTTATCTCTAAAATATATGAGATATTGTAGTGTAAATTTAAGGAAGCGGTAGTGGTGCCGGCCAGGTCGCAGTGGGAACGAGACCTGGGAGCACTGACTGACGCTCAGTGGTCGGAGGTCTTATCTGCGATCCCAAAGGTATCTCTGTCAGCTACTCAAAAATTAACACAACTTTTTATTACACAAAGATCATACTATACCCCCGAACAACTATTTAAATGGAAACGCAGGGAATCTCCCTTATGCCCCCGATGCAGTGGTGCACCGGCTAATCTAATACACATGTTGTGGAAATGCCCCAAACTCCATCGTTATTGGCAGGATATAATTTCACTAGACCCAAATTTATGTTTATTAAATATAGTGGAGGAACCAAATATTTCAAAACATACCCATACCGCAATGACGAGAGGCTTGTTTCAGGCACGAAAGCTAATAGCTCAGAAGTGGATATCTATATACCCCCCAACGGTTGAAGAATGGAGAACACAAATAAAAGAAACCATAATAAAGGAGGAATTTATTTATACACATAGAGGGAGCCAAGATAAATTTGACGCCATCTGGAAAAGCTGGGTAGAGGCCTGGGACAATGAAAATAAAAGATGAATCAATATGGGAGAGGGACAATATTGGGTTTGGGTAGAGGATGGGAGGACGGGGGGGGGCTTTTGGGGTCGAGGGGGGGGAGATACAGTAGGGGGAGGAAATCTATTTTTGTTGTTGTTGGGTTTTGCCCCTTTATTTTTTTGCTTTTAGTTTTTGTTTAGTGCTGGGTTTTTTTTGTTTTTTGTTTTTTTTTGGGGGCGGGTGAATGTTAGAAGCAAGATTATGTATCTGGAATAAAATGTATGGATAAATGTATAACTTGTACTGCTATGAAAAGAATAAAAAAGTACTGAATCGAAAAAAAAAATAGCAGTAACGCACAAAACTATATGGCGTTAAACTGGCAGTAACACACACAAAAGTAAATGGTGTTAAACTGCCAGTAACACACACAGAAGTAAATGGTGTTAAACTGGCAGTAGAGCACACAGAAGTAAATGGCATTAAACTGGCAGTAACGCACAAAACTATGTGGCATTCAATTGGCAGTAACGCACACATAACTATATGGCATTAAACTGGCAGTAAAGCACAAAACTATGTGGCGTTCAACTGGCAGTAACGCACACAGAACTATATGGCGTTAAAATGTCGGTAACACACACAGAAGTAAATGGCATTAAACTGGCAGTAATGCAATCAAATAGACAGTGTTCCACCGTCACTACACTGACGTTATCTGAACTGTCCCTACTCTATCTATACACCAATGTAAAGATTACTGACACGGTCTCACTACACTACACTGAAATTATCTGAGCTGTCCCTACTCTACACTAATGTATGTATGTATGAATGACACTTTCTCACTACACTACAGTGAAACTATCTGAGCTGTCCCTACTCTAGCTGCACACTAAGCTGAATGATGGTCCTCCTCAATACACTCACACTATCCCTAGACTGACACTAAATTAATATTCTACACTGACAATTGAAGTAAAATAGCACAGTATAGCATGCTAACTAATAGCACTGAGCAGAGCTCTGTTCTATCTCTCTCCACGCCAAAATCACACTGAAAATGGCTGCCATTGAAATAATTATTTTATACTGTGGGGCGGGAATGAGCCATTATTGGATAAAGTCATGATGACAGTGTCCAATCATGACTCTGATAGTGCTCTGTGCCCTGATTGGCTGAAGCTTGCACTGCCTCAGCCAATTAGGGCTTGCAATGCATTGTTCAGTGCCGCAATGCATTGTGGTCGGTTCGGGTCAGTTACAGAATTTCTAACATTATTGCTAGCAGCTCTTTTCTTTCACCTAAAGTGTTACTGCTGTACTTTGTGTCATGGGGGGGTTTGGTAAAAAGTATAAGTGTACTTTGTCTGAAAGTGCTAATTTCCTTTTAAAATAAAAGGAATCCTGAACCTGTGCAGTGTTTTCCAAATCAGACCTCCCATAGCGGTTCACACTTTGGGGATAGCCACATAGTTATCTGAATTTGATTTCAGAAGCATAAATTAAATGGTACTGTTCGTGAATTTGCAGCACTGAAACCTCTAATGCCCCGTAAACATGATCGTAAATTCGGCCAGCAAAAGACCGATGAGAGCTATTGGTCGGAAAATGGGACCGTGTCTATGCTCCATTGGACTTTTGCTGGAGGAATGCCAGCCAGCAAAAGATTGAGAGCATCTTCTCAATTTTTCGGTTAGAAAAAGTTCCGATCGTCTGTATCAATTCTGACGCGCAAAATTCCTATACATGCTCGAAAACAATTTGACGCATGCTCGGAAGCATTGAACTTAATTTTCTCGGCTTGTCGTAGTGTTGCATGTCACCGCATTCTTGACGGTCGAAAGTTCAGCAAACTTTCGTGTGACTGTGGGTATGCAAGCCTAGCTTAAGCAGAATTCCGTCGGAAAATCCATCCAAGATTTTTCCGACGGAAATTTTGCTCGTGTGAACGCGGCATAAGGAATCCACTGCAATAAGTAAAGGTTAAATATCAACTGAAAAGCCTGCCAAAGGCTCTGCAAAGGACAACGCAAGATGTTCTGCTGAATCCTTAGCGTATATGAGACCCAAATGGGGACTAAGTCATGCCCCACTTCAACCAAACTGTTCTTAGTGTTGTTTAACTTATCTTATGTGTAAACACTTTCAGGAATTTCAGGGATACATTTAGAAAGTCAGGCCAAGCTGTTTTACTGATGTTTAAAGTACCTATTTTCCTACAGTTTCATTCAAATCTTCAAAAAATCGATAAGCGGTTCTCTAAACCATAGGTGCAAATGTATACCTATGGCTTCAGGGTAAAAAAATAAATAAAAATCTGATACAGGATCTGATATGGATGGAATTAGATCACATTCTGATATGAACCCATGGGACCCTTAGGACTATTGGGACCTGAAAAGTACTTTGGCCTCAAAATATAAGGCCTAGCTTTTAAAACACCACTTTTGTTTCTAAAATGCACAGGCTTTATTAAAGCTCCAGTATTTTGAAATTAATTCTGAAATTAGGTGTAAACGAATGTACACCCCCCAATTTCCAACAATAGTAGTTCCTTTTTTTATTTTTATTTTGCAGATAGTTTAAAATTAAACAAAAAAGGACCACTTTGGGCTGGTTTGTCAGTGTGTTAAATATTGCATATGTGAAGCAGAGTGTTCTTTTTTTTTTTTTTTGCAGTCATATGTCTGGTCTAAAAAAAAACATACTCTGAAAGAAAAAACCTAGTACACTAAAACACTATGGGGTTGATTTATAACAAATGGAGAGCGCAAAATCTGATGCAGCTCTGCATGGCAGCCAATCAGCATCTAACATCAGTTTGTTCAGTTAAGCTTTAACAAAAAAAAAAAACTGGAAGCTGATTGTTTTTATGCAGATCTGCACCAGATTTTGCACTCTTCAGTTTCAGCATATCATCCCTTTTTAGTCAATTTCATATTTTTTGAGCATTAACAAGATCATTTACTGAACATGATGCTCAAAACGAAATTTCAAGATTTAGGTAAGACAAAAAATTGCACCCTGTCAAGGATGCTGAATAAAAAGCAAAGTTCAGATTACTGTTGCTTAATAAGAGTTTATTGGGAAATAGGAGATCATGGTGGTGCCACTACCTCAATGTAAAAGTTGTGGCAGATAAAGCTAGGCTTTACCTGGCTTCTGCCAGGTGCACAGGTTATGTCAGAGCCAAGGAGTGGGAGCAGTGGTGTTGACAATGAACTTCTGACTTTTCCACAGGTGTCAAAAGAAGAGCAAAATATCAGCATTGCTTGTGTGTCAGTATTAGCTCTCACTTCCTGCTGTGTCTCTAGGACAGGAAGGGAAATATATGCAATGGAGCAAAGTTAAAAGAAAAAACTTGACCCATGATTTAAATAATCCCTATATTAAGTTTTGGCAAGAGATGTACTTTAACGGGACACTGACTAATTTGCACATAAAGCCCACCATGGCTTCTGTAGCCCCTGAACTGCATCAAAGCAATGTTTATAAGATAAAAAAAAATACAGACATCTTTGTGGCACCTGTCTTTATGAAAAAAAAAAAAAAAAAAAAAACAAATTGGCTTATATGAGGTTTGCTGTACATTTTGACTTGCTGTCTTTCAATATTCCAGTATTTATTTCTTCCACAGCTTACAGAGTCTGAAAATCACATAGGGTATTAGAAGCCAAAGGTTCTCATGAGCAAATTATGCTCAAGCCAGTAAGTATTTTACCAATAATATTTCCTCCCAAACATCTTATTCCCACCTGTTACCTAGTTATTAGGACTAAGAAAAAACAAATGTTCATGAAATGTACAAGACTTAACACATGATCAGCAGAATACTGAGGCCAGTATATGCAGCAACATACAGATGAAAGACTGACAGGATCCTGCTTCTCACTACACCTCTTCCCCCCTCTGCTTCCTCGCTAATGTTTTCCTGCAGACATATTGAGCAGTACAGAGTAATCCCACAGGACCTGCAGATGGTATTGTCCTTGCATTGAAGAGTTATTAAATTCTTAAGGTCACCATAAAAGAAGATTTCCATTAAATCGAGTTAATAAAAACATCGGGCAAAGGTTTTCTGAGAGCGCAGATGTCAGAGCCACTAGGGGCCCCATATCCCTGGACAAATTCAGTAAAAAGATAGAAATATACACAGTTTTAAAGCACTAGACACTTTTACTTACAGACCAAAAAGCTAGGCATTCTATCATTCTGCATTCTCACAAGACACTACAGGGACATACTGAATATAGTTACCAGTTCATTTAACTGTAAATTATGTGTCTAAAATATGTACTCAGATATTCTTTTAAATAGACCTCACTGCATAATCATGGTAAAGTTCGCAGGCATTAATGTAGATTTTCTGAAAGGTCATTGAGTGTCCTGAGGCTGTCTTTCTATCCATAGCAGTACTGTTAATGATGCTGAATGTGGTGTTGGTAGCAGTGGTGGCAGAAATTGGCATCATCATGCATAAACACTTGTAAATGCTAAACACTGGACCTTCCTTGTCTTAAGGAAACATTGTTTCAGATAGTCTGTGTTAAACATAGCAACTAATTAGAATCTCATTTTTCTTCTCCCAGTAAAATTTTCAAGAACAGGTGAAAGCATTAGCTACAATACAATAGACATTAGATGATAATTTTTTCCGACATTTAATACATCAAATGATCTGCCCCTTTGAGCTCTGTAAATTAAAGAGGAGTTCCACCCAGGGGGGCCATTAAAAAAAAAAATAAATAAAAGTCAGCAGCTACAAATACTGCAGCTGCTGACTTTTAATTGGACACTCACCTGTCCCTGGGTCCAGCGGTGCGGGAGATCGAAGCCCCGCTCGTCCCCCCCCTCCGCTCGTCGGCGCTGGCATTTCAACTGTGGGCGCCGGGCTGTGGCTTCACAGCCTGGCACCCACTGCGCATGCGCGAGCGGCGCCGAGCGCCGTGATTGGCCGCTCAATCACCTGGGACCTGCAATGGGTCCCAGATGATTGACAGGAGGGAGGGAGAAGAGCCGAGCCCTTCCTGTGCCAGGGGGAAGTGATGTCATCAGCCCAGGCAGACGAAGGGGCAGATTACGAGGGACCACCTAGCAACAGGCATTTAGAGGTAAGTAAAAAAAAAAAAAATATCCAAATGTTTTTTTGTTTTTTTTTTAGAATTTTTTAGATATGTTTGTTTTTTTGGGTGGAACCCCACTTTAAAGTTAGTCCTACACATACTCGTAGTACTGATAAATTGAGGTTTCACATGCATGGTGAATATTTAAAGGATAACTGTAGTTTCAAAGCACGGAAAGTGTTTCCAGCTATTTATTTTTTTATTAATATTTTAAACTATTATTAGGAAAAATCAAGTTAGTACAGTAATAGTGGGCCACAGCCATTCTGTTGGAGACCAAAAGGAGACTGAGGCTGATGTTTGGTTTTGCACACCAGAACTTGCTGGGAACAGAGTCCTCACAGAGAAAGAGATACCTAAGAAGTTTTGAGAGGTCAAGCTGGTAAGATGGAGCACCAGAGGGGCTACTATTGTGTTGGGCTTTGCTACCCAGGAGATTGCTGTGTATCAAGTCGTGGATAGGGCATAGCTGCTGAGCTTCTGATAGTGAGATTGCTGACTCCAGCGAGCGACATTAACTGCAGAGAGTTGAAATGGCAGAGCAAAATAGGGAAGAGCCACAAATGAATGGTGTTCAGAGCTCCAGGTAGAAAAGGTCTCAAATCCAGTTGATGCCAGCTTAAAAGGGGAGCTCTGCCCAGATAGCAAGGATAACTTGCCACAAATTTGTGGCAGTGTTGAATTGTAAGTCTGTTAACTTGCTGCACATTTTCACTGGCAAGTTGTACACTTGCAGAGCACTTGAAGCACAAGTTCTAGTTAACACTTTTCCAATTTGTAGCAAATGTGCATGGCAAGTCTCTAGCAGGAGCAAAGTTGCAGTGGTGAGTCTACAGCAAGAGCTCTGCAAGTCTACAGCATAAAAATTCAACCACAGTGACCCCTGTGGTGGGATGACTATTGCACAACAAAACCAAACAAGAACTTGGAGAATGTTTGCAAAAAAAGTTGATCTGGGGTCATACAATACAGACTTGCTGCAATTGTGCAACAAACTTGTGAAGCCTTGCAAGTCTTGCAATGGCTTAGCAGCTCAATTGCTTGCTATTTGGGTGTATACATGATCAGACGTCATGCCTGGGCCTGGCCTTTGGGGGGTGGACCAAAGTCTGTGATGAGGGACTTCTTGGCCATCTGAGTTTTCTGTACTTGTTGCACTCTAAGTGCTTAAACAGAAAATAGAGGGCCCCAATGCCAGCAGATTGTATATAGTCCCACCGGCCAGTGACAAAGGCAAGGTCTCTTGTGTCAGGGTGGGTCATCAGTGCGGAAAGACAGAAGGACTCATCTATCAAGCTGACACTAGGATGGTATATCTACAACTGTAAACAAAAGCACAGTTAATTTCCCAATCCTTTGCTCCCTCAGCAGACGGAACTCTCCCATGTTCCAGGTGTGGACTTTTTCTCAATTTCCTTTTTGTCGATTGCAGGACTATGGGCTTTAAATAAGATTTGCCTTGATGATGGACCGGTCTAGCAGCACAGAGAAGCAGAAGATCATTAAGTAAAACTGCTTTTACAAGTCCCCTAGACAGAAATGAGAATTTAACCCTTTAAGTGTGGTTGTAACCCCACTGTAAGGGCTGCATTTTTTACATTTCCTGGAGTTTAGCTTTAAATAAGATTTTTTTACACAGGTTTGTCACTGGACTGTTTTATGTTGTTATTTAGTTGTTTGGCTAACCAGATAGCATGTCTGACTACTTTATTTATCTTTGGTGCACTGTTATTTTGTATTTCCAGCATTGTTATTAGAAACCATGAATAATAATTGTACTTCTATGCAGTAATAAAGTGTAACTATTTCTAGATATTGCTATATAATCTGCCAAATTGACCACTTTGTAATACGTGGTGCAGACACTGCTAATTTACATTTTCCACATTGTTATTAGAAACTAGGGATGAGCTTCGTGTTCGAGTCGAACCCATGTTCGACTCGAACATCGGCTGTTCGACCGTCCGTCGAATTGCGAACGATATGGGCCGTTCGCGCCAAATTCGTGTGGCGCGTCACGGCCCATAATTCACTGCGGCATCGCAGTGCATGGCTGGCTGATGATTGGCCAAGCATGCACTATGACCCACATGCTTGGCCAATCACAGCGCCGTCAGTAGAGAGAGCTGTAATTGGCCAAAGCCAGGGTGGCTTTGGCCAATTATGGCTCAGGGGATTTAGTACACGCCCCACACTATATAAGGCCACCTGCATGGCGGCCCTGTGTAGTGTGTGTTCCGGTGTGCTGAGAGATAGAGAGAGAGACAGACAGTGTCATTTGATTTGAGTTAGATAGATTAGGCAGAACAGTCAGTCAGTTAGCTGCACTTACAGTGTATTGTGTATATATATGCATCCCAGGTGTTGCATATATATATATACACTGTATTCAGTTTAGCTAGATCCGTTCCTGTTATCTTCTATCTAGACTATTTACATTTGGTGCAGTGCGTCCTGCTCACAGTGTTCAGCTAGATCCGTTCCTGCTATTTACATTTAGTGCAGTCAGTGCGTCCTGCTCACAGTGTTCAGCTAGATCCGTTCCTGCTATTTACATTTAGTGCAGTGCGTCCTGCTCACAGTGTTCAGCTAGATCCGTTCCTGCTATTTACATTTAGTGCAGTCAGTGCGTCCTGCTCACAGTGTTCAGCTAGATCCGTTCCTGCTATTTACATTTAGTGCAGTGCGTCCTGCTCACAGTGTTCAGCTAGATCCGTTCCTGCTATTTACATTTAGTGCAGTGCGTCCTGCTCACAGTGTTCAGCTAGATCCGTTCCTGCTATTTACATTTAGTGCAGTGCGTCCTGCTCACAGTGTTCAGCTAGATCTGTTCCTGCTATTTACATTTAGTGCAGTGCGTCCTGCTCACAGTGTTCAGCTAGATCCGTTCCTGCTATTTACATTTAGTGCAGTCAGTGCGTCCTGCTCACAGTGTTCAGCTAGATCCGTTCCTGCTATTTACATTTAGTGCAGTGCGTCCTGCTCACAGTGTTCAGCTAGATCCGTTCCTGCTATTTACATTTAGTGCAGTCAGTGCGTCCTGCTCACAGTGTTCAGCTAGATCCGTTCCTGCTATTTACATTTAGTGCAGTCAGTGCGTCCTGCTCACAGTGTTCAGCTAGATCCGTTCCTGCTATTTACATTTAGTGCAGTGCGTCCTGCTCACAGTGTTCAGCTAGATCCGTTCCTGCTATTTACATTTAGTGCAGTGCGTCCTGCTCACAGTGTTCAGCTAGATCTGTTCCTGCTATTTACATTTAGTGCAGTGCGTCCTGCTCACAGTGTTCAGCTAGATCTGTTCCTGCTATTTACATTTAGTGCAGTCAGTGCGTCCTGCTCACAGTGTTCAGCTAGATCCGTTCCTGCTATTTACATTTAGTGCAGTGCGTCCTGCTCACAGTGTTCAGCTAGATCCGTTCCTGCTATTTACATTTAGTGCAGTGCGTCCTGCTCATAGTGTTCAGCTAGATCCGTTCCTGCTATTTACATTTAGTGCAGTCAGTGCGTCCTGCTCACAGTGTTCAGCTAGATCCGTTCCTGCTATTTACATTTAGTGCAGTCAGTGCGTCCTGCTCACAGTGTTCAGCTAGATCCGTTCCTGCTATTTACATTTAGTGCAGTCAGTGCGTCCTGCTCACAGTGTTCAGCTAGATCCGTTCCTGCTATTTACATTTAGTGCAGTCAGTGCGTCCTGCTCACAGTGTTCAGCTAGATCCGTTCCTGCTATTTACATTTAGTGCAGTGCGTCCTGCTCACAGTGTTCAGCTAGATCTGTTCCTGCTATTTACATTTAGTGCAGTGCGTCCTGCTCACAGTGTTCAGCTAGATCCGTTCCTGCTATTTACATTTAGTGTAGTCAGTGCGTCCTGCTCACAGTGTTCAGCTAGATCCGTTCCTGCTATTTACATTTAGTGCAGTGCGTCCTGCTCACAGTGTTCAGCTAGATCCGTTCCTGCTATTTACATTTAGTGCAGTGCGTCCTGCTCACAGTGTTCAGCTAGATCCGTTCCTGTTATCTTCCTACTGACAGGCAGGCTTGTCTGGTTACAGTATATAAAGCTACCTGAAGAAAATTACAGGTGTTCTATCCCAGCTTAGTGCAGCTACAGGCCATTAGTATGTCTGGAAGGCCAAGAAGGAGAGGCAGACAGTCACAAGCCAATAAGAGAGGGCAAGCAGGCTCTGTGTCTAGTGCTGGTCGTGGAGACGGTGCATCCTCATCAGCACGTGGCCATGGGACACGCTTGGCCTTTTTTTCGGCAGCTGGCCGTGTTGAGCCGCAACATGCGGAAGACTTGGTCGAGTGGATGACCAAGCCGTCCTCATCCTCCTCATCCTCTCTCACCCATGCCCAGGGTGCTTTGTCTGGCAAAGCAGCGGACTCTTCCCTCAGCTCAATGTCATCAGTGACTCCTTCCCTAGCTCCACCATGTCCTCCTGAGGATTCCCTCGAACTGTTTGACCACAGTGTTGGGTACATGCTCCAGGAGGATGCCCAGCGTTTGGAAGGCTCTGATGATGATACTGAACTCGATGAAGGCAGTAACATGAGCACGGACAGAGGGGGTGCCCAAGAAGGACAGCAATCTGGCAGTCATGCTCCCCCTGCTGCAGCATACTGCCAGGTTTGCTCCAGTGATGAGGAGGGAGGGGATGATGAGGTCACTGACTCAACGTGGGTGCCTGATAGGAGAGAGGAGGAGGAGGAGGAGGAGGAGGCGGCACATCACCAACGAGGCAGGATGCCCTCCAGGGGCCAGCCTAAGGGCAGCACATTGACTGCATCACACCCCAAAGCTCCACATGTGCAGGGCGCTGCAGTCTCTGCGCGTTATTCAAAAAGTTCTTTGGTGTGGGCCTTTTTTGAGACGAGTGCATCAGATCGCACCGCTGCTATTTGCAACATATGTCTCAAGCGTATCTCGCGTGGCCAAAACATCTCCCGCTTGGGCACCACATGCTTGACCAGACATATGTTGACCTGCCATGCAGTTCGTTGGCAAGCGTATCTAAAAGACCCACACCAAAGAACAAAGAGGATCTCTCCTTGCTCCTCATCAGCTGAGATTTCCAACCCCACTAGACCTTCAGTCCTCTCTGAGACCTGCAGTGAGAGGAATGAAGGTGTAGAATTAGGTGTGTCACAGCCAAGTACTTGTGGGCAATCTGCTTTTGGTACACTGACATCAGATTGTACCAGGCAAATTTCCCTGCCCCAGCTGCTGCACCGCCGAAAGAAGTTTGCTCCCAGCCATCCACATGCCCAGCGGTTGAATGCTAGTTTGGCAAAATTGCTAGCACTTCAACTGCTGCCTTTTCAGTTGGTAGACTCTGCCCCCTTCCGTGAGTTTGTGGAATGTGCGGTTCCTCAGTGGCAGGTACCCAAACGCCACTTTTTCTCACGGAAGGCGATTCCGGCTCTCTACCGGCATGTGGAAGGCAATGTCCATGCCTCGCTGGACAGGGCGGTCAGCGGTAAGGTGCATATTACCGCTGACTCATGGTCCAGCAGGCATGGACAGGGACGTTACCTAAGTTTCACGGCGCATTGGGTGACTCTGCTGGCAGCTGGGAAGGATGCAGGACAAGGTGCAGTAGTGTTGGAGGTTGTTCCGCCACCACGCCTCCAAAATGCTGATTGTGACACACCTCTCTCCTCCACCCCCTCCTCTTCTTCTTCCTCCATGGCCTCTTCCTCGGAACCAGCCGTGCTCCGTAGGCGTTCAAGGGGCTACGGAAGTACGCAGGCCAAAAGATGCCATGCGGTGCCTGAGCTGGTGTGCTTGGGGGACAGGAGCCACACTGGGGCAGAGGTTCTGTCAGCTCTGCAGGGGCAGGTTCAGAGGTGGTTGACGCCACGCCAACTTAAGGCAGGAATGGTGGTTTGCGACAATGGCACCAACCTCCTCTCTGCCCTCCGACAGGGACAACTGACCCATGTGCCCTGTTTGGCTCACGTCCTTAACTTGGTGGTGCAGCGGTTCTTGGGCAGGTACCCGGGCTTACAGGATGTCCTGAGGCAGGCCAGGAAAGTCTGTGTGCATTTCCGCCGGTCATATAATGCCAGTGCTCGGCTGACGGACCTCCAAAAGGAGTTTAACCTGCCCAAGAACCACCTAATCTGTGACATGCCCACCAGGTGGAACTCAACGTTGGCCATGCTGCAGCGGCTGCACACGCAGCAGAGGGCCATCAATGAGTACCTGTGCGACTATGGCACCAGGACAGGGTCAGGGGAGCTTGGTTTTTTTTCCCCACGCCAGTGGGCCATGATCAGGGATGCATGCACTGTCCTGTCACCATTCGAGGAGGCCACGAGGATGGTGAGCACTGACAGTGCATGCATCAGTGACACTGTCCCCCTTGTCCACCTGTTGGAGCACACGCTGCGTGGAATAATGGACAGGGCACTTGAGGCAGAACAGAGGCAGAAAGAGGAGGACTTCCTTAGCTCTCAAGGCCCCCTTTATCCAGACAGTGTTCCTGCGTGCCCGCCGATCACACAGGAAGAGGACGAGGAGGAGGAGGAAGATTGTGTCAGTATGGAGGTGGAGCCTGGCACTCAGCATCAGCAGCAGTCTTTAAGGGATCAGTCCCAAGGAACACATGGACTTGTACGTGGCTGGGAGGAGGTGGCTGCGGACGTTGTTGTCCTTAGTGACCCAGAGGACTCCGGACCGAATGCCTCAGCAAATCTACGCTGCATGGCCTCCCTGATCCTGCAAAGCCTGCGTAAGGATCCTCGTATTCGTGATATCAAGGAGAAGGACCAATACTGGCTGGCAACCCTCCTTGATCCACGTTACAAGTGTAAGGTTGCGGACCTTATCTTGCCATCGCAGAGGAAGCAGAGGATGAAACATCTTCGGGAGGCCTTGCAGAAAGGTCTGTGCAACGGGTTCCCAGAGACTGGGAGGTTACAAACTCCTGTTTCTGGACAACGTGTTGCTGAGGCTTCGGTCAGTCAAAGAAGGAGCGGTGGAGAAGGTGGCCGTCTGACCGATGCGTTCAGACAATTTTTTGGTCCGCAGCCCCAAGGTATGATCGGTTCCAGCAACCATCGCCAGCGTCTGTTTTACATGTGCAGGAATACCTAGGGGCAAGATCAGACTTGGACACCTTTCCCACCGAAAATCCTCTGGGTTACTGGGTCTTGAGGATGGATCACTGGCCAGAGCTTGCACAGTATGCAATTGAGCTACTGGCCTGTCCTGCATCCAGCGTTCTTTCGGAACGCACATTCAGTGCTGCTGGAGGCGTGGTAACCGATCACAGGGTGCGTCTGTCCACCGACTCGGTCGATCGGCTGACCTTCATAAAAATGAATCAGTCTTGGATCACCACCAGCTACCAAGCACCTGATGCTGATGTAACCGAATAATTTTTTTTGAAATCTCAGATCCCTTCAAAGACTGCCTATGCTGATGCTGAGTGACTATCCCTGAGTAATTATCCTCTTCCTCCTCAATCATCACGCTGATAGCTTGTAAGAACATTTTTGGTTCTGGGCGCCACCACCAGTGCCTAAGGCACAATTTTTCAGCCCCTCTTTAACAGGGGCGTGTAATTACAATTTTTGATGTAATACTTTGCAGCAGGGCTCGTTCCTGCATTCCAACTAGAGTGTCTGTGAGGGGTTGCAGTGTTGTGGCACCAGCACCAGTGCCTAAGGCCCAATTTTTCTGCCCCTGTCTAACAGGGGCGTGTAATTACAATTTTTGATGCAATACTTTGCAGCAGGGCTCGTTCCTGCGTTCCAACTAGAGTGTCTGTGAGGGGTTGCAGTGTTGTGGCACCAGCACCAGTGCCTAAGGCCCAATTTTTCTGCCCCTGTCTAACAGGGGCGTGTAATTACAATTTTTGAAGCAATACTTTGCAGCAGGGCTCATTCCTGCGTTCCAACTAGAGTGTCTGTGAGGGGTTGCAGTGTTGTGGCACCAGCACCAGTGCCTAAGGCCTAATTTTTCAGCTCCTGTTCAACAGGGGCATGTAATTACAATTCTTGATCTAATATTTCACAGCAGGGCCCTGTGAGGGCTTACAGTGTTGTGGCCACAGCAACACCTAAGGCCCAAATTTCTGCTGAGTATATAGGGCAGGACCCTACTTTCAAACATCTAACTTACAAACGACTCCTACTTGCAAACGGAAGGAGACAACAGGAAGTGAGATGAAATCTACCCCTAGGAAGGGAAATTCTCTCCTGTAAGAGTTAATATGGGAAAAACATTTCTCCTTTCCACTGATGCTTTCCAATCCTTGTTCCACAAAAAAACCCAAATTTTCAAAAAACATTTTTCATTGGGACAAAAAGTGAGGTGAAATCTTCTGAAGAGGAGGAAAGACAGCAAAACAAATGTCACAGGGGTGATAACCCTTCCCTATGTTTTCCAAAAAGCTTAAAAAAGATTTTTTGGCTGGAGCTAAACATGTTAAAAATGTACCCCTTCAAAATTACAAAGAGATTCTACTTAACAACAAACCTACAGTCCCTGTCTTGTTTGCACCGCCTGTATACTGCTGTTCAGAGTATATAGGGCCTTTCCTTATTTTAATTTGGGTGCGGGGTTCCCCTTAATATCCATACAGGACCCAAAGGGCCTGGTAATGGACTGGGGGGGTACCCATGCCGTTTGTCTCACTGATTTTCATCCATATTGCCATGACCCGACATGACATTAAACCCGCAAGCAGTTTTAAATGAGATTTTTTCCTTTAAAAATGACACTTGGTGCAGGGACTGTTCTAAACATGGGAAACACGCGTCACTTTACAGGCATACTATAGACACCCCCCAGGTACGATATTTAAAGGAATATTTCACTTTTTTTTTTTACTTTAAGCATCATTAAAATCACTGCTCCCGAAAAAACGGCCGTTTTTAAAAGTTTTTTTTTGCATTGATACATGTCCCCTGGGGTAGGACCCGGGTCCCCAAACCCTTTTTAGGACAATACCATGCAAATTAGCCTTTAAAATGAGCACTTTTGATTTTGAACGTTCGAGTCCCATAGACGTCAATGGGGTTCTAACGTTCGTGCGAACTTTCGGTCCGTTCGCGGGTTCTGGTGCGAACCGAACCGGGGGGTGTTCGGCTCATCCCTATTAGAAACCATCATTAATCATTATGTACACCTATGTGTTAACAATTAAGTGTAACTATTTCTATATAATCTTAAAAGTGTATTTTGAAGAAACAACATAACTACAGGTAACATGTGAAAAAAAAAAAAAACCATTAGTGTTTGGTAACACTCTCTGAACTGCATCACGTTGATGTTTTTTGACCATGAAACGTAGAACACTATGGAACTATGAGTTACGTTTTATTTCAAGAGATTTGCTGAAAATCAATCTTTATTGCAGTGGAATTAAGTGGTTTGTAGTAAATGGCTCATTTCATTTCAAGCACCTGACAGTAACATGCACTGGTTGCAGCTAAAGCATTATGAAAGTACCAGGTTTTATATGGAGTTATGGCTATGGCCACTGTAATTGGATTCAATTGACGGCATACATCTCACACTACCTTTTCTATTTGCATGTCATATATGAGAAAACTGTAATATTACAATATGAGAATTATACACTTAAACATCTGCTTTTGAAGCACAATTCCAATTGTTTTTGCTCCCCCATGCCCCCTTCCCCCAGTGCTCACCTTAGCTGTATTTCATTTATTAAGTTTTTTTTATATACTTACCTTTTCCAGATGCCTTAAAGCTAGTCACTCAATGTGCAGGGTCCTCTTTGGATCTTTTTTTGGTGGTGGACAGTCCACATTGATGAAGAGAATAGTGCTGATTTAATTAAAAAAGCACCACTTTCTTCATCATTGTACGTGAGTGCAGGGGGCCTTGGTAAATCCATATCTTCTAGATTGAATGTTGCTGGTGTCATTTAATGCAAAAGACTGAGGGCATGTGGTGGCAGAAAGGAATTACTGCAGAGGACAGCTCTGGTGATGAGGTGAGCATTGCAACCTGAACTGCTTTTTTTTGTTTTAAACACCTCTTTGGGCCCATTTTTTTTTATAGTTTTGACTGGAGTTGGGATTGAAAGGAAACCTATCATGAGACTTAAAGTGGTTGTTAACCCACTTTCCTATGTTTACATAACCTGTGCTGTCTCCTCATACAGTGCCCTGCTGTCTTTGTGTTTTATTAAAAAAAAAATCCTCCTTTACCGTATTTCACGGCAGATCCCGGCACTCATGTGACCTGCCGAGTATCCTCTCTGCCCATCTTGCAGAAGCAGCGGACGGGACCAAGGTTTCCCTACTGAAGTCAGCGAGACACGATGAGGAGAGGAGGAGAGAGGAGACACGGGCAGTCATGTGACCGCTGGGAGCCACCGTGAGATATGGTGAAGGAGCATTTTTTTTATAACACACAGAGACAGTAGGGCACTGTATGAGGAGACAGAACAAATAGTATGTAGATATATTGTATATTCCTGCAGCAGGAGGGCATAGGGTGGCACTGTCACTAGGCGACACACAGACTGCGGAGGGGGGAGGAGGGGGACAGAGGAGACAGACACAGGATAGCAGGCTGCGGCTGACGGAGGGACGCAAACAGACCACAATGTCAGGGGCTCAGCAGCCATGATTATCATGGTGTGTTTGCAGAGGGGAGAAACTGGCAGGATCAGCCAGGTGTTACAAAGCACAAGCTCGTTTGTCTGTACTTCTCCTTTGGATCACAGGACTGCACTCCTGTGACCCATTTTCAGCAGAGAGTGGGCTATAGTCCGTTCTCTGCTGATGTCATGGATGTCAGTCCAGGCACCGCGGTCTGCGTCATCACAATAAGAAAGCCTGAATCCACCAAGTGCCTGGATTGACACCCAGCTGAGCCTCACAGCGAGCCGCTGAGAAACTTTGCTGGCTGCTCCGCCCCTTCACAGCCCAGTGCTCCAGTGAGTGAGGAGGGGGAAGAGCAGAGAGCTGTGACTGACAGTCTACAGCTCTCTGCTCATGGAGCTCTGAAAACTGAGCGATCGTGGTGTTTGATCGCTCGGTTCTCAGTGCAGAGGCGCTGGGGGACAGATGAAACATCGGACCAATGCTGCATCCACCTAGGTAAATAAGAATAGGGGAAAAAAAATGTACTCCTTTTTATAGGAAACCTATCATGAGGCTTCTGAAAGTACTAGTCCCCGAGCTGTCATGCTGGCCCTATTGCATCAGCAATTTGTTTTTTTTTTTTTTTTTTTTTTTAAGTTTTAAAGTGCATCAGCAATTTGATCTAAAAATAGGATGCAAACAAAGGTTCTGGACTTTGCATTGACTTTTCTTATAGAATTAGAGGCTGAAAGTGTTACAGTAAATCCAATGGGTTAGCCACACCGCCAGGTAACTGGGATATTCAGAAGTAGAGATGGGCAAACAGTTTGAGCCTAGCAAAAGTTTGGCCCAAACATCTCCTGTTCGTCGAACACCCGAATTTGCTGGGTGCTCAGCGGGATGTTCACCTGTCGAGCGCCCCACAATGCAATGCATGCTGCACAGTGCATTCTAATGCCGCATACACACGGTCGTACTTTTCGTCTACAAAAGTCCAACGGACGCTGACGGACTAAAGCTGGCTGGTAATCCGATCGTGTGTGGGCTTCTCCGGACTTTCAACGTACTTTTTTAGCCTCAAATCCGACGTACTTTAGATTTGAAACATGCTTTAAATTTTTACTTCGTAACTACGACGGACCCCGAAATCCGCTCGTCTGTGTGCTAGTCCGACGGACAAAAAGCCACGCTAGGGCACCTATTGGCTACTGGCTATGAACTTCCTTATTTTAGTCCGGTGTACGTCATCACGTACGAATCCGTCAGACTTTTGTGTGGTCGTGTGTAGGCAAGTCCGTTCATTAGAAAGTCTGCCGCAAGTCCGCCGAAAGTCTGCCGGAAGTCTGCCGGAAGTCTGTCGGACAGGCTGTCTGACTTTTGTAGACGAAAAGTCCGACCGTGTGTACGCGGCATAAGACTTCATTGGACAAAGCTTTGCCCAACCCAAGCTGGTGAGGTGGCAAGCACTAGTAGTGTCCGGCTGCCACCAAGAAGATGAACACAGGCCGTCATGCCCATAGTGCCCTTCCTGCTGCATTCGCCAATCCGAATTGGGAACCCACCACTTCTGCAGCACCTGTACTTCCCCCATTCACTGGCCAACCCGGAATTCAGGTGGAAACAGTTGATTTTACGCCACTGGATTTTTATTCACTGTTTTTCACCGAAGATCTCTATAGATCTATTGTGGACCAAAGCAATTTATACGCTGGTCAACACATCACCGCTAATCCCCAGTCCTCCCTTGCCAGAGATTGAAGACCAATTACGGTCTCCGAATTTAAGCTCTTTCTGGGCCTTTCCCTCAACATAGGCATAAATAAAAAGAGTGAGTTGCGGTCATATTGGTCCACTGACCCAATTTACCATATGCCTGTGTTCTCTACTTCCATGGCCAGGGCACGATACGAGCAGATTTTGCGGTTCATGCACTTCAACGACAATGAACTCTGTCATCCTCGTGGTGACCCTGAATACGATCGGCTCTACAAAATTCGGCCCCTCGTAAACCACTTCAACCAGCATTTTGCAGACTTTTTTACTCCCCATCAAGTTGTCTGCGTTGATGAGTCCCTGATTAAATTTTCTCGCCGCCTGTCATTCAAACAGTACCTTCCGGGGGGGCGTGGCTACCGCCGAGCAAGATGGACGCTTAACTCCTCAGCTCCTGCACCGATCGGACCATCTATCTAAATAACCGCCACCCAGGCACCTCTCAGTGGCAGTAAAAGGCACAAAAAAACTGCTAAAGGACACAGCAATGTCACATCAATCCCGCAAACGAAAAGAATACCGGCCGCCGAAGAAACTGACTGATTTCTTCTCACAGCCGTCAGACACAGGAATCCAAGATGGCGCCCGCGGCCCTGTACACAGCAAAGCCTCGGCCTATACTGACCTCCCTGACGCCGAAGATGCAGAAATTTCTCCACAACAATGTTCCTCTGACTCCAATCAGCCTTATTCCTCCGCATCAGACGGCAACAGTCCCGCAAAATCGAGGATGGGCCTGGATTCTACAGATACCAATACGGAGGTGAGTCCTGCATATCCCCTCACCTCAGCACAACAATCTGCCATAGCAGCATTCCCCACTACTAATCAGCCAGTATTAGATACCACAATGAAAGAGATGCTCATCACCCTGCAGAATTCACTACACAATGACATAGCATCCATGTTCACAAAATTCTCCTCTCATATGCAGCTTGTGGGTCAGAAAGTACATCAGATTGAACACTGTATGGGGGATGTGGCTGAAATGGTAAACGATCTAGTAGAAGCACAGGACCACACACATGAAGAGCATCAATGGATGAAAGCCAAAATGGCGGACCTCGAGGACAGGTCCCACCGAAATAACGTAAAAATTAGAGGCATACCAGAAAATATCATGCCACAAGATTTAAATACATATGCCAGAAAATTAATTTCTACCGTCCTACCCGACCTGGCTCCTATGGAAACCATTATTGACCGCATACATCGCATACTCAAACCTCCGCACCTCCCCGCGGATGTACCCAGAGATGTCCTCATGAGGGTCCATTTTTTCCATGCCAAGGATCAACTCTTGTTTAAGGCCAGACATCTAGGGAAACTCCCAGCACCCTACAGTCACCTGCAACTGTTTGCTGACATCTCACAATATACCAGACAACTGCGCAGACAGCTGAATACGATCACAAAATCGCTCAACAACCACAAAATCCCATATCAATGGGGTTTCCCCACAAAAATTATGATTACTAAAAATGGAGTCAGACACAACATCTCCACGGTTCAGGAAGGAATCAAACTTCTTCAACTATGGGGAATCGCCCCTGAGTCGCCTGCAACCAGCATCTCCAATCAAAAGGGAACTGCCCGCAACACACCTGACAATCCCCCAATTGGGAAATCCTAGCTAGTCCATACATGGCGGTTAACACATTAAACCCCATATAATACCCAGTCCGATCGGATGCCTTGCTTGTTGCATATTGTACCACAAACTTTCACCCTACCGATTCTTATTGCAGCCTTGTTGTGATTGGCTGTTCACAGTTACTGATCTACAACCAACCGTTTGTATTATACTGCAACCTATTTACTTCTCTCTTGTTTCAATTTTTTTTTTTTTTTTTCATCTTTTCTTCATCCCTCCTGAGAGCACCTGACTACAACGAAACCGGAAAATATGCATATTGAATATTACTGATCAACGTATCGGATTCACTAGATTGTGAGTACCACCATTTTTTTCTTTCATTTTTTTTTCTATCGCACACTACCACAACCAAGCAGAATGCCTAAGTTCCTGACCCTCAACGTCAAGGGACTTAACCACCCTGCTAAAAGAGCATCTATGTGGCGCACAGCCAAAGAATCCCACTGTGATGTCCTTTGTCTACAGGAAACACACTTTCAAAAACTGGCTGAACCAAAATGCACAAACCCTCTATTCACCCACATTTTCCAAGCCTCGGGCCCCGCTAAAAGAAACTGAGTTATGATCGCATTCAAAAACTCCCTTAATTTCACGTTACACGATAGCATATCTGATAAGGAAGGTCGCTACCTGATCCTAGACTGCACTCTAAACAAAACCAGATATACCATTGTCAATGTCTATACTCCCAACACGAAACAACTAGGATTCCTAAACAAATTAATGAAGAAAATTATCAAATTCCGTCAAGGCAACCTCATCATCTGTGGTGACTTCAACATAGTACCAGACAATGAAATTGACGCGTCATCCCGCAAATCTAGAATAACATCACCCATGGGCTCCTTCATGAGAAACAATGATCTCTACGATGTATGGTGATGCCACCATACCACCGAACGGGATTACTCTTTTTTCTCGCACAGACACAATTCCTATACCCGAATAAACTATTTCCTTGTGGACAAATGGACTCTGACAAAAATTTCAAACTCCTCCATAGGAACAATCACTTGGTCGGACCACGCTCCAGTATCAATGGAGGTGGCAGACGGTCCTCAACATACCCGCACTAGGATTTGGAGAGCCAACTCAGAGATTATTCACTCCCCTGAACACTCTGATTTCATCCGTAAACACCTTGAAGAATTTTTTGATATTAACGCCGGATCCGTATCCGACAATATCACCCTCTGGAATGCCCACAAGGCATTCATAAGAGGAATTATCATCCAACTAACTGCTAGAGAAAAGAAGAGGAGATCACAACGCCTAGATAACATCACATCCACTATTAAAAAACTAGATGAACAAAATCAGACCAATCCTGATCCTAAATTGAAAGACAAACTAACTCTTCTTAGACAAGACCTAAGAAACATACTTTTAGACTCTTATAACAACATTCAAACTAGATATAAAGCTCACCACTACTACACCACAGGAAATAATTCAGGGAAAACACTAGCACTAAAAATCAAAGGTCAACGTATTAAATCTAAAATCCCACATCTATTTCACCCCGCCACAAACCAAAAACTCATGGACCCTCAAACCATTGCAGATGCTTTTAGCCACTACTATCAATCACTATACAACCTGAAAGATGATATTACTACCGCCCAACCATCTAAAAAAGAGATTGATTCCTTCCTAAAAGAAATCAATCTCCCTACCTTATCTCAACAACATCTCACAGAACTCAACAAACCATTCACTCACCTAGAAATCCTAAATATTACCTCAACACTACCACCCAACAAATCACCTGGTCCAGATGGCCTCACTGGAGAATATTACAAGCAATTCCGCACTACCCTAGCACCATATCTAACACTGATGTGCAATGGCGTTGCCTCCTCCTCTTCTCTCCCCAATGAAATGCTTAATGCTCTGATAATTACGCTACCGAAGCCAGGGAAAGAAACCACGGTACCCCAAAACTTTAGACCGATCTCGCTCCTAAACATAGACACCAAGATTAATGCAAAACTAATAGCATCCAGATTAGTAAACATTATGCCCACACTAAAAAATATAGACCAAATTGGGTTTACAAAAGGAAGACAAACTTATGACGCAACACGCAGACTCATCAATATCATTCATCATGCTGAAACTCGCCGAACGCCTTCTCTGCTCCTTTCACTAGACGCAGAGAGGGCGTTTGATAGAGTCCACTGGGCCTACTTGGAAGCAACACTTCATAAATTTGGTTTCCAAGGTCATATTCTCTCAGCGATCACGGCCCTATACTCCTCTCCCTCAGCCCAAGTCTATACAGACAAAATGGTTTCTAAACCTTTTCCAATTACCAATGGGACCCGCCAAGGATGCCCCTTATCACCACTAATTTTCAATCTTTTAATGGAACCACTGGCAGAACATATCAGAATGAACAAATACATTGAAGGATTCAAAATAGGAAAAATTTAACACAAAATTAGCCTATTTGCCGACGACGTCATTATGATGATTACCAACCCTGTGTCTTCCCTGGCTTCAATACAAAAAGTATTACATAGATTCAGCTACATCTCTTATTACAAAGTCAATGAAAGTAAATCTTACATTCTCGATCTAGGATTGGATGCAATTTCTAGTAATCTATTACGCAACACCTATTCTTATCCGTGGGCAGAAAAAGGCATATCATACCTAGGCATCACACTCACAAAATCAGTAAAAAATCTTTTCCACAAAAACTATATAGAAACCAAACAAATGTTAATCACAGAAACGTCCAAACTATCCAAACACGAACTCTCGTGGTCAGGCAGATTAGCTGCCTTCAAAATGCTAATACTCCCTAAAATATTATACACATTCAGAACTCTACCCATACCACTAAGCAATACATATCTCCAATCCCTACAAACCACAGTCCAGAAATATATCTGGCAATGTAAAAAACCAAGAAGCAGTCACAATAAGCTCATCAAACACAAATCCACAGGGGGAATGGGACTCACTGACATTAAAGATTACTATCTAGCCACCGTTCTATCTCAACTAAAAGAATGGATGTGGGATCAACCTACCACACTATGGGGGAACATTGAAAACAATGCTACTCCAGGATCAAACCTGAAAAATTGGTTATTTAGTACTCCCAGCAAAATCTCCCATCCTCACCTATACTCTCCGACAGTGCGAGCTGCGGTTAAGGCCTAAGAAACCGGAAGCTATGAGCATTTCATGACTTAGATTTCGCCGGATGTAAACAGTGCCATTGGGAAATTGGGAAAGCATTTTATCACACCGATCTTGGTGTGGTCAGATGCTTTGAGGGCAGAGGAGAGATATAGGGTCTAATAGACCCCAATTTTTTCAAAAAAGAGTACCTGTTACTACCTATTGCTATCATAGGGGATATTTACATTCCCTGAGATAACAATAAAAATGATTAAAAAAATAAAAATGAAAGGAACAGTTTAAAAATAAAATAAAAAAGCAAAAAAATAATAAAGGAAAAAAAAAAAAAAAAAAGCACCCCTGTCCCCCCCTGCTCTCGCGCAAAGGCGAACGCAAGCGTCGGTCTGGCGTCAAATGTAAACAGCAATTGCACCATGCATGTGAGGTATCACCGCGAAGGTCAGATCGAGGGCAGTAATTTTAGCAGTAGACCTCCTCTGTAAATCTAAAGTGGTAACCTATAAAGGCTTTTAAAGGCTTTTAAAAATGTATTTAGTTTGTCAATTTAAAAGCATGTCATGTTTGGTATCCATGTACTCGGCCTAAGATCATCTTTTTTATTTTATCAAACATTTGAGCAATATAGTGTGTTTTAGTGCATTAACATTTAAAAAAGTGTGTTTTTTCCCAAAAAAATGCGTTTGAAAAATCGCTGCGCAAATACTGTGTGAAAAAAAAAATGAAACACCCACCATTTTAATCAGTAGGGCATTTGCTTTAAAAAAATATATAATGTTTGGGGGTTGAAAGTAATTTTCTTGCAAAAAAAATAATTTTTTCATGTAAACAAAAAGTGTTAGAAAGGGCTTTGTCTTCAAGTGGTTAGAAGAGTGGGTGATGTGTGACATATGCTTCTAAATGTTGTGCATAAAATGCCAAGATGGCACAAAACCCCCCCAAATGACCCCATTTTGGAAATTAGACACCCCAAGCTATTTGCTGAGAGGCATGTTAAGTCCATGGAATATTTTATATTTTGACACAAGTTGCGGGAAAGTGACAATTTTTTATTTTTTTTTTGCACAAAGTTGTCACTAAATGATATATTGCTCAAACATGCCATGGGAATTTGTGAAATTACACCCCAAAATACATTCTGTTGCTTCTCCTGAGTATGGGGATACCACATGTGTGAGACTTTTTGGGAGCCTAGCCGCGTACGGGACCCCGAAAACCAAGCACCACCTTCAGGCTTTCTAAGGGCGTAAATTTTTGATTTCACTCTTCACTGCCTATCACAGTTTCGGAGGCCATGGAATGCCCAGATGGCACAACCCCCCCCCCCAAATGACCCCATTTTGGAAAATAGACACCCCAAGCTATTTGCTGAGAGGTATAGTGAGTATTTTGCAGACCTCACTTTTCACAAACTTTTGAAAATTGAAAAAAGAAAAAAAAAAAAATTTTTCTTGTCTTTCTTAATTTTCAAAAACAAATGAGACCTGCAAAATACTAACCATGCCTCTCAACAAATAGCTTGGGGTGTCTACTTTCCAAAATGGGGTCATTATGGGGGGTTTTGTGCTATCTTGGCATTTTATGGCCTTCAAAACTGTGATAGGTAGTGAGGAGTGAAATCAAAAATTTACGCCCTTAGAAATCCTGAAGGCGGTGATTGGATTTTGGGGCCCCGTACGCGGCTAGGCTCCCAAAAAGTCCTAAACATGTGGTATCCCCGTACTCAGGAGAAACAGCAGAATGTATTTTGGGGTGTAATTCCACATATGCCCATGGTATGTTTGAGCAATATATCATTTAGTGACAACTTTGTGCAAAAAAAAAAAAAATTGTCACTTTCCCGCAACTTGTGTCAAAATATAAAATATTCCATGGACTTAACATGCCTCTCAGCAAATAGCTTGGGGTGTCTATGTTCCAAAATGGGGTCATTTGGGGGGGTTTTGTGCCATCTTGGCATTTTATGGGCTTCAAAACTGTGATAGGTAGTGAGGAGTGAAATCAAAAATGTACGCCCTTAGAAATCCTGAAGGCGGTGCTTGGTTTTCGGGGCCCTGTACGCGGCTAGGCTCCCAAAAAGTCCCACACATGTGGTATCCCCATACTCAGGAGAAGCAGCTAAATGTGATTTGGGGTGCAATTCCACATATGCCCATGGCCTGTGTGAGCAATATATCATTTAGTGACAACTTTGTGCAAAAAAAAAAAAATTGTCACTTTCCCGCAACTTGTGTCAAAAAATAAAATATTCCATGGACTCAACATGCCTCTCAGCAAATAGCTTGGGGTGTCTACAAGTACTTGGGCAAATGCTCGGTATCTGTGCCGATATCGATACTAGTATCGGTATCGGGACAACCCTAATACAAATATTAATTTTTACAAAGTCTGTTTTTAGATCTTTTTGTCAGCTGTTACTATGGTATACTGAAGTTTAATTACAAGCAAGTGTCAAAGGCTTTTATTGACAATTACATTAAGTTTATGCAAAGAGTCAATATTTGCAGTGGTGACCTTTCTTTTTTAAGACCTCTGCAATTCCACTCATATGCCAATATTCATGGCAACAGAGACACCTTCAAACGCAAATGGGAAGTGAGGATAAACACCTATGATTTAACCAATACCCTTTAAAAGTTACTAGAGCTCATTATTACCAGGAAATGGAAAAGTAATGAACCTAAGTATAGTAAGTGATGATTAGATGTTATTGCTGATGTAATTGTTTTCTTATGCCGCGTACACACGAGCGGACTTTACGGCGGACTTTGCCCGGCGGACTGGATTTCGTCGGACAATTCGATGTGTGTGGGCTCCAGCGGACTTTGTTTTCTCAAAAGTTGGACGGACTTAGATTTGAAACTTGTTTAAAATTTATCCGTTGAAATCGAGTCCGGTCGAAAAGTCCGCCGTCTGTATGCTAGTTCGACGGACTAAAAAGCCACGCTAGGGCAGCTATTGGCTACTGGCTATGAACTTCCTTGTTTTAGTCCGGTCGTACGTCATCACGTACGAATTCGACGGACTTTGGTGGATTGTGTGTAGGCAAGTCCGTTCATTCAGAAAGTCTGTCGTAAAGTACGTAGAAAAATCCGTCGGGCAAAGTCCGCCGTAAAGTCCGCTCGTGTGTACGCGGCATTAGTTGTTTTTCTTTTTGTTTAGTGTTTATCTTTTTCTACAAGGTCAGGCATTATATCTTTGGTCATAACTATCTGTCTTATAAGCTACAGGTTTATGTATAAGACAAATAACTGTATTTTAGAGCCAATGTGAATCATTTAAGAACCTTTGGGTCATAAAGTCTGCTACTAACATTGTATGTAGCTACTGTTTGTCTACTTCTTCTAAGGCATAACCTGTATGGAATTAGGTAGCTACTTTGAATTCCCAGATACAATGTGACCATGTAACTCTGTAACCTTGTATTTATTGAAATCCACTAAAAATCTGAATGTTAAAAAAAAGAGCTCTGCAATTCACCCTGGCATGCTGACAATCAACTTCTGGGCCAAATCCTGACTGATGTCCCAATCACGGATGTAACTCGTACGGGGGAGGAGCTACATATGACGTCACCTGCGGCCATTTTTATGGTTTAATTGTTTGTACACGGAAACGCCATTATACTTGCACTAGTTTGTAGTGCCTTACTTGTAAGTGATTTTTAATCCTTTTAAAAATAGAAGTGTTTAAATGCAGAGTACTAGATTTTTCTATTCTCCTTTACATATATATGCTGGGTGGAGTGAATGCTATCTACACCGTGATTCGATCGTTGAAGAATTATAACCCATGGTGTGGGAAAATGCTTAGTGACATTTTTGGTTGATTGAAGAAGGTGAGAGGCTTGCTTTGTCTGTGGTGCAAGTTAAGCGATGGGCCTTCCAAAGCTGCAAGCTTTTCAGTATCCCCACCAACAGTGAGCAATAGCTGAGGTTGTAAGGGAGTTTCAGGTCAGGGGAGATGTGAGTGCTTAAGTATGGCAAAGAGCTCTTTCGCCACACAAAAGAAACATATGGTTGTAGAAAGTCAGCCAAAGTGGTAAGGACATGGATGGGCAGGAGTTCAGACTTGTTATCATTTTAAAATTCGACATGAGACCAAACGTACATAATTCTGACATGAGGACTGGGAGGGAAATGAGGGTTCTGGAAAAGTAAAAGGGGAGGTCATCTACATTGGCCGATAACTTATATATCTGAGCTGGATAAAGGGCAGCCTTGTCTGGTCCCATTGTAAATGGTAAAACGGTCACAGAGCATACCATTGACTTTGACACGGGTACTAGGGCCTTGATGAAGAGCCAAAATCCACCCCATCATTCATGCACCGAAACCCAGTCCCTGAAGCACCTCTGCCATATAGGCCCAACTCACTCTGTCAAAGGCGTTTTTAGTGTCCTTCAACAGTACCATACATAGCGTGTGATCAGGACCATGCTTGGCCCAGTAAAGTATGTGTAAAGTCTGGATAGCGTTGTCCCTGGCCTCATGGCCCACTATGAAACCAATCTAGTCGGGGTGTAGTAGAGCTACAATATGGTCCTGAAGGTGAACTGCCAAAATCTTGGCCAGCAATTTAGCATCGGCATTGAATACGTTTTGGTAAAACCGTGACATGAGTCACGAGAGCTTCTGGAGGCAAGGCATTGGTGGTGGTAATGGAATTAAAATAATTACACAATGGGGTAGCTAAGTTGGGAAAAAAATGTCTTATAGTATTGATTAGAGAAGCCATCAGGGCCCAGGCTCTTATCCAGAAGGATGCAAGCAACAGCATTGCTTAATTCTTCAATGGTGATTGGGCATTCACCATTGAATGTTGAGTCCCACAAGTAGGCCTGAATTCTATCAGTCTGAGTCATGTCATTTGCAGCAGGAGAGGGAAGTGGAAGGTTGTAAATGGATGCATAAAACTGTTGAAACTCCTTAGCTATAGATAGAGTATTTACTTTTTGCCTGTTTGGACTGTCAGACTATGGACAGACATAGGGCCTGTTATTTCATAAATTGCCTTGCCAATAAACACCCACATTTATTCCAGTACTCATAAAAGTATAGGGCAAAAAATCTAAGTTTATCTCTAGCTCTAAGATCTATTCTAGACACTGAGAAATGGAAGTGCGTAAGGCTGCCAATTGCTGACCATCAACAGGGTTAAAAAGGGCCTTGTGCTTAAGTTCAAGAGTATGAATTTTATCAATCAACTACAGTATGTGATTTCTTTCTGTTTTTTTTTATGCAAGACCCATGAGCAATCATCTCCCTCCTGATCACAGATTTGTGGCCTTCCCAGATCACCTGCATGGACACATCCCCAGAAGAATTTGTTTCAAAATAAAATTGTAAGGATCAAGAAAGGGTTTTAACCACAGTCAGATCAGTTAGGAGGGTTTCATTAGGAATCCATGTCCGCTCTGTTTCGTGAACAGTCGGGGGGCAAAAACACAGAGTCACTGGAGAGTGATCAGAGATCATAACAGATTCTATGGTGGAGGATATACCATTGCTCAAGTAAAATTGATCTATAAAAAGTAAATGAAGATGTGAGTAGGTATCAAATGTCTTAGAGTAATAGCTGAAATCTTTATCACGATTATGCAACAGCCCCCAACTGCTCACCAAGTGCAAAACACATAGTAATTGTTTAACATGCTTAAGTGCTTGAAAAGATAAAGTGTTTTTTACATGAGAAGGTGTCCAGGCTGGAATCAAGGGTGTTATTAAAATCACCACCCAGTGTTACCATACCTTCCTGAAAATCTACCAACTTTTTAAGGGTGGCAGAGAGAAAGTTAACTGTACGTGAGTTTGAATCATACATCATTGCAAAGGTGTATTTGTTACCATGTATCATGCCTTTAGATAAAAAGAAAGTAGCCCTCTAGGCAGCTTGCAAAGACATCAAGAAAAAGGGGGATGTGTCACGATACTAATGGTTAAAGGTTGTGGGGGGCATACAGGGAGTAGAACTGGTCATGAGTGGTTCTCCTGTATAAGTATACAGGCATATAAGTATCTGGGGACAGGTGATGCAATTCCTGTTAAAGATTACCTCTTTTCTGTGAAGAACAAAGTCCCCTAATATTATAAGACAGAATTTTAAATTTACTAGCCATATTAATAACGTAAGTGACTCATTAGTATACAAGTTACATCACCCGGCCACATGTCAAAAGCTAGGATCCATGAACAATTATCAGTAAATGCATGAATTACAGTCCACTCGTACACCTGGGTAAAAAACTGAAAAATAAACCAATGTGTAAATCAGAAAAAGTGAATGGGACAACAGGGACACCAGCACCCAAGAAAGGGGCAAATCTTCTAAAGAAAGGGCAAACCCAGAGGGGGTACAAAAACCCCCCACTGGGGATGATATCCCAACTTCAAAGTTGCAGAAAAAAAGTCCTCTGCAGGAGGACCAGCCTAATTGGGGGGGGGGGGGGGTATCTGAGTGCATGAGGACAACCACATTCAGCATCCCATGAACAATTCTAAGAAAACACTTTAAAACATATCAGTAACAGCAGCAGTATTGCATGTACAAGAAACAAAAAACAAATGGTATAACATTTTATTGCAAAGATATGACCAGCAATGGAAGCCAAAACTGGATTGTCATTACCACTGTGTATATGGTCACACATGTGACTCTATAGTCACATGGGCTGCAAAGACAAGAAAAAGGAGCAAATGAACAGCTTAGAAGATAACTGAAGCTGGAGCAGGCTCAGTAGATGTCAACAGCTGATCTACACAATCCCAGGCTGCAGTGGGGACACAAACAAAGAAGGAGGGACAGTGACCAGCAGGATCAACCAGAAAACAATCTACAAAAAACAAATGTTCTAGTTGATGAGTGAATATGAACACAATGTAATTAGAATGTGTTAAACGTTTTTGATGATTTGGGTTTAATGACACTATCATTTTAAAATTATTCAGTTGAGACATTTCTGCATTGAATTGAGTGTATTCCTGTGTTTACACCTCACTATCTAATTCCAAGTATTAATTTCCGCAATTGGAATGAAATGAAATGATTGAAAAAATGATGTTGTAATACAAAATTTGAAAGCAAACTGTACAGAAAATGCCATATGGATGTGGATCTTTTTTACTTAATGACCCGTGCACACAATCAGAAAATCGTACAAAAAATATTGCTTTTGAACCGATCGTACGATAATCTGATCGTTAGTACAAAGCTTTAAAGAGCAATCATGACAATTCATGTATAATTATCTGATGGGACAAGCAAGAACATTTTTCTTGTATGATACCAGATCATACAAGTTTCATTTTTTTTGTTTTTTTTGTTTCAAATGTTTTATTGAGTTTCATCAAGAAAAACAAACAACAGACATTGACTCTCATACATTATATGTTGAAAAGAATCATCTAATGAAACCATATGACAGGGTAGAAATATTAAGCAGAAATGAACGATAAACAGCAGAGTTACTACTAAGTTCTGTCAAACATTATGGTAATGGTTACCATGGTTGTCTCCATCCCTGGACATCCCAGTGGGGATAAACTGTGCCCTGGGGGGAGACCACATCACCGTCTGTAGTTCTCCCTTACCCAATTTTTTATTCCAAAGAAATTTATGAAGAGTGCAAAGTACAAGCGTAAAGATGATGCAGTCAAATTGGTACAGAAAAATTTCCCATAATAGAATATGTTCAATAGGTTACAAAACATATGATACAACAAGTATAACGTAGGACATTAGCTGGCTTGCTAGAGGCCGATAACATTTTTTTCATAAGTAACTCAAAAATGTCACGAGTTATATAACCTCGTCTGGTCATTTTTGGGGAGGGGCTGAGCCCAAGCCTGGGGATAAGACAACAATCTTGTGTCTGTCTAAGCACATGTAGTTCCCTCTAAATTGGAGGGAAGAGGTGTAGGGGAAGAGGAAGGGGATAGGGAGAAAAAGTTATACTGGAGGTGTTGTGTGGGTTTGGGTACCGTCGTACGATGTTTGTCCGGGATGGTAAGTATATGTATAAGAGAAGGTGTGTGTAGTCGAAGGGGTCCAGGGACAAGGCCCATGTCTCTAGAATCCTTCAGCGTGGATCAAACTGCCGACCGCCATTAAGAATTCTTAGAAGCTTTCTGTATTCTGCTGTTTCTGTAGTGTCTCCAGCAAGCCCAGGTTTTGCTGAATTTGGTGGGGGTTTCCCAGGCTTGATATATTAGGTCCTCCATCTCCTCAGTTTTGTTAACGCATCATAGCCATTCTGCTATTGTTGGGGGGGGGGGGTTTGTCTTTCCAATGCGCTGGGACGCACAGTTTGGCCACATTGATTAAGTGGAGGGTCAAGGACTGTCGGAACGCCGATTGGGGGATAGAAGTGTGATGAAGAAGATATTGCATGGCTGTGTAATCTAGGGAATAGAATGTGATATTTGTAGTGAGACAGTGTACTTCTCTCCAGAAAAGTTGGATGAACAGGCAGTCCCACCAAATGTGCATCAGTGAGCAAGGGTCGGCATTACATCTCCAGCAAAGCGGGGAAGTTGCAGGGTAACACTTATGGAGTTTGATATGGGTTCTATACCACCTGGAATATATTTTATAGCAATTTTCCTGCACTAAGACGTTCATAGAGCCCTTGTGGATGTGGGAAAAAAAAGATTCCCACTCATCTGCTAAGAGATCTGAGATTATGTTTGTTTCCCACTGTTGGGAATGGGCCCTGCTGTGAAATATTAGATCAAGAATTGTAATTACATGTCCCTGTTGAACAGGAGCAGAAAAATTGGGCCTTAGGCACTGGGCCCCAACACTGCAACCCCTCACAGCTGCTATAGTTGGAGCACAGGAATGAGCCCTGCTGCAAAGTATTGCAGCAAAAATTGTAATTATACGCCCCTGTTAAACAGGGGCAGAAAAATTGGGCCTCGGGCACTGGTGCTGGTGCCACAAAACTACAACCCCTCACAGATACTCTAGTTGGGGAGCAGGAATGACCCCTGCTGCAAAGTATTGCATCACAAATTGTAATTACACACCCCTGTTAAACAGGGGCAGAAAAATTGGGCCTTGGCCACTGGTGGCGGTGCCCAGAACCAAAAATGTTCTTACAAGCTATCAGCATGAAAATTGAGGAGGAAGAGGATTGTGACTCAACATAACAGGATAGTCACTCAGCATCAGCATAGGCAGTCTTGAAGGGATCTCACATTTAAAAAAAAAAATCGGTTACATCAGCATCAGGTGCTTGGTAGCTGGTGGTGATCCAAGACTGATTCATTTTTATGAAGGTCAGCCGATCGACCGATTCGGTGGACAGGCGCACCCTGTGATCGGTTACAAAGCCTCCAGCAGCATTGAATGTGCGTTACGAAAGAATGCTGGATGCAGGACAGGCCAGTAGCTCAATTGCATACTGTGCAAGCTCTGGCCAGTGATCCATCCTCAAGACCCAGTAACCCAGAGGATTTTCGGTGGGAAAGGTGTCCAAGTCTGATCTTGCCCCTAGGTAATCCTGCACCATGTGAATCAGACGCTGGTGATGGTTGCTGGAACCGATCAGACCTTGGGGCTGTGGACTAAAAAATTGTCTGAATGCATTGGTCAGACGGCCACCTTCTCCACCGCTCCTTTTGTGACTGACCGAAGCCTCAGCAGCACGTTGTCCAGGAGGACCAGGAAAATGTAACCTCCCAGGCTCTGGAAACGCGTTGCACAAACCTTTCTGCAAGGCCTCCCGAAGATGTTTCATCCTATGCTCCCTCTGAGATGGCAAGATAAGGTACGAAACCTTACTCTTGTAATGTGGATCAAGGTGGGTTGCCAGCCAGTAATCATCCCTCCCCTTGATACCATGAATACGAGGATCCTTCTGTAGGCTTTGCAGGATCAGGGAGGCCATGCAGCGTAGGTTTGCTGAGGCATTCGGTCCAGAGTCCTCTGGGTCACTAAGGACGACATGATCCGCAGCCACCTCCTCCCAGCCACGTACAAGTCCATGGGTTTCTTTGGACTGTAAATGATCCCTTGAAGACTGCTGCTGATGCTGAGAGCCAGGCTCCACCTCCATGCTGACACAATCCTCCTCCTCCCCCTCCTCGTCCTCTTCCTGTGTGATCGGCAGGCTCGCAGGAACACTGTCTGGATAAAGGGGGCATTGAGAGGTAAAGAAGTCCTCCTCTTCCTCCCTCTGTTCTGCCTCAAGTGCCCTGTCCATTATTCCACACAGTGTGTGCTCCAACAGGTGGACAAGAGGGACAGTGTCACTGATGCATGCACTGTCACTGCTCACCTTCCTCGTGGCCTCCTCAAATGGTGACAGGACAGTGCATGCATCCCTGATCATAGCCCACTGGCATGGGGAAAAAAACAAGCTCCCCTGACCCTGTCCTGGTGCCATAGTCACATAGGTACTCATTGATGGCCCTCTGCTGCGTGTGCAGTCATTGCAGCATGGCCAACGTTGAGTTCCACCTGGTGGAACTGTCTCAGATTAGGCGGTTCTTGGGCAGGTTAAATTCCTTTTGGAAGTTAGCCAGCCGAGCACTGGCATTATATGACCTGCGGAAATGCACACAGACTTTACTGGCCTGTCTCAGGACATCCTGTAAGCCTGGGTACCTGCCCATGAACCGCTGCACCAACAAGTTAAGGATGTGAGCCAAACAGGGCACATCGGTCAGTTGTCCCTGTCGGAGGGCGGAGAGGAGGTTGGTGCCATTGTCGCAAACCACCATACCTGGCTTAAGCTAGCGTAGCATCAACCACCTCTGAACTTGCCCCTGCAGAGCTGACAGAATCTCTGCCCCAGTGTGGCTCCTGTCCCCCAAGCACACCAGCTCAAGCAAAGCATGGCATCTTTTTGCCTGCGTGCTTGCGTAGCCCCTTGAATGCCTATGGAGCACCGCTGGTTCAGAGGACAAATCAGCATAGGAGGAGGCCATGGAGGAAGAAGAAGAGGAGGGGGTGGAGGAGCGAGGTGTGGCAGAATCACCATTAGTAGAATTTTGGAGGAGTGGTGGCGGAACAACATCCAACACTACTGCACCCTGTCCTGCATCCTTCCCAGCTTCCAGAAGAGTCACCCAATGCGCAGTAAAAGATAGGTAACGTCCCCGTCCATGCCTGCTGGACCATGAGTCAGCGGTAATATGCACCTTACCGCTGACCGCCATATCCAGAGAGGCCAAGATAGGTAACGTCCCTGTCCAGCCTGCTGGACCATGAGTCAGCGGTAATATGCACCTTACCACTGACCGCCCTATCCAGAGAGGCCAAGACATTGCCTTCCACATGCCGGTAGAGAGCCGGAATTACCTTACGTGAGAAAAAGTGGCATTTGGGAACCTGCCACTGAGGAACCGCACATTCCACAAACTCACGGAAGGCGGCAGAGTCTACCAACTGAAAAGGCAGCAGTTGAAGTACTAGCAATTTAGCCAAGCTAGCATTCAACCGCTGGGCATGTGGATGGCTGGGAGTGAACTTCTTTCGGCAGGGCAGCAGCTGGGACAGGGAAATTTGCCTGGTACAATCTGACGTCGGTGTACCGATAGCAGATTGCCCGCAAGTACTTGGCTGTGACACACCTAATTCTAAACCTTCATTCCCCTCAGTGCAGATTTCAGAGAGGACTGAAGGTATAGTGGGGTTGGAGATCCCAGCTGATGAGGAGCAAGGAGAGGTCCGCTTTGTTCTTTGGTGTGGATCTCTTAGGTACGCTTTCCAACGAACTGCATGTCAGGTCGACATATGTCTGGTCAAGCATGTGGTGCCCAAGCGAGTAATGTTTTGGCCACGCGAGATACGCTTGAGACATATGTTGCAAATAGCAGAGGTGGGATCTGATGCACTCGTCTCAAAAAAGCCCACACCAAAGAACTTTTGGAATAACACGCAGAGACAGCAGTGCCCTGCACATGCGGAGCTCTGTGGTGTGATGCAGTCAGTGTGCTGCCCTTAAGCTGGCCCCTGGAGGGCATCCTGCCTCGTTGGAGATGTGCCTCCTCCTCCACTCTCCTATCAGGCACCTTATGTGGAGTCAGTGACCTCATCATCCCCTCCCTCCTCATCACTGGAGCAAAGCTGGCAGTATGCTGCAGTTGGGGGAACATGACTGCCAGATTGCTGTCCTTCTTGGGCACCCCCTCTCTCTGGGCTCATGTTACTGCCTTCCTCTAGCTGGGTACCATCATCTGAGCCTTCAAAACGCTGAGCATCCTCCTGGAGCATGTACCCAACACTGTGGCCGAGCCGAGGGAAGAGGCCACGTTGGCAGCTGCTTTGCCAGAAAAAAGTACCCTGAGCCTGGGTGAGAGAGGATGAGGAGAATGAGGACAGCTTGGTCATCCACTCTACCAAGTCTTCGGCATGTTGCGGCTCAACACGGCCAGCTGCCAAAAAAAAGGACAAGCATGTCCCATGGCCAAGTGCTGATGAGGATGCACCGTCTCCATGATCAGCACTGTTGACTTTAGACAAAGCCTGCTTGCCCTCTTTTATTGGCTTTTGACTGTCTGCATCTCCTTGTTGGCCTTCCAGACATACTAATGGCCTGCAGTGAGATGTAGCTGCACAAAGCTGGGATGTACATATATATACTGATACTGCAGCTAGCAGAATCAACTGCCTGCCTGTAGTATTATTAGTATGCAAACACCACCAATTTTCTTCAGGTAGCTTTAGGTTCACACTGTGCAGAGGACACACTACACTAACTGTAAATACTGTAGCTGCCTGCCTGTGGTACTAATAGGATCAGAAGAACACCACCAATTTTCTTCAGGTAGCTTTAGGTGCGCACTGTGCAGAGGACACAGTACACTAACTGTAAATACTGTAGCTGCCTGCCTGTGGTACTAATAGGATCAGAAGAACACCGCCGATTTTCTTCAGGTAGCTTTAGGCGCACACTGTGCAGAGGACACAGTATACTAACTGTAAATACTGTAGCTGCCTGCCTGTGGTACTAATAGGATCAGAAGAACACCACCAATTTTCTTCAGGTAGCTTTAAGTGCACACTGTGCAGAGGACACAGTACACTAACTGTAAATACTGTAGCTGCCTGCCTGTGGTACTAATAGGATCAGAAGAACACCAGCAATTGCCTTCAGGTAGCTTTAGGTGCACACTGTGCAGAGGACACAGTACACTAACTGTAAATACTGTAGCTGCCTGCCTGTGGTACTAATAGGATCATAAGAACACCAGCAATTGTCTTCAGGTAGCTTTAGGTGCACACTGTGCTCACTGTGCAGAGGACACAGTACACTAACTGTAAATTCTGCAGCTGCCTGCCTGTGGTACTAATAGGATCAGAAGAACACCACCAACCAAATCCATGGTATCCTGCAGCCACAGGGGATGGTGTCAGTCTTATGTGATGGTCAGTGGTCAATAATTTCACCAAACTTTGCCATTTGAGTCAGGAGGGGAGAGCCTATGTGTTGGGTGTTTCTCCCAAAGAACTGATGCACTCACAGTCAGTGGTAGTGGTATGGGCAGAAAGGCTGAAACATATTGCATTTCAACACTAGTGTAAAACACCAAAGTAATGTTATTAACTGAAATGATGCATATCCATAACCAAACATGGATACCTTCCTTGACCTAGATACATATAGGTGGCTTGTCTTTTATTAAATACTTGGACTTGGAGAATATCTAGCTTTCTCTGAAGGAGCAGAATTTTGGGGAGACAATGGGGTAGTCTCTAGCATTCCGTGTAGTGTGTAACACATTTTTTGCTTTAAAGGTAAGGATTATCCTGAGGATATCAAGCCTTAGGTCCGAGATGGCAGCAGGCAGGGTGTCCTTAATGTCTGCAGCAATTGTGCAGAGATTGTTTAGGCTGAGATGATGTTGAGGGGCGGGTAAGCTGCCTGTCCCTGAGCCAGATGCTGGGATCACAGGAGGCGAGTCACTCTGCCGTGTTCCCAAGGCTGGCATCTGTCCTTGGCGAGACGCTGCCATATTGCTGACCTGTGTACGGAAGAGCTCCGGAATGCTCTGGGTCAGTCTGCTCCCCAATTCCCATGGCGAGTGGGATCGGGTGGCTGAGGTGCTGCAGAACGCCGTCCCCATGTTGTTAGAAGGCAGTGATTGTATAATACATCCACTGGGAAAGAAGAGAGACCTGCGGTGGGGGGAGCTCAGGCTCTAAGCGGCCATCTTCATGCGAGGTTAAACCACACCCCATACGATTTTCATTTAATCAGTATAGTTGAAAATACAATAGAAATACACTATAACAAATTACATCACTTTCAAATTTTTATTCTGTCTTACAAGAATTTTCACAGCTTTAGTAAACTCTTCATTTTAAATATGAGACTAGCATACAGGAAAAAAAATGGGGAATCATTGGCGCGATAATCTCATTGTGTTTACCAGACATAAGACTTGTAAATTCAGAATAGTGATTAGTAGCAAATATGATTAGATCAGGCAAACACACATGGGAGATCCTGGTCAGCTAAAGTGCATTACAAATGCACCTTATGGTGGTCGAATCTTCCTCAATGATCAGTAAATTGCCCCCTTTTACTCTATTGACATGAAACATTATCAGACATTTTAAATCCTCTAAATGCCAGTTTGTAAACAATTGAATCAAAGTGATCTAAAAATCGAAGCACAATGGATATAGATTTATATGAATTGCTTTACATATCTAGTAATCAAAATATATAGGCAAAAATAAACATCACAATACCAGTCTCTGTATTCCAACAAATGACTGAAACATTTGTAATTTAATGGCGTACCTTAGTAATCACACAATCCCATATAATATATACTCCCTGACATATGGTACTTGAATCTACATTGGAAGAAGCTAGATATATGCATTTGTTCTTCTCACTAAAAGATGGATGGGTGGATGGACATATTTTGTGTCCTGACTAATTCAGTTTTCTATAGAAGATTTTGAATTTCTACAAAATATAAACTTATTTTCAACTCTTTGATTCTATGGGAACAAGTCATTTTCCAATTTATTCTCAAAGATTTCTGTTTTATTTCATATATTCACATTTCAGGAAAATGTATCTCATGTTGTTAACTGCATCACAGCCAATAAGGTCTTGAAGACGGTGCAGTAGAGAAGAGTGTTGACACGGTGCATATCTCCCCACTATACACCAGAGGCTGGTGCCAGTAATTAAATTACAGTTAAACACAGATGGTTATTTCACAGCAGGTTCCCATCTCCGAGCACTGCCTCCTGCCCTCTTCTGTTGCAATATGTTGCTGGGTCCCCAGTGTGTGCCTGACAGTATTTGGTGGGAAAGCTGAGCATTTCTCTCTGTGCTTATCCTTTTCGCTTCTTATCAAATAAACTCTGCAAATCACCACTTTTCTCTTATAAGAAAATTTACAGAGCCAGGGATGAAAGAGGGGAAAAATGTTCCCAGCTGAGCATTCATGAATGATGTTGCTTAGAGCGCTAAGCTAGAGAAGAAAGTGTGGAGAATGGCAGGGGGCAGCTTGTACTGAAAATACATTCTATTGTACGTAGCCATATAATTACCTAAAATACCCATGTAATTGTGACTGTGCATGCTAATTCCACAAATATGTAAATTCTATCACATTGTTCATTGCATGGATAATCTCTTTTGCCTGTGATGTTTTAGTAAGGGTTTCTTTACGCCTATTTTCCTTCCTGTTTTTGCACAGAAATCATTGTTTTTAACACCTTTGTAACCTTGGTATCTCAATGCATTCATAGCTAGAGTCTACCTGGTCAAAAGGCTGTTATGATTTTCTGCTTCTTGTTATTTTGCTCGCCCCCTCATTTTTCTGTTTAGTTGATGGTTTAGCAACAATGCTAAGGAAAGGGGAAGAGATTGGAAAATTTTGATGGGATCATGTGATCTATACAGCTAATTCAAAAAGCGGAGTTTCACAAAAGATGTCCAGTAGAAACAAGGCAAAGTATGTGTTTCAGTTATTTATTTTAGATACTTATATAGCACCGTCAAATTACGCAGCGCTTTACATATACATTGTATATTCACATCAGTCCCTACCCTCAAGGAGCTTACACTCTAAGGTCCCTAACTCACATTCATACATACTAGGGGCAATTTAGACAGGATCCAATTAGCCTACCAGCATGTCTTTGGCGTGTGGGAGGAAACCAGAGGACCTGGAGGAAACCCACACAGGAACAGGGAGAACATGCAAACTCCAGGCAGGTAGTGGCATGGTTGGGATTTAAACCAGCAACCCTTCTTACTGCTAGGTGAAAGAGTTATCCACTACACCACTGCGACTTCTGTAACAAATTTTAGTGCTAAAACTGGGGGACAGAACTCTGATTATTATTATATTATATTATATTATTTTATTATTATTATTATTATCATTATTCCTGCTCTAAGCACCTTTTTTTATCATATGTGGCTACATATAAAACATGTATGAATCTTAAAAACTGTAACATTTTTGCACTTAAAAATATGTTTGAAAAATATTTGAAAATATCTCTTTTATATTTATATTACAGAATGGCAAAAATAGAAAAAGGCACAGAACTGAGCATTATAAATCCTACATGCTCCAAAAAGTATTTAAATGCATAAATTACCCAGTTTCTAGGAGACACAGGTTTTAAATATCCTCTGTAGCTGTAGGCATCTGAATTTCCAGCCCCCTAATATTAGTTTAAATATGGACATGATATGATGTGTACTTAGAACACCCATGTAATTCTGAATTCCAGATGCACAAAATGATGTCTTGATGCATCTTGATGGTTCATTCAGATTTTGAGAATGTAAAAATTGCCCAAAATATGAGGCACACTGCTCCTAAGCCCTAAGTCAGGTCACTCACATGGAAAATTGGGTGCTGAATACCAGCAGGGGATCGTCCTATGCTTCACAAACTACTCAAATCCAAAGGAAAAGACTGGCTGCACTGTAATATGGCCTTTTCCTTTGGATAATCAAATCATTGCTAAAATACTGCTGTCAATTGATCATAATGTGCAAACTAAAGGCAAGGCATAATTTTGTTTGAATGCACTTTTTTTTCAAATAATTAAAAAAAAGACCAATAAAGTGATTCTAAAAGCTGACATTTTTTTCCCTTCGGCATTCTATGCTAATCAGACTATTTTTTTTTTTTTCAAGCTCCACATCTCAGCCAGTTCCTATTTCTCTGTATCATTCAGCCTGGGTTCAAACTAGCACCATCTCAGAGATCGCATGTGATTCGCACCCGCACCACAGTTGCCGATCACATGCGATCTCTGAGCAATGCAAGTTCAGCCATACAGTTGTTTGGCTGAACTTGCATTGGATTTGCACAGAAAATAGTGCAGGGACTTGTTTTTTTCCTGCACTAGATTTGGATCACATAGTTGTTCTTGCCATCTGATTCTTGTGAGAGTTAACAGTTAGCACTGCTATCTGTGAAATAAACTGGGGGCGCAAACCGAACTGGAGGGTGTTCGGCCCAACTCTAATTCCTGTGACATACCCATTCAATCATTTTTAATGAGCATGGTACATAATTTCTTATGAATATATTTCTTATTCCCTGTACACACGGTCAGATTTTCCGACGGAAAATGTGCGATCGGACCTTGTTGTCGGAAATTCCAACCGTGTGTGGGGTCCATCGGACTTTTTCCATCGGAATTTCCGACACACAAAATCCATTTGCGTCAATTCCGACCGTGTGTGGACAATTCCGACGCACAAAGTGCCACGCATGCTCAGAATAAATTCTGAGACGGAACAGCTCGGTCTGGTAAAATTAGCATTCGTAATGGATATAGCACTTTCGTCACGCTGCAATATTTAAAATTGTTTAATGCAGCGCACTCTCTTCTTCTTTATAATGCTAGAAGAATGAAGTTGTTTTGCTTCTCATATTCACACAGAGTTCTCACAAACTTCTTTCTTTATTATTTATCGTGATTTTATGAATATAATATTTTTATTTGGCACATCTCCCGAAAAGAATTAAATTTTTGGATGTTTTCAGATTTTGTTTTTTTTTTTGTTTTTATATTTTGAAATCCTGATCTCCTGTTATTTTTTGTATATATTTTTTTTTTAACTCCAGAATAGTTTTAAGTGTCTTTTGTGTGTCATGTTTCCACAACACAATTATTATCTTGTATTATTTAATCTCAAGGAGGTTGCTTGGTGTTGGTTTCTCTTGCTAATTTCACATTGTATTTTTGAAATGTACCTGCCTCCTCACAAACAAACTGTCCTTTTTGAAGGAAAACACACACATAGGCAAGTATAATAAAACAAACCCAAATTTATTAAGGGGTCATAACCAAAGAAAGAGGGAGGCAACGCTGGAGAAACAGCAGAAATTGGCGAAGCCTTTGGCCCCCAGGGCACACATCAATTATTTTACTGCGAAATTGGGGGCCTGAGACCATATATAAGGGAGTACAATCTGGTCCAGAAGTCCAAGAGATCAGGAACAGCAGCAGATGACATACATGCCCCCAGGCTGTGGTCATACAAGAGCCTGCATCTTTTGTCAGACCAGACTGAACCCAGGCCATCACTTTCTTGTCTTCCTTACACGCTTCCTTCCAGGCTGTGTCTGTGGTGTTGGAGGTGTGGCAGGAGGAGGAGGATGCAACTCACACAGGTGGGTATTGGGTGTGATTTCGCCCCTCACCCCCTTAGTTAATGTTTTATAAAGGATGTCCTCACACATGAGGCATTAGCCCTCCTGCATGTCCTGCAGTTTTGTGGCAGCCATGCAGGCAAAGGCTTCTTCATGAGTGGGGGTGGTTCTGAGGGACGCAGAAGCCTCCTGAATCAGCCTGAGCGCTGACCCCTGCACGTTACTCCCCATTCTGGGTCTTTTGCTTGGAAGGCGGAGGGGAGGTACCTGCTATTATGTGAGGCTCCTACTGGGCTCGGCCACCTCCTGGCTGACACTTACCCCTGCCTCCTCCTGTCTGCCACTTACCCCGGACACCTCCTGGCTGCCACTAACCCCCACCTCCTCCTGTGTGCCACATTCCACAGCCTCCTCCTGGCTGAGGTCTTCCTGTGTATGAATAAGGGACATAGTTTTAGTTTTTTCTTCATCAATCACACACAATTTTCACCTCATGGCTGTTGCAAATTGAATGTTAACAAATTAAAAGACTGTCATTCTGAGCCCAGCATTTTTCATTCTTGTCCCAATTATTTTTGCCTACTACTGTCTATTGATATGTAAAACACTTTATTAAATCAGCAATTAGTGATCAATAACAACATCTAGTAAACATCATTTATTTATTGAACAGAAATCTTTAGAACAATGCTATACCTGGCTCAAGCTGGGCTCCTCCACTTCTTCCTAGCTGGAAGTCCCAGGTTGGACATCGGAAGCCTCAGCTGGGGTGGAAGATAGGGTGGAAGGAAGAGTGGAAGGAAGGGTTGAGAGGGATTCCCTGACTCCAGTCTGGTCTGACAGAAATCGCAGTCCCTCATAGTACCACAGCCTGGGGACATAAATGTCATCTGCTGCAGCTTCTGATCTCTGGGAAACCTGGACCTTCTTGCTCTCCCTAAGATATGTGCTCCTCAGGCCACCAATTTTGGCTTTTAAATAGGGGATGGTTGCTGTGGGGACCACCAGCTTCACCAACTCCAGCAGTTTCTCCAGCGCTGCCTGCCTCTTTTGTATATGATTATAATGCGGGTGTTTCACCTGCCACAGACAGGGCAGCTCCCTGTATTTATCTATAAACAGGGGGAGGAAGTTGTGGTCATTGAAGCCATCCATATTATCTGCAATACACAAGACAAACCCTAATGTCAGGCTAAAGTCTCCTAATCTTGTCCCAATATAGGCCTCAATCTATAAGGCCCAAGTTTAAATGTCACCTTCGTTATCACGATCGGCGCTTCCGATACTCCTTCCTCCACTCACAGAGATCGTACGTACGACGCACGCATGTTACGCTTTATATACACTGCGCATGCGTTAAACTCCGCCCACCCCTGACATTCTTTCTAGTCTATTCCCCGCCCCTTCTGATTTGGCGCAGTAGGGAAGAGCACATGGCGGAGACACAACAGGTGCGTACTAATAGCAGCAACGAGGAGGAGGAGAAAAGGCCGGAGCCAGAAATGTCACGATCCCGGAGGAGATTTAAGGCATCAAATATGGCCTTTGTAGAGATGGTGGAGATGGTCGACATATTGAAGAGGGCCGACTATGGCGGGAAGTATGGACCTTACCCCAACCCCAATGTCAGAAAGGCCAAGATCATGCCAAAAGTTGTGAAGAGTCTGCACAGGAATTTTGGGGTACAGTGATCCAAGGATCAACTGAGGAAGTGGTGGTCGGACCTCAAATTAAGGGAGCATGATCAGAATAGAAGGATCAGGAGAGTGCTGCAAAAAAGTAAGTAGTTGTCCTGTGTTCGTATTCTTTATTTTTCTTACCTTCCTGCTGCTCCATGTGCTCCATGTGCTTTTCTTTACTGTTGTACAGTTTAAAATGCCAACTTTCATGGTCATGGACACATTATTCGTTCGTAGGAAACATTGTTCATTCGGCCAATAAAACACCATGTTTTGTCCAGATGCAGTTCAATACATTTTTTCTGGCCTACTTCTCTTAAAATAAGTTTGATGTCTAGATGGGTTAGTAACTAGAATGAAATGCAAACTAGATTCTGTGTAAGGAGAGGACACTCAGCAGCTGTTTACACATCTGGACTCTGGAGCACTAGTGTGGGACACAAGAACACCCTTTTTATTAGGGGGCCCACACAGGTGCTCCAGTGTATACTATAGGGGTGACTCCATCTGTGAAGCTTGTACAAAACAGGTAAGTATTCAAGCTTGACAAAGGACAAAAATATTTCTTCATCTTGCAACTCTGCCTAAAGAGACAATTGTACCCCACTTCCAAGCAACGTTTCATATTCTCTACCCATCCTGGGATTGTTCATACTATACTTCCTGTTTTAGAGTGCTACCTACCAATTCATTTTGTACTGCTACCTGTAGCAACATATTGCTCTTCCTTTGGATTAGCGCAGCACCAACCCCCCACTTTCATTTGCATTTGTTGGGTTTGGCTTGACCCTCATTCGGTGCATGCAGCTTTTCCATTTGTTCCTTTCCACATGGTAGTGCAGGAATAACCTTTTTACTAATGTTTCATCTTCCTATTTCTGATCAAATATCTGTGTGCTAAGTATACCTATTTTTTTTAACATAGGGGAGAAAAGACTCTGAGGACACCACTTATCAGAGGAGACCACGGACCCCCCACCTCAGGAAGAAGGGGAAATCCCCCAAACCCAACCAGAGGAAGAGGGAGATGTTGTGGAAATTGTCACCACAACAGGTGAGTGTCTGCGACCACAGCTTCAGGTAAGAGATGGATGCCTGCATATTTATAATACATGGTGTGTGTTTTTTTTTTTGTATTTTAGGTGATCGTGATGTTGTGGAAGAGAAATGTCAATTTACCAATGAAAGTGCCCAGATCCTCATCGGGGAGATAATGGGGTGTAATAGGGATTTGGAAAACATCAAGCAAAACATCAATGATGTTCAAAACAAAATGAAGAACATCATTGATGTTTTATGCCGCGTACACACGGTCGTACTTTTCGTCTACAAAAGTCCAACGGACGCTGACGGACTAAAGCTGGCTGGTAATCCGATCGTGTGTGGGCTTCTCCGGACTTTCAACGTACTTTTTTAGCCTCAAATCCGACGTACTTTAGATTTGAAACATGCTTCAAAACTTTACTTCGTAACTACGACGGACCCCGAAATCCGCTCGTCTGTGTGCTAGTCCGACGGACAAAAAGCCACGCTAGGGCACCTATTGGCTACTGGCTATGAACTTCCTTATTTTAGTCCGGTGTACGTCATCACGTACGAATCCGACCGACTTTTGTGTGGTCGTGTGTAGGCAAGTCCGTTCGTTAGAAAGTAGGCCGCAAGTCCGCCGCAAGTCCACCGAAAGTCTGCCGGAAGTCTGTCGGACAGGCTGTCTGACTTTTGTAGACGAAAAGTCCGACCGTGTGTACGCGGCATTAGGGAGAATTTAAAACACCCAGAAATCCCTAACTTATTGCAGCTTTATTATTGTTATTTTTCCAGAAATTTTTTGACATATTATAGAAAAGCCAAATTTTGAAGATGCACACAGTGTGTCAACATGTGCTATCTGCCATCATGGGAGATCAATGTGCACATTTTGTGCGTGCAACCCCTTCCTCAATAATAAAGTAGCTGAGAGGAAGGGGTTGCACCCACAAAACACGTCCATTGATCCCCCATGATGGCAGATAGCACATGTTGACATTAGGCAATTTGTGTGCATCTTCAAAATTTGGCATTTCCAGGGGTGACTTCACTCCATCTGCTGAACGCAATATCAAACACAGTTTATAAATACTCATGTCGGATATTGCCTTCACTTTCTATAAAGGTTGAACTTTGTAAGTTCCAGAGTTGTGTATTTTTTTTATGGTTTTAAACATTCCTGTTTTACCTTAAAAGGCAATTTCTAATTATTTTAATGTGACCCAAAAAATTGTTATACAACAAACATGTTTGTTTGTTCAAAAAACCTTTTAGAAATGCACATGTGATTGTGCTTTGATTAAAAAGTAGCAAATCAACAATGTGTGGCTTCTTCTTTCAATGCTCAAAAGCATTTTTTGTAGTAAAGTTGGTGTTTTCAGTGGCAATGGGGTTATTTACTAAAGGCAAATCCACTTTGCACTACAAGTGCAGTTTCAGTGCAGTCTCAAGTGCATTTGTAGTGCAAAGTGTATTTTCCTTTAGTAAATAACACCCAACAGTGCTTTCTAATTTTACACAATCACGCCATTTTCAGGACTCAACAACATTTAGGGCATGGTGTTGAAAATTATTATTTTTGTCAGTAATGCATTACATACATTCACAAAAAAAACAAGGTGTGTGTGTAGCAGACCCACAACATAATAATTAATAGTTAGCCGAAGAAGAGATTGTCACGAAATTTCGTTTGCACTGTTGAAGAAAAAGGCCAAAAAATTAAACCATTAATAAAAGATAACCGAGGAGACAGCTAAAAGAAAGCCAAGCAGGAAATCAAAGCAAATATTTGTTCAGTTTAAAATATATTTTTATTTAAAAAATGTCTCAGACATTGGCATATCGATGGCCCCCCTACCCGCAAAGTATTCCATGTATCTTATACAGACCTCGCGGGCACTCTGGGGGGGGCAAGCCAGGACGGCCAGCTTCAAGGGCTGTCAGGTTTGGTTCATTAATATTAATTCCAGCCTCAGGCCCAACTGAGGCAGCATAGTTCCAAGAACTTCTTAAAAAGTTGTGGAGAACACAGCAACACAGGATGATGTGATTCAGTTTATTCCAAACATGTTCTTCACCACTCTTCTGGCTCTGGCCAGCCGGTAATTAAAAACCATCTGGTCCGGGGTGAGGGTCCTCATAGGGAATGGCCGCATAAGATGGTCCCCCAGCGCAAACGCTTCATCCGCAACGAAGACGAATGGGAGTCCTTCCGCATTGTCTTCTAGAGGTGGCAAGCCCAAGCTGCCATTCTGGAGACGCCTGTAGAACTCCGTCTGGGCGATGACTCCACCATCTGACATCTGGCCATTCTACCCCACGTCCACATACAGGAACTCGTAAGTAGCTGACACCACCGCCAACATCACAATACTATTGAACCCCTTGTTGTAGTTGTAATAGTATGACCCCGAGTTGGGGGGTGGGACAATGTGGACGTGTTTCCCATCAATTGCCCCTACGCAGTTAGGAAAGTCCCACCGCTGGGCAAAGTGGGAGGCCACAGTCTGCCATTCCTGTGAGTTGGAAGGAAACTGTGGAGTCAAACAAGAACCAAAAATTAATCATTTTGCACATAAACATTGAAAGCAGATTAGACACAAACATTCTTGGCCAACATCAGTATAACATTTTTTTTAGGGAGTATTTAACCACTTCCTGACTGGCGCACATGATATACATTGGCAGAATGGCACGGCTGGGCAAATGGGCATACAGGTAAGTCCCATTGAATTTCCCACCATGCCATTGCGCGTGCGCCACCGGCTGGGAGCTCCGTGAGACGGGTTGCGGATCCTGCGGACACGATCGCCGCGGGGATACCCGCGATTGCCTCACGGAGAGGATGAACTGGGAGATGCTGATGTAAACAGCATCTCCCCATTCTGCCTTGTGACAGGGTCACTGATCTCTGCTCCCTGTCATTGTGAGCAGAGATCAGTGACGTGCCACAGCTAGCCCATTCCCCTACAGTTAGAAAACACTCCCTAGTACTGACTTAACCCCTCCCCGCCCCCTAGTGGTTAACCCCTTTACTGCCAGTGTCATTTACACAGGAATCAGTGCATTTTTATAGCACTGATTGCTGTATAAATGACAATGGTCCCAAAAATGTGTCAAAAATGTCCGATGTGTCCATCATAATGTCGCAGTCACAATAAAAATCGCTGATCACCGCCATTACTAGTAAAAAAAAATTATTAATAAAAATGCCATAAAACTATCCCCTATTTTGCAAACGCTATAACTTTTGTGCAAATCAATCAATAAACGCTTATTGCGATTTTTTTACCAAAAATAGGTAGAAGAATACGTATCGGCCTAAACTGAGGAAAAAAAATGTTTTTTTAAATATTTTTGGGGATATTTATTACAGCAAAAAGTAAAAAATAATGCGTTTTTCTAAATTGTCGCTATTTTTTGGTTTATAGCGCAAAAAATAAAACCCGCAGAGGTGATCAAATACCACCAAAAGAAAGCTCTATTTGTGGGAAAAAAAGGATGTCAATTTTGTTTGGGAGCCACGTTGCACGACTGCGCAATTGTCAGTTAAAGCGACGCAGTGCCGAATCGCAAAAAACGCACCGATCAGGAAGGGGGTAAATTCTTCTGGGGCTGAAGTGGTTAAAGACAAAGGTATAAGGTCCACCTATCAGATCCCCCCCTCTCATGGGCCATTTTAAAAATTTTAGGGGGGGAGATGTTTTGGACAGGTAACCCTCTCCACTTCATTTAGAGATGAATGCCTAAATAATGTGTATTACTTTGGCCAGCCCCTCCTTACTTTACACTATTGGCAGCCCACTGGACAGGTAAGAAGTGTCATAATTTAAATATATAAATACACACTGTACACATTTTAGCACATTTTTACATTCTGATATTACCTATCAAGATAATAATAGGATACAAAAACTTTAAACAGTACCATTTGAAAGTATTCAGGCAGGCCCTTGCACTACATGCTTTGGGGAATTCATCTATAAATCTGACCACAAAAGAGGTGGGTATAGTGTGTATGGGTTTGGCAAAGCCAGCAGATAGAGGATTGGTATCAGCTGAGTTAGCGGTTGGGGGGAGGGAGGGTTCCAAATGATTTGGGACCCCAAAAAAAAGCCTCTGGCACTCTGCCTGAATTTAAAGCACAAATAACATTTTTACACATTTTAGGGTGTGTTTAGGGTAAAGCACTACTATGAAGCTGACAAAATACATTGTTAAGTGACTAGGCGAGGTGGATATAGGCCCAGGAGAGCATGCTGGGGAGGTAAGTGAAGGCAAATATGTATGAACGACAAAAAAAATGTCAAATAAAACCAGCATGCATGAGGATAAAAGGGACATTCATAGCATTTTACAATCATGGTAATTGTACATGTTCTCGAAGAGGACAACTCCTGCTTGAAACATACAGTCTCCCAACTCCAGCTTCAACAGGAAGACTTGGAAAACCGTGAAAGACGTCAGAACCTGAGGATTAGGGGAATCCCTGAGGCGGTGAGTGACAAGGACCTTTGTTCCTATCTTTTAGGCCTGTTTGTCACTTTGGCCCCACATATCCCGGACATAGACTGGCGTATGGACAGGGCGCACAGATCCCTGGCCCCAAAACCTCCTCCTAATGCTAATCCCAGAGATGTTATTATCCGTTTCCACTTTTATGAGAGCAAAGAAGCCCTCACATCTGCAACACGTAACAAGTCACGCATTGACTATAAACAACACAAGATTCAGATATTCAACAACCTTTACCCAATCACTCTGGCCAAAAGGCGCAGTTTCCATCCCGTCACTACACATCTACAAAATCATCAGGTTCCTTACCATGGAGGATTCCCCTTTCGCTTATCCGTTTCTAAAGATGGCGTTCAACATTCCCTGTGAGACCTCTACGAAAGTGAAGCTTTCATCCGCAGCCTAGGCCTTCCACCTCTACCCGAGGAAGATTTCCCACCCCAAGTTCCAAACCCCAAACCACTCACCACACCAGCCAAAATCTGGACCCCAGTTCAACGAAGATCCCAGAAGACCTTCTCTACTCCACAACGAGCCAATAACCACAGATATCCAACCTGAAGTGACTTACTTCCTTTCAATTTTTGTCTTTTTTTCCCTTTTTTTTCCATGACCAGATAACATATGTCATGGCTACCTCAGTGACCTCACTGTAACTAGGTCACTCTCTTTAGAGGGCACGCCTCTTAATATTGGCTCCACTTATTGCCTTTCTGGAAGTCGTTTTCTTCCTTTAATATTTTTCCCTTTTTCTTTTATTAGCTTTTCTAGGATTTTTTTTTAATCTGCTCGCTTATTATAATATACCAAGTACCATTTTCCTCCTGTCTGTTTGTTTTTCTTTTTTTTTAATAAAAAGCAGAGACGAGGACCTCCTCACCTCCCCCTCCTCCGCTAGTTCCTGCAGGCTAACATGCCCCCACTACAGCCCAAGGCTTTTGCCTGGGCAGCCTGAAATTTTTTTCTCAGGTTTTTCAAAAATTATTTTTTCCTTTTCCTTTTTTTTACTGTTTTTTTTTCTTTTCATTCAGGTTTTTCCCTGTTTTTTTTTTTTTGATTTCCTTTGATGTTTCAATTTGCAGGTCTTTTTTTTTCCTTTTTGACCTTCATATGTTTTCTCAATGCTATATCTACAATATTGTACCAACCTCAATATATGTATGTCTTCACATGTTCTATTCTAAGGATGCTCATTTATATGTTTACAGTTTATATACAACACTAGCGTTCCTCTCTATGACCAAATATGGCCCTTAAGGTTTATTCATGTAATGTTAAAGGATTAAATTCCATTGGTAAACGATGGCAGGCTTTGAAAGAATTTAGATCATCCAGAGCAGAGGTGACTATGGTTCAGGAAACTCATTTTAAATCTGGGGGCTCCTTCAAATTCGCTTCCAGACACTTTCCTGTAGCGTATATGGCCTCTGACCCCTCTGGAAAAGCGGGAGTGGCAATTCTTATTAAATGCTCATGCCCAATTAGGATACTCTCTTCCTACTCAGATCCCCAAGGTCGGTTCATATTCCTGAAGTGTAGTCACCTAAATACTCCCTTTTCTTGATTGAACTTAAAGTGGGGTTCCACCCAAAAAAACAAACATACATAAAAAATCCTAAAAAAAAAAAAAAAAAAAAAAATTTGGATATTTTTTTTTTCACTTACCTCTAAATGCCTGTTGCTAGGTGGTCCCTCGTAGTCTGCCTGTTCCTTAGCCTGGGCTGGTGACATCACTTCCTCCTCGGCACAGGAAGGGCTCCGCTCTGCTCCCTCCCTCCTGTCAATCATCTGGGACCCATTACAGGTCCCAGGCGACTGAGCGGCCAATCACGGCGAGCGGCGCCACTCGCGCATGCGCAGTGGGTGCCAGGCTGTGAAGCCACAGCCCGGCGCCCACAGTTGCAATGCCGGCGCCGCTGAACGGAGGGGGAGACGAGCGGGGCTTCGATCCCCCGCATCACTGGACTCCAGGACAGGTAAGTGTCCAATTAAAAGTCAGCAGCTGCAGTATTTGTAGCTGCTGACTTTTATTTTATTTTTTTTTATGGCCCCCCTGGGTGGAACTCCTCTTTAATGTCCTGCTGATGAAGTCTTTTACTAAAACCTGCCACTGGCGTCTTAATGAATCGTTGCTTAAAAACCCTTTATCTCAAATCCAACTACAGCAGAAACTAACTGAATTTTTCCAGATTAATGATGGTTCTGTTTCAGAGATTTCCACCTTGTGGGAGGCCCACAAAGCTTTTTTTAGAGGTGAATGTATAGCTATGGGCTCTCGCCTAAAAAAGGATTCTGTACAACTCAAAAATGACCTAATTACTCAACTGCAGACAGCTGAAAGACACTTGCTGGCCTCGCCCACGGTGGAAAAATTGAGAATTGTCACCTCAATCCGGGATCAGATCAAATCTTTTGACCTGAACCAAATTTCCAAATCTATGTTATGGGCCAAGCAAAAATTTTACGATTTTGCAAACAAACCACACAGAATGCTGGTTAACAAATTAAAACCACGGCCCTTTCTATCGATCCCCGATCACTTGATACAATCTGACGGTACCCCGACATATTGACCGAAAGCTAAAGTCAAAAGTCTTTGGAGATTTTTATAGTCGGTTATATAACTGCTTAGGTCCTGATTCACACCCTCAATTCTCACAATCTGAGTTTGATGAATTCATAGATTCCCTACCGCTACCAAAACTCTCCACCAACCATATAACCTCTCTTAATTCCCAGATCACCGTGGAGGAAATAGGAGAAGTGATTAAAAATCTACCAGCCCACAAATCCCCAGGTCCTGACGGTCTCTCTTACATCTATTATAAAACTTTTTCACAAACTTTAACCTCCTACCTACGATCCCTATATTCCTCTCTCTTCAGAGGATCCATTCTGCATTCACAGTTCTTACATGCAAACATAACAGTAATTCCCAAACCGGGTAAAGATCCCGCATTACCTGACAATTACCACCCTATTGCTTTATTAAATTCGGATTATAAAATTTTTACCAAGATATTAGCCAATAGATTATCCCCTCTATTCACAACCTTGATTCATCGGGACCAGGTAGGATTTGTCCCCACGAGACATGCTGGAGACAACACAAGAAGAACCATAGATTTGATTGACCTAATAACCAGAACCAAACGTCCCAACATAGTTTTGAGCTTAGATGCTCAAAAAGCATTTGATCGTCTAAGCTGGCCCTTCATGTTTGCAGTCTTAACCAGATTAGGATTCTCAGGTCCCTTTATACAGGCTCTACGAACCCTATACTCCCTCCCTACATCTCAAGTCCAGATGTCCTCCTATATGTCACAACGGTTTACTCTCAGTAACGGCACCAGACAAGGATGTCCTTTGTCACCCTTATTATTCATACTAAGTCTCAAACCTTTAGCAGCAGCTATCAGATCCCATCCTAATATCAGGGGAGTCCCATTGCGACAAAAAGATTACAAACTCTCCCTATTCGCAGATGACAGCTTACTAACCATCACTCATCCCGACACTTCCCTACCCTTTTTACATAAAATCCTTTCCATTTTTGGATCCTTATCACGTTTTCGTGTTAACCAGACCAAAACAGAAGCTCTCCCCATCAATATACCCTCAGACATGCTTAGATCTTTACAAAACAGATTTAAATATAGATGGTGTCAGACCTCACTGAAGTATTTAGGAATTCATCTTCCCCCCTCACATCACTCACTTTACCAGGCTAATTTCCCTCCTTTGTTTGCAGAAATCTCTAGACTCCTGCAACTTTGGTCTTCCATCCCACTCTCTCTCCTTGGCAGAATTAACGTCCTCAAAATGTCGGTACTACCCAAATTATTGTATCTATTTGAAACGCTACCAATCTCAGTCCCACTGTCACAGTTGAAAAATCTCCAGAGAAAGTGCCTTAATTTTATTTGGAATAATGCATCCCATAGAATTGCTCAATCAGTAGTCTTCTCCCCTAGAGCTAAAGGTGAATTGGCCGCCCCTGATCTCATTAAGTACTATTATGCCTCTCATCTTAGGGTACTGACCACCTGGACCTCAAGGAAAGACACAAGTAGATGGGCTGAAATTGAAATGGGGATTACTGCCCCAGTATATCCTTGCTACATGTTATGGCCATCTTCAAAGCAATTCATACCCCAACTAAGGTCTTTATGTTTGTCCCCGATGCTTTTTACTCTATCTATTTGGAAAAGATGTAAAGACAAATTTTCTCTTTCCTTACCTTGCTCCCCTCTCCAGAATATCCTCTTTAACCCAGACATCCCAGATGGACTATCCTATCTGCGAACACTCTCATGGACTCATGCAGGCATATTTCAACTGCGACACCTGGTTCATCCGGTAACACGTAAGCTTCTATCATTTTCAGATCTCAAAGAAAAACATGATTTACCAACCTCTATTGAATACTTTTTTTTTACAAATTAAACATTTTTTCCAATCCAACTTCCCTTCATTATCCTTAGAAAAACCCACAGACTTTGAAATATTGTGTGCAAATGGCCCATATGAACCAAAACTTATTTCATCTATATATAAAATACTCCATGCAGTACCCCCTCTAACTAACTCTACACATAAATACTTTTATTTTTTGTTTTTTTTTGACCCAATATGGTAAGAAGCTGACATCTACCTATACAGATATCCCCATCAAGCTTATTTAAACTGTTTGTACTTAACTTTTGATTGCTTCAATGTTAAATTGTCATAATTTTTATATCTTATGTTATGCTGCTTTAGAATTGTTAAAAAAAAAAAAAAAATCATGGTAATTAAGGAATAAGGAAAGAAATACATTACATTAGCAAACATTAAATTCAATAAAATGTGATGTTAAAGGATAAAAATCTTACCTTAATATAGTCCTTCTGCAGGACCTGGATGATGGCAGAACAGATCTTGGGATAATGATCCCCAGAGCCTGGGGGGAGATGCCTGTCGAGAACTTAAGGTCCTGCAGGCTTCTCCCCATCGCCAAGTACCGCAGGGTGGTGACTAGCCTCTGCTTCGGGGTGATGGCTTGCCTCATGCAGGTATCCTGCCTGCTGATATAAGGGGTCAGCAAAGCCAACAACAGTGAAATACGGGGTCCGTTATCCGGAGAAAGTTCCTCAAATCGTCAGGATTATTCTCACGGATCTCACGGAGCAAAGGCATGTGACAGAATTGGTCACGCAGGAGCAACCAATTCTTGGTCCATGAACTCCTCCTTGCCCTGTTCATGGACTGGGCTTGTGTCAAAGTAAGAACCCCAACACCAAGCCCCCGCACAGCACAAACTCTACAATGAGTACGTACACACAACATGGCTAGAAAACGGTCGGCTGGTCAGAATGAAGTAACAGAACGCACTGACGAGCAGCAAGGCCTATGAAGAGCGACCTGAAAATCAGTAACGAACGAACAAGAACACAATGACAAATCAATGGGAACTCGCTGCACGCACTGAAGACCAGATACAACCCACAAGCACAAACTGAACAGCAAAAATACTATCTGAAAACCACGAGTCTGAAAAAGCACGAATCGTCTCTCACCAAACTTTTACTAACACGAGATTAGCAAAAGGAGCCCAAAGGGTGCCGCGCTTGGTATTGAACTGCCCTTTTATAGTCTCGTCGTACGTGATGTACGTCACCGCGTTCTTGACGTTCGGAAATTCCGACAACTTTGTGTGACAAGTTTGAGCCAACATATGTCAGAAAAAATCCATGGATTTTGTTGTCGGAATGTCCGATCAATATCCGACCATGTGTACAGGGCATAATAAATAAACTTTCTTCATGTTTGTGAAGCTTTTAAAGGGGAATAGTACATGGCTCTCCAAAGACACCAGTGTGAGTGAGCCATAGTGTTACACTGTAACACTTCTTGTTTTTTATTACCAAAAACTCATTACTGTTAAAATACCTGTCAGTTTATTTTTTACTACCTGTTCCGGAGGAATGGAGTAATTGAAAGGAAATCTCTCCAAAGTGAGGGAAAGTCCCCTCTAAGGCACCTTTCACCAGAACAGCTGTCCCCATTGGAAGAGTTCTCTTCACTTTTTGTTCCTGTAACAAAAAAATGAATTTCTTATCACTTTCTGTATTGATGATCCTTACCATGACCAAAAATAAGGTTGAATTCCTACAAACAACAGCCTACCAGTGGTCCTAACTCATCCCAACTCGTTCAAAAATGAAGGAATAACAAACGTGGCTTTTCAAAAATGTTAAATCTTAAAAAATTGCTCACAGTTATATATTATAAAACACTACATAAGACACTTATGTAATGACCCTTATCCTGAACTGTCAAGCATTTTCACTCAACGACAGCTTGCTGCAGCCAGAAAGGTGTGAACTGGGGATAGTAAAGTGATGTCCCACTATCTGCAGTTTGCATGAACCTAGGGTAGAGATGGTAAAAAAACATGACAATCGTATTCTGAGATGTTGTTATCAGTTTTTTTGGTTAGCTTGTGGACATCGCTGGATAGAGATGGGGCTCAGGTAAGTATTGGGGGGGGAGCTAAGGGCACTGTTACAAACAGAAGCTAAAAAAAACTAGACAAGTGCAATTCGTTTAGTTCCAAATTAGTTTTTAATGAATTTTGACAAATACATTAATTCCAAAATTTCCGAATTTCCGTATTTTTCAATTTCCAAAATTTCCGAATTTTCGGAATTCAGAAATTCGGAATTCGGAAATTCAAAATTTCGGAAATTGGAAAATTCAAAATTTCAGAAATTGGAAAATTCAAAATTTTGGGAATTTGGAAATTCAGAAATTTGGAAAATTGGAATTTGAAAATTCGGAAATTTTAAATTCAGAAATTCAAGATAACTGACCTTGATTGATAGCAGCGGGAGCCAATGGCTCCACTGCTGTGTTTCAGCCTACCAGGAGGGAGAGTCCCGGACAGCAGAGGCACTTGTGGACATCGCTGGATAGAGATGGGGCTCAGGTAAGTATTGGGGGGGAGCTGAGGGGGGCTGCTACAAACAGAAGATAAAAAAATCTAGACAAGTGCAATTCGTTTAGTTCTAAATGAGTTTTTTAACAAATTTTGACAAATACGTTAATTCCAAAATTTCCGGACGCGCCAGTTGAGGGAGGAGCCAGGTAATGGCCCTGTGCTCAGCGTGAGGATCCTGTGAACCCTCTCCCTGCAGCTGAGATGGGTAAGAACCTGATGAGAGGAGGCAGATAGCCTCCCCACCCCGCCCTCACTCACCACTCATTGATCTGAGCAGAGCTGGAGGTTAGCACTTGGTTCTGGGATTGCATGCAAGTTCCCCCCCCCCTGCTGTCTGCTGTCTCCAGACGGGTCGAACGGTCTATCGGAAAGACGGGAAAGACGGGAGTGCAGCAGCCGTTGTTCGAACATCCCCCCCCCGCTGGCTCAGGAACGGGGGGACTGGCAGTAGCGGGGAAACGGAGGATTCGCCCGAGGTACATCGGGAGCGGCCGGAGGAGAGCCGGAGAGGCGAGGAGAGCGAGTGGCAGGCTTTGGAAGACACACGAGCACTCACTCACGGCAGATAAAGAGCAAGACAGGAGAGCGGAATCTCGGTAGCATACCAGAGATAATAGAAGAAGCAGCAGCAGCGCCAGCGTCTGTAAACATCAAGAAAACGCCAGCCTGGAGAAAATCTCAGTGGACACATATGGAAGATAAGTAGATTTTTGTCCGTGATCTCTCTATCAAATGTTTGCTGTGAATAGGCAAATAAGAATAACAATAGAATAAAGCAAGGAGGAGGAGAAATAAGAGGAAAAAAAAGAGTTTGAGTACAAACTACACGGAGAGAGGGAGAAGGGACTGGAATCAGTGGAAAACAGGCGGCTTGGTTTTCAATTATTTTCACATGCATTTTGGTTCTTTGTTTTTTTTTGTTCCTCTCTCTTTTTTCCTTTCCCCTTTTTCTCTCCCCTCCTTGCTTTCTGCTCTCTGTCCACCAGCACAGGGAGATAAGGGGAGAGAGGAGATACGCTATTGAGCGCTTATGAAAATACTTATGAAATATATTGCGGAGTTCTTAAACTATGTCCTTAAATATCTGATGGTACCGCAGAAATATCTGAGTCATACTGCTGAAATTCATAAATGGTATTACTGAATCTCACTGTAGAAATACCTGAATGTTATCGCTGAACATCTAATGGTACTGCTGAATAGCTGAACTATATTACTGGACACCTAAAATAATTTGCTGAATCCCGCTGAACATTGCTGAACACTTGTTCCAGGCTGATGAACATCTGAATTGTTCTATGGAATATAGGAATTACACTGTTAAAACCTCTGATAATACCGCTAAATACCTGAAGTACATTACTGAACACTTGAATTATACCGTGGAGGGCTGGGATAGGTGTGCAGGGTGGAGACACACCTATCAAAGCTGGAATTACCCTTATCTGTGCATTTAGTAATAAATTGAGATTCTGGAGGAGAGAAGGAAAAGGGAGGTGAAGAGTAAAGGGGGTCAAACTCTCGAGTTAATTGCAAAAGTGGGGACCTCTGAATATATACGTATTTCTCCTTTTTTTTTTATCTTTTTTTTTTTTTTTTTTTGTATCGCGGGGTTGCTGGGGCTTGTAGCCTTCCTTTCCATAATAAAGTGACTCCAGTTGATGAACGGAGAGGGTGAGATTGGAGCACAAAATAAAGGTTAATTGGGAAGGCTGGGAGATCCGGCCACCATTAAGAGATTACATTTAAAAGGTTTACAGGAAAGTGACCTTGAAGAATATACAAACCTAATTACCGATATGAAGGGGAAAACAACAAGAAGTGCGGGAGTAACACCTAAATCACCCAGGACCAGTCTAGGCCCAAGCCCCGGCCCTATGAACAGGTATATACAGCAAGGAACTGGAGAAGGAGAGAGGCAAGTGGGGTCAAAGGGCAAACAAGCAGATACAAAAGAGAAGGACAATAGGGATAAAAAAGGCCAAAATAAAGTATCACCAGAAACCAGCCACCTTTCAGAATCTAGAATGGAGCCAGAAATGGAGGAAGAAGATAGAGGAAAGGAAGAAGGACAACAAGGGCCACAGCTGCCAACAAAACAGGATATGGAAAAAATGTTTAGCTCTAGAAAAAACCCTAAAAGCAGAGATGTCAACATTACATAAAGACATGGGACATATGCTAAAGAGAGTAGAAGAAGTAGAGACCAAAGTAGATATGCACCAAAAAATGATAGGGGAACTGGAAGGGGAAATAAAGAAATTAAAAATGGAACAACAGGAGCAATCCTATAAAATTGAAGAACAAGAAAATAGAGAAAAAAGGAAAAACCTGAGAATACGTGGCCTACCGGAAACAGAACAAACAGAAAATCTAATAGAAAAAATGAACAACTTCTTCAGTCAAATCTTAGGAAAAGATGCAACCAATATAATAGGATTAGAAAGCGTATACCGTGTAAAAAGATCCCAAAGGTTCTCAACAGAAACACCCAGAGACATAATAGTACGCTTTGAAAGATGGGAAGAAAAGATTTGGATAAACTTAAAGAAGAAAACACAAATTGAGTACGCGGGAAATAAATTACAAATATTTCAGGATGTGTCCCAGGAAACGCTGAAAAGACGATGGACACTAAAACCCCTATTAGGAATTCTGCGGGAGCAAGAAATTCAATATAATTGGGGATTTCCAGCATGCCTAATAGCGAAGAAAAATGGAAGAAGCGCAAAGCTAAGATTTGTTGAGGAAATACCGGAATTCTGCAATAAACTAGAAATCCCACTTCCATTCTCAGAAATGGAGAAAACTGCAAATAGACAAGAGACAACAACAGTACGAGTTGATCAGCAATGGCAATTAAATCAAAGGAATAGATAACAGGAGTAAAATCTAGAGGAAATAAATAGTAAAATAGCAGAGAAAATAGCACACAACGGGCTTTAGGGTGGAGGGGGGGATCGGGGGGGTGGATGGGGGAATAGGGGAAAGGTTTAGAAAAACACAATATAGAGAAGAAGGCAGGGAGAGGGAGCTAGGGACTCATGAAGTGGACAGGGAGTCGCCCTATCAGAGCATAGGAGAAGGGGGACTAGGGCGCCAAACTGAGTTCCGCCTCAGCATTAGTAGAGCAGAGGGGGCAGAGGGTGCCCCATAAAACAAATAAAATGCTCTCAACTCTAGAGAATATGGGATGGAAAAAAAACCCATATCAGAAAAGAGGGGTGCAGTGGGGTGGGGTGGGGGGGGGAGTGGGGGGATGAGGGGACAGGTTTGGTTCACATGAATGGTCGTATAGGCGTAATCATCTCGAGAGAGGGAAAAGGAAACCCCACGTGTCGGCTGGGGGCCTCCCCCCTAGGTCCTTTTTTTTGGACCGGGGGGAGAGGTCATCTGGGGGACGGGTGGGGAAGAAAAAAGGTAAAACAATGGAAAATGTAAACAGTATAAAAATAGTTTCCTATAATGTCCGAGGATTAAATTCCCCAGGGAAAAGAAATATAATACTCCGAGAATTAGAAAAAAGAACAAAGCGGAAATAATCTTCCTACAGGAAACTCATATAACTCAAAACTCAAACATTAAAATTTACTCAAAAAATATACCAACGTGGTATCAAGGAGATTCACCAATAAGAAGGGCCAAAGGTGTCGCCATCGGAATACGGAAAAATGTAAATTTTTTAATAGATCAAAGAAAAACAGACCCGGAGGGTCGTTATCTTTTCATTGTAGGCTCCATACAGGGGATAAAATACACATTTGCCAATGTTTATTGTCCTAACAAAAACCCTAAAAAATACTTGATAGATATAATAAAAATACTAATGGAATTTAAACAAGGCAAATTAATATTGGCGGGAGATTTTAACTTTAGCATGGATAATGAAATGGACAGCACCTCCATAGTAAGGGACAGAGAAATAAAACAACAAAAGAAACTAAAAAGAATACTATACGAACAGCAACTAACTGATCCCTGGAGAATCCAGCACCCCAGCACAAAGGATTACACATATTACTCAGCAGTACATAACAGCTACTCCAGATTGGACTATATCATGGTTGAACACAGGAACCTGGAGGACATAGAAGAAACAGGGGGCGTGGTCGACCACGCCCCCTAAAACGTCACAGTCCCAGCATGCCCAGGGAGTGTGACATCATATGGGGGCGGGGTCTCCGCCTATATAAGTCACAATGCAGCCCTCAGAGACCAGTCCAGCCGGAGAGAGCGTCGTGTCAACATCTGGGGGAAGAGAAGACAAGCCAAGAAGCCAAGAAGCCCAGAAGTCCGGACCTCCACTGGCAATAGAGCTACCTGAAGACAGCGTAGGGGCCAGCCGAAGACCTGGGACACCGGGAGAAGAGGCCGGAGAGCGGAGAAGAACCAACCGGACGCCGGGAGAAGATGAACCGGAGGGACCCCCGAAGACGGAAGAAGACCCCCCCGGAGCTGTTTAATAAATTATTTTAAAAACCTGCGTTGTGTTTTATTATTGACACTTTTTACCTAGGTGAATGGGTAGGGGTACCATGTACCCCATACTCATTCACATAGGGTGGGGGGCCGGGATCTGGGGGCCCTCTTATTAGAGGGGGCTCCCGGATTCCGATAAGCCCCCCGCCCGCAGACCCCGACAACCAACGGCCAGGCTTGTCGGGAAGAGGCCCTTGTCCTCATCAACATGGGGACAAGGTGCTTTGTGGTGGGGGGGCACCGCAAGGCGCCCCCTCCCCCAAAGCACCCCCCCATGTTGAGGGCATGCGGCCTGGTACGGTTCAGGAGGGGGGGGGCGCTCGCTTGTCCCCACCCCCTTTCCTGACCGGCCGGGCTGCGTGCTCGGATCGGGGTCTGGTATGGATTTTGGGGGGACCCCCACGCCGGTTTTTCGGCGTAGGGGGGTTCTCCTTAAAGTTCCATACCAGACCTAAGGGCCTGGGATGCCCCCCGCGCTCGCCGCAATGGGGAAATTTGTTTTTCCTATTGCAGCGAGCGCGAGATGCAGTAACCTGCTCCTCCGTCGTATCTGGTCCTTCGGACCAGCATACAGACGAACGGGCTTTCCGTCAGGAACTGAGTCCGGCGGAGTTACGACGTAAAGATTTGAAGCAGGCTTCAAATCTAAAGTACGTCGGATTTCCGACCGAAACGGTCCGTCGGAAGTCCGATGGAGACCACACACGGTCGGATTGTCCGCCGGACTTGGTCCGGCGGCGTCCGGCGGACTTTTGCAGGTGAAAAGTCCGACCGTGTGTACGCCCCATAACAGGTATGATCAATGGTGTGCAGAGCCCATTGCATTAGGGCAGGGTTTCTCAAATCCAGTCCTCAAGGCGCCCCAACAGGTCATGTTTTCAGGATTTCCATTATTTCGCACAGGTGATTTGATCAGTTTCACTGCCTTAGTAATTACCACAGCTGTTTCATCTGAGGGAAATCCTGAAAACATGACCTGTTGGGGCGCCTTGAGGACTGGAGTTGAGAAACACTGCATTAGGGTGTGCACCCCAAAGCTCAAACACACATGCATGTGTGTGTGTCTAATATATATATGGCCCTGGCACATTGATATCCCTGCCAGCACAGTGAAAGGGAAGTGCATAAACACTTCTCTTATGGCAGAACCAGTAAGATGGAGCTCTTTCCCATCTCCCCGCTGCTACACAGAGTGATAATGCTAATGCACACTAGGTGAGTAGGAGTGAGAATTACATATTCCACAATAAATATCCAACCTGAGCAGTTAATTTGAGCTTCCTATTAATAAGATTCCTTCAGTTTCCTGTTATGATAAATGTTATATTTGTTAACACATTAAATTAGAATTACAGCCTCTATATATATATATATATATATATATATATATATATATATATATATATATATATATATATATATATATATATATATATATATATATATATATATATATATATATATATATGTGTTTTGCAGAACTTAATTAAAAGTGCATTTGTACTTACAGTTTTCTGCACAAATATGTGTTGATCCTGCCAGTGAAGACTACCTAAGTAGGCTTCCTGTAATGGGGAAGGCAGTTTCCTGTGATGGGGTGGCAATGATGCTGCACTCCAGAAATCATAGCAGAGTTGCTACTCTCATGCAGGCTGTGCTTGTTTGCACTAGAACTAGCTTGAGTATGATGAGGTCAGTTTATACATCTATCTATTGTATAAACTGACATCATCATACTCAAGTACTATTGTGAGCATCACATGTGATATATACTGTATATATAGGCACTAATGTTACTATTGTGACCTTTACAAATATGTCATATTATATTATGATATGGTATATGTATTATTTGCACGTATTGATATATACTGTAATCATGTATGTCTTATGTATTCAGGCATGACATATCCATGGACGGACTTCGCTTGACATGTTGTTGCCCCCCCCCTTTTTAGCCCGCAGCATCAGTTTGCCTAGATATATGGTCAATTATTCCACTGTGATGTGTTGCTCTACTCAGGATCGATTGCCCCAGGGTGAGTCCATGCATGTTTTTCATTGGCACTATGTCCCCTGGCACGGGTAGGCCCCACATCTCCGGATAGTGGGGCCTTATATAGGGCTCTTGGCGATCCATCTGATCCGCCGTTCGCGCATGCGCGATACGGCTGATCTATGGACCGGCCTTCACTGAGCCCTCCTCTCCCGTGTCGGCGGCGTCGCGTCGTCTGACGTCATTGCGTCCTATGACGCGTTGTCTCTGGACGCCGCTGTGCCGAGGGAACAGCCTTCGGCGCACATCATCTCCTCTGCTGACACTGATCAGCTGAGGGGTTAGTGACACGGAATCTCGTCCCACCCCCCCACTGTATCGTCATCCCTTCCGCTGACACTGTTCAGCTGAGATAACTGATGATGCCGAATGGTGTCCGCCCCCCAATGCATTGATACAACATACCAGCAATATACATTCCCCGCCCAGCATAGGCGGGGTTTTCCCTACTCAGCTGTCTTTTAAACCTCCAGGTACAGACACACTTCTGTGCTGCACACCTAGACTGCACGTCTAGGAGGAGGTCGTTGTCCTTTCTGACAGTCTGATAATCCTAAAGTAAGTACTAGATTTTACCACAATAACATGGCAAATTTTTACAGGCAATTTTTTCAGGCAATATTGACATCCCTATTTATTTGCCATGCTAATAGCTAGATAGATATATGTATATACTGGGGTGATAACCACTGATCCACTTTGCAAACACACTTGTTTAAGTGGATTGGGCATATCATAGAGCGAACCCCATACAGGTTAGCCCACTGTTACCTCCCTATACCTCCCTTGCTACACCATTGTACATATCTGTATAGTTATATTACATCTCCACGATTGAATTCTAGCATTATAGGAGGGCCTAGGTAGATGTTTATATATTCATAGACGCATGTAGACTCATGTATACTCATTGCACAATAGCCATTTTTATGCGTTGTGTACTCTGTCCACCAATTTACTTTTTGATACTTATATCATATTATATTTATATTTAGGGCTGTACATTCCCCTCTTCCTTCTCTTGCTGTCAAGCTGGGCTCCTCCACATCTTCTTCCTGTCTCAAAGGACCAGGGTGGACCTCAGGAGCTGTGTCCTCAGCCGATGTGGAAGGAAGCATTGAGATGGGCGTGGTCTGACAAAAAACGCAGGCTGTGGTAGTACCACAGCCTGGGGACATATATGTCATCTGCTGCTGCTCCCGATCTCTGGGAATCCATGACCTTCTTGAGCTCCCTATTATATGTACTACGCAGGCTACCAATTTTGGCCTTCAAATAATTGATGTCTGCCGTGGGATACACAGGCTTCACCAATTCCAACAGTTTCTCCATCGCTGCCTCCCTCTTGATTTTGTTTGAATAATCCCTACTTTTAACTTGCCATAGACATGGCAGCTCCCGGTATTGTTGGATAAATTCTGGTAAAAAATCAGGGGTTGAGAATTTATCCACCATTTTGACTGCAAGACACAACACAAGACAAACCCTAATGTCAGGCTACATTCTCAGAATTTGGTCCCAATATAGGCCTCAATCTATAAGCAGTATAGGCCACTAACCACTGATGCCCAAATTTACAATTGTACCTTAGTTTAAACGGTCCTTTGTGCGATTCCGATCTTACATACTCCACTCACAGATCGCTCCTACGGCCTTTACATCGACCACGCTTTATCCTTTATACACACTGCGTATGCGTCAAACTCCACCCCTGTCCTTCTTTCTAGTGTATTCCTTGCCTCTTTTCTTTCGAGGCAGTGGGAGAGCAAATGGTGGCGAGACAGCAGGTGTGTGCTGAGAGCAGCAATGAGGAAGGCCGGAGCAAGAAACGTCCAGATCCAGGAGGAGATATAAGGCCTCACATATGTCTTTTGAAGAATTGGTGGAGATGGTGGATATCTTATTGAGGACAGACTATGATTGGAATCATGAACCTTACAGAAACCCAAATGTCAGAAAGGCCAAGATCATGGCTAAAGTCTGCACTAGGGATGAGCCAAACACCCCCCTGTTCGGTTCGCACCAGAACATGCGAACAGGAAAAAAGTTCGCTCGAACACGCGAACACCGTTAAAGTCTATGGGACACGAACATGAATAATCAAAAGTGCTAATTTTAAAGGCTTATATGCAAGTTATTGTCATAAAAAGTGTTTGGGGACCTGGGTCCTGCCCCAGGGGACATGGATCAATGCAAAAAAAGTTTTAAAAACGGCCGTTTTTTCAGGAGCAGTGATTTTAATAATGCTTAAAGTCAAACAATAAAAGTGTAATATCCCTTTAAATTTCGTACCTGGGGGGTGTCTATAGTATGCCTGTAAAGGGGCGCATGTTTCCCGTGTTTAGAACAGTCTGACAGCAAAATGACATTTCGAAGGAAAAAACTCATTTAAAACTACCCGCGGCTATTGCATTGCCGTCAATACACACAGAAGTTCATTGATAAAAACGGCATGGGAATTCCCCACAGGGAAACCCCGAACCAAAATTAAAAAAAAAAAAAATGAAGTGGGAGTCCCCCTAAATTCCATACCAGACCCTTCACGCATGCATGGAGGGAGGCTCCCGCTGTGTGACGGCGTCTCCTCATCTGACGGTTCTTAAATAACGGGGGGCGGGGCCACCCGGTGACCCCGCCCCCTCTGACGCACGGGACATGACGGGACTTCCCTGTGGCATTCCCCGTGACGTCACAGGGAAGTCCCGTCAAGTCACTGTGCGTCGGAGGGGGGCGGGGTCACCGGGTGGCCCCGCCCCCCGTTATTTAAGAACCGTCAGATGAGGAGACGCCGTCACACAGCGGGAGCCTCCCTCCATGCATGGATGCGGAGTGGGCCGGAGAAGAAAATTAAGAAGAGAAACAGAGAAGAAGAGAAGAAGGAAGAAGAGATGAAGAAGAAGAAGAAGATGAAGAGAAGAGCGGGAGCCTCCCCCCCAATGCCATGGGTGCGGAGCGGCCCGAGGAGAAGAAGATAGAAGACGCCGCGGAGGAGATGCTGGACGAAAACGCCGGAGGAAGAACCAGAAGAGCCAGAAGAACCAGAAGAAGAAGAAGATGAAGGAAGAAAGAAGAAGCATTTAAATAAAGGAATTGTCAAAAACTGTCTCTTGTCATTTTTAACTATTTTGACACTTTTTTAGTGAAATGGTAGGGGTAAGTACCCCCTTACCATTTCACACAGGGGGGGGCGGGATCTGGGGGTCCCCTTGTTAAAGGGGGCTTCCAGATTCCAATAAGCCCCCCGCCCACAGACCCCCACAACCACCGGCCACGGTTGTGGGGATGAGGCCCTTGTCCTCATCAACATGGGGACAAGGTGTTTTGGGGGGCTACCTCAAAGCACCCTCCCAATGTTGAGGGCATGTGGCCTGGTACGGTTCAGGAGGGGGGGGGCGCACTCTCGTCCCCCCCTCTTTTCCTGCGGCCTGCCAGGTTGCGTGCTCGGATAAGGGTCTGGTATGGATTTTTGGGGGAACCCCACGCCGTTTTTTTTTTTTTTTTTGGCGCGGGGTTCCCCTTAAAATCCATACCAGACCTGAAGGGTCTGGTATGGAATTTAGGGGGAACCCCACGTCATTTTTTTTTTTAATTTTGGCCGGGGTTCCCCTTAATATGCATACCAGACCTGAAGGGCCTGGTATGGAATTTAGGGGGACTCCCACTTCATTTTTTTTTTTTTTTTTTTTTGGTTCGGGGTTTCCCTGTGGGGAATTCCCATGCCGTTTTTATCAATGAACTTCTATGTGTATTGACGGCAATGCAATAGCCGCGGGTAGTTTTAAATGAGTTTTTTCCTTCAAAATGTCATTTTGCTGTCAGGCTGTTCTAAACACGGGAAACATGCGCCCCTTTACAGGCATACTATAGACACCCCCCAGGTACGAAATTTAAAGGGATATTACACTTTTATTGTTTGATTTTAAGCATTATTAAAATCACTGCTCCTGAAAAAACGGCCGTTTTTAAAACTTTTTTTTGCATTGATCCATGTCCCCTGGGGCAGGACCCAGGTCCCCAAACACTTTTTATGACAATACCATGCATATAAGCCTTTAAAATTAGCACTTTTGATTTCTCCCATAGACTTTTAAAGGGTGTTCCGCGGCATTCGAATTTGCCGCGAACACCTCAAATTGTTCGGTGTTCGGCAAACTTGCGAACAGCCAATGTTCGAGTCGAACATGAGTTCGACTCGAACTCGAAGCTCATCCCTAGTCTGCACAGGACTTTTGGGGTACGAAGATCCAAGGATCAGTTGAGGAAACGCTAGTCAGACCTTAAATTGAGAGAGGAAGATCAGTATAGATAGATCAGGAAAGTGCTGCAAAAAAAGTAAGTACGGTATTTGACGTGTGTTACTATTATTTTTACTTTTGTGCTGGTCCATGTTCTTTCTTTACTGTTGTACAGTAAAGAAAGTAAAATGCCAAGTTTTATGTTTGTGGACACAGGAATCATTTGCGGGACATTAAACATCTTTTGTTCGACCACTAATACTTCGTTTTTGGGAGATGCAGGTTAAATACATTTGTTCAGTCCTGCACTAATCCTTGCACTGAACAGAAAATTATATTTAAGTGATAGTGCTAATCAAGTACAGTGCTAAAATAAATGCACTAAGGCGTAAAACGCGACTACTAGTGATGATAAAAACAAAAATTGTAAATAGTATGTGACCAATCCTACATAAAAAACAATTGCTAGATATATTTTATGTAGGATTGGTCACATACTATTTATAATTTTTGTTTTTATCATCGCTAGTAGTCGCGTTTTACACCTTAGTGCATTTATTTTAGCACTGTACTTGATTAGCACTATCACTTTGATAGAATTTTCTGTTCAGTGCTAGGATTAGCGCAGCACCACCTCAATATTGCATTCATTGGTAAGCAGGGTCTGGTTGTACCCTATCTAGTCCACACACCCTGAAGATGTTGATGCTGATGTGCAGGAAGCACTGGGTGAAGTTTTCAAAATGGTGTTGACCACAGGTCAGTGTCTGAGACCACAGCTTCAAGTAATAGATGGATGCCTGCATATCTATAATACAGGGTGTGTTTTTTTTATTTTTAGGTGATGTAGATGTTGTGGAAGAACACAATTACTTCAGTAGTGCAAGTGCACAAATCATTATCAGTGAGCTCATGGTTTGCAATCGTGATTTGGAGAAAATTAAAGAAAACATCCATGATGTACAAAACAGACTTAACAACATCATCGATATTTTAGGGAGAATCTAAAAAACAAACATGTTTTACTGTTGTCATTATGTTGTACGTGTTTGTACAGTTTTAAATGGATTACATTTGTGTGGCTTCATGCCCAGATGTCTACCTGAAGTTGAAAAAAGTATTGCAGGAACTACTTTCACAAATTGTTGTTGCGCCGCTAAATCAGTGTCGCACCGATTGGAACAGTGCCATTGCCTCAAATAGGCTGAAACTTGTCATGCGATTTGAGCTATCAAATCGCATGACAAATCGCTCCAATGTGAATCTAGGCTTTATAGTGTCTGAGGTCAGTGTTTAGTCACTCCACTTCTTTAGGTACACCACCAGGTCCTGTTTTCATTATTTTGCGCATTTTAAAAACGAATGTGTGAATTACTAACTTCAAAAATGACATCATCACCTGTGCCAAAACCAAAAAATATAAAAAACATGGCCTAGAAATGCATCTGGAGAAGGAGAGTTGTGAAACACTGCCCTAAGTAATGTTTTAATTGTAATCCTTATGTGTTTTTATGAATCGCAAAGCCAAATTTTGAAGATGCACACAAATTGGGACTCAAAATTTGGATTTCCCTCATGATCCCATGCCTAAAATGTGCGTCTTTCCCTACATCTATTTTGCTAAAGCTCCAAAACACACAGTGTGTCAACATGTGCTATCTCCCATCACAGGATATCAATGTACGTGTTTTGTGGGTGCAACCCCTTCCTCCAAACTAAAGTAGGTGAGAGGAAGGGGTTGCACGCCCGAAACACGTCCATTGATCCCACATAGGGATGAGCCGAACACCCCCGGGTTCGGTTCGCACCAGAACTTGCGAACAGACCAAAACTTTGCACGAACGTTAGAACCCCATTGAAGTCTATGGGACTCGAACGTTCGAAATCAAAACTGCTTATTTTAAAGGCTAATTTGCATGGTATTGTCCTAAAAAGAGTTTGGGGACCTGGGTCCTGCCCCAGGGGACATGTATCAATGCAAAAAAAAGTTTTAAAAACGGCCTTTTTCGGGAGCAGTGATTTTAATAATGCTTAAAGTCAAGCAATAAAGTGTAATATTCCTTTAAATTTCGTACCTGGGGGTGTCTATAGTATGCCTGTAAAGGGGTGCATGTTTCCCGTGTTTAGAACAGTCTGACAGCAAAATGACATTTCAAAGGAAAAAAAGTCATTTAAAACTACTCGCGGCTATTAACGAATTGCCGGTCTGACAATACACATAAAAGTTCATTGATAAAAACTGCATGGGAATTCCCCACAGGGGAACCCCGTGCCAAAATTTTAAAAAAAATGACGTAGGGGTCCCCCTCAAAATTCATACCAGACCCTTCAGGTCTGGTATGGATTTTAAGGGGAACCCCGCGCCAAAATTTAAAAAAAAATTGGCGTGGGGTCCCCCCAAAAATCCATACCAGACCCTTATCCGAGCACACAACCTGGCAGGCCGCAGGAAAAGAGGGGGGGATGAGAGAGCGCCCCCCCTCCTGAACCATACCAGGCCGCATGCCCTCAACATTGGGAGGGTGCTTTGGGGTAGCCCCCCAAAACACCTTGTCCCCATGTTGATGAGGACAAGGGCCTCATCCCCACAACCCTTGGCTGGTGGTTGTGGGGGTCTGCGAGCAGGGGGCTTAGCGGAATCTGGAAGCCCCCTTTAACAAGGGGACCCCCAGATCCCAGCCCCCCCTCTGTGAAATGGTAAGGGGGTACAAAAGTACCCCTACCATTTCACAAAATAACTGTCAAAAATGTTAAAAATGACAAGAGACAGTTTTTGACAATTCCTTTATTTAAATGCTTCTTTCTTTCCATCTTCTATCTTCTTTCTTCTTTCTTCTATCTTCCTTCGGTTTCTTCCTCCATCTTCTTCTTCCTCCGATCCTCTGCTTCTTTCTCCGGTGTTCTCGTCCCGCATCTCCCTCCACGGCATCTTCTTCTCTTCATCTTCTTCTCTTCATCTTCTTATCTGCATCTTCTTCTCTTCATCTTCTTTTCGGGCCGCTCCGCATCCATGATTGGATAGAAGGCTCCCGCTGTGTGACGCTTCTCTCTTCATCTTTTTCTCTCATCTTCTTGTCTTCATCTTCTTGTCTTCATCTTCTTTTCGGGCCACTCCGCATCCATGATGGCATGGAGGGAGGCTCCCGCTGTGTGACGCTTCTTGTCTTCTGACTGTTCTTATATAATGGAGGGCGGGGCCACCCGGTGACTACACCCCTGAAACATTTCCATTGATCCCCCATGATGGGAGCGAGCACATGTTGACACACTGGGGCTTATTTCAAAAAGGCAAAATCACTTTGCACTACAAGTGCAATGTAAGTGCACTTGTAGTGAAATGTGGATTGGCCTTTCTGAAATAAGCCCCAGTGTGTCAACATGTGCTAGCTCCCATCATGGGGGATCAATGGAAATGTTTCAGGGGTGCAATCCCTTCCTCTTGCCTACTTCAGTTTGGAGGAAGGGGTTTCACCCACAAAACGTGTATATTGATATCCCGTGATGGGAGATAGCACATGTTGACACACTGTGTTTTGGGGCTTCAGTAAATAACCTGTTTGTACCTACACACATTTTCGACAGGGGATCATAAGGGACATTTAACAGTTATGCCTCTACGTGTATGTGGCTTCAAATTTTGGCTTTTGGAGGGTGAGATCACCCCATCTGAGGAAGGCAACATCAACACAGTTTGGAGATACTAATGTCTCACATGGCCTTCACTTTAGCAAAGTCAAACTTTGTAAGTTCCTGAGTTGGGGATGTGTATGTTATGTTTTTAAATATGCCTGTTTAGCCCCACAAAAGGCTAAATAATGTCAAACATACATGTTATACACCATGATGTTGATTTGTTCAAAAACCTTTTATAATGCACATGTGAATGTGCTTATACTAAATGTTTTATACTAAACAATGTGTGGCTTCTTATTTCAATGCTTAATACCAGTGTATTTGTTAAGTTGGTGTAGTTACAGTGACAATGTGCTGTAAAATGTGCCAAACTCAGGCAATTTTAGGGACTCCAAGCAATTAATTCAAGGAGTTGAAAAGGCTGAATATTTTTATCATTAATGCATTACATACATTAACAACAATAACATTGTTAATTAGCTGAACAAGAGATTGTCACCTCATGCAGCAAATAAGTTACATTTGCACTATTTAAGAAAATGGCCAAATTTAAAAGGCCATTTGAAAACTGATAAGAAACACAAGCAGTAATTCAAAAGAAATATGAGTTTCATATAAAAAAAATAGTATACATCAGCCAAATTTTGCTGTAAAGCCACTGCCCCTCTACTCACAAAGTACTCCAGATACTTTTGGCAGACTTCTCTGGCAGTTTGGGAGGGCAACCCAGCATGGCCACTTTCCAGAGCTGTCAGCTCTGTGGATTCAGCTGGGCCGGACACAGCAAAGTCCACCTCAGTCGAAACTGAGGCAAGATAGCTGCCTGCATTCCTCCTTAAATAATTGTGAGGAATGCAGCAGAACAACACCACATGATTAAGTTTGTATTCTGCCAGGTTGATCCCAGTAAGAAAAAGCCAGAACCGACGCGACATGATGCCAAACGCATTATCGACATCCCTTCAGGCACGAGACAGCCGATAGTTGAAAATCCTCTGCTCTGGGTTCAGGTTCCTCATAGGAAATGGCCTCATGAGATGTTCCCCCCAGAGCAAAGGCCTCATCCGCAACAAACACGAAGTTGAGGCCCTCCACATTCTCCTCAGGAGGTGGCAAATGCAAGGTGCCATTTTGTAGCCGATGGTAGAATTCTGTCTGGGCTATCACTCCCCCGTCTGAGTTTCGGCCGTTCTTCCCAACGCCAAGGTAGAGAAATTCATAATTGGCCGACACCACTGCTAACATCACGATACTACAAAAGCCCTTGTAATTAAAATAATAAGAGCCGAGTTGGGTGGTGGGACAATCCGCACATGCTTCCCATTAATAGCACCACCACAATTAGGAAAATCCCACTGATGGTGGAATTGGGAAGCCACAGTCTGCCATTCCTGTGGGTTTGAGTCAAACAAGAAAAAAATAGGTACTTTTGCACATAACATTGCAAGCAGATTAGACACAAACATGGGCCAGCACAAAGGGACATTAGAAAAGAAGACACCAATAGCAGATCATTTCAATCAAATAATATATTTATTTGGCATACTTAATTAATGGCCATGGTGTTATCCAAGAGGTAACATGATAATAACTCAAAATTAAAATTAAATATAAATACTTAAACAAAATGTCATGGTGTCCATCCAGACAATGCTGTACGACTACTCCCCCGCTGAACAACACCATGACTTATTCAGGAAATTAGGGAGAGTGGGTGGGATTCGCGGTCTGTCCTGACAGTCTGTGAGAGATGGTCCTCAGCTCTCTTTTATCAGCTTCTTCCGTGTGGGCTTTACGCCCACCCAATTTGACCAATAGACTGCTCGATCGTTCTGACCAATCCCATGGCTTTTGCTACTCAGGGATACTGCTGCAGCCAATGGCAACCTGCAAATAAATTACAAGCAGAAGAAATCTGCAGCCCCCCTTCTGCGCTATCCCATGAGGGCCCAGCATATTGCTATGACCTTTCATGGGCCAGCACAAAGGGACAGTAGAAAGGAAGACACCAACAACAGATAATTTCAAACAAATAATATATTTATTTGGCATATTTAATTAATGGCCACGGTGTTATCCAAGGGGTAACCTGATAACAACTCAAAATTAAAATGAAATATGAATATTTAAACAAAATTTCACGGTGCCCATCCAGACAATGCTGGACGACTACTCCCCACCAGCTGAAGCCAGAAGAGAAGATACTGGCTGAGGCCCCCCCCCCCAAACACCGTGGCTGTTTCTATCAAATTTTCCAGGCCCATATAAAAAATGTCCAGACCTATTGCAGATAAATTAACCAAATCAGGGCAAAATAAACCCAGAACCAAACCTTCCAATTCCGTGTGGCGAAATGAAATTCCACCAGACGTGACTAGAACGCTATGAATGGTCTTATTAAGGCATCTTCTTATCCTATCTACGTAAAATAAACTACCATAGGGAGACCATATGGGCCTAAGTATCATCTCAGAGAATGCCAAAATGGCACATGGGAACATAAGCTTAATGGAGATAAGGTATCTCTTTATTTTGCAGAGCAGATCCCATGTCCTGACCTTCCCAATATCATTACCCCCCACATGAATAATTAAAATTTGGGGGGGTGGGGCAGATATCTGACAAGTAAATAAAATGTTTTCTAAGGTTCCTCCACCTTAATGGTGTACAGTAGGGGGCGCTAGAGACCTGAAAAAACATATGTATCTGCCAATAGATACACACACTAGCTAAATCAACCACAGTGAATTAAATAGTGCTGTTTGTGCTGAACTAAAATTATAACAAACACATAGTTTATAATACAAATAAATATAAAGAATGCAGTGAAAAGTAATAAAATCAACAAAATTCTTAGTGCAAGTGAAATAAATAAAATCGTGATGTTTGATAGTCCCAATCCATTAAAAAGATCAGAGCACAACAGTTGAAACCAACATCAAAGCAGACACATGGATCCTCAAAGATGCAACAATTCTTGCGATGATATAAAGATTCCGTCACCCAAGAGGAAAAAACACCTGAAGATAATAGATATCTGCTTACCAGATACCAATGACTTCTTTAACTAAAAAGAAAGTCATTAGTGCTTGTACAGGATTGTGCCTGTTCACATGAAGGCTGGAAGGCTGGATGGTACTTTAGGCATAGATCCCTCCCGTCCCATTCATTCAGGATAGGAAATGTGAGAAACAAAAGGGAATCTTCATAGCGTAAAACCGTTTAATATATAAAATTAGAGAACAATAAAATAGCCAATTGGCCTCTTACATTAATCGGTGCCTACCCGGCACTGGGACTGCTCGCATGTCAGGGTGAGTGGAGTCAGTAACCCTTCGCATCACATCGCACATTCGGCGTGCGTTCCACCCCGTGCGTCTAGCTAACCAGCTGATCCGGAAGTAGGTGGGACGAATCTGGACATGTGACCACGTACCGCTCCGACGTACGTTTCGTTTGTGAACGTCTTCAGGGAAGCGTACATTGGTCACTAAGCAACTAGTTTATATAGGGAATGAGGGCGGGTAAATTGGTAAAGATACTCCGCCTTTGTGTCAATAAAGTTTATTTGCTGAGCATTGTGCACAAACCAGCCAGGGGAAAACTCCCCCTGGTGGTTATATGTCACAGTGCTCCAGGCAAAGAGAAAAAATTCCTTAGTATTACATACCATATCTGTAAATCAATAAAATGGCAGAAAAACAGTAGGAGATGGTAAATTATTAAATAATTACTACATAAACAATCACATTATTAATGATAATTAACCTAATTCGTTGGAAAGGACTAAAATTAATCCCATCATTCAGAGCAGTCTCAGTCTCGGTTTCACAATAGCTGGTAAGTGATAAGCACATTTGAACATTCTCCATTGAAACCACAATAATAAATTGCTTTAATTTTAATTTATGTTGAAAATCTTAAACTATACTTTATTGTAAAAAAATGATAACCACCTAACAAGTGACATCAAGGTTCAAAAAATGCATACTGATAAGATTGTGATTAATCATTTGTTAAAAAACAATTGAGGTCTATGTCTATGTTCATCCCATACGGTTGCATACTCTGTAGCTTGTAGAGCCAATATGTTTCATTTTTGGACACTGTCCTTTTCATATGAGTACCCCTCCAGTCCCTTGCTACTTTATCAATCCCATAAAACGTACATAGTGATGGATCACTGTTATGGTACATTTTAAAGTGTCTGGAGACACTATGATTGGGGTAGCCATTTTTTATATTAGCAAGATGTTCACTAATTCTTACTTTGAGTTGACGTGTGGTTCTGCCCACGTACTGTAAGGAACATGGACATTCCAATACATAAGTCACGTGGTCAGAATCACACGTAATTAATGGTTTAATATTAAACTGTTGCTGGGTGACCACAGAATTAAAATGGGATTTCTTTTTCTTGGAGCCCGGTTTCCTTGTTATTTTGCATGCATTGCACCTAGTGCAGTAGTGGAATCCAGATCCATCCAAAAACGTAGATGGTTTCCTGGGTGGGTCCGGTACATTGGGGGCTAGTCGATTCCTGAGAGTAGGGGCCCTACGGTATATGAATTTTGGTTTCTTTGGTAAAGAGGACTGTAAATCTTTGTCTTTTAACAGAATTGGCCAGAATTTCTTGAAAATACCCTCCACTGTTCTATATTGTCGATGGAAGCCTGACAAAAATGCGCATTCATCTTTGTATTCTTTTTTTGGTTTAGGAACCAGCAAAGTTTGTCTGTCCATATTTGACACCTGAATTACCAGTTTCTCCAAAACATGGGCTGGGTAGCCCTTTTCCAGGAATCTGGCGGTAAGGGTATCTGCTTGTGCAAAAAAATCTTTATCATTTTTACAATTGCGCCGTATGCGCATGTACTGCCCTTTGGGTACAGCCCCAATCCATTGCGGGTGGTGGCAACTGTGTGTAGGGACATAGGCGTTGCGGTCGGTTTCCTTAAAAAATGTTTTTGTGCTTATAGTGGAACCCTGTTTGAAAAGTGTTAAATCCAAATAGTTTACTGTTGTTAGGTGAAGATCTGCTGTGAATCTAAGATTGTATTCATTATGATTCATACTATCCATAAATTCACCAAAACTTTCCTTAGTTCCCTCCCACAAAATGATGACATCATCTATGTACCTTTTGTACAACAGAAGTGATTTAGGTCTGTTATTAAAAATGGTTTCTGACTCCCATTTACTTAATGTGATATTCGCCACACTTGGTGCATAACGGGCTCCCATGGCAACTCCACCTATTTGATTGTAATACTCATTAAGCGCCCAAAAATAGTTATTCCCCATAGCCATAGATAGTCCTTCCAATAAAAATTTAATTTGCGATTGTTTTAGGGTGGACTTATTTGTGAAGGCCCACCTCACTGCTTCCAACACATCTGTCTGCCGTAGGTTGGTATACAGTGACTCGATGTCTATTGTCACTATTAAAGTTTGGTCAGTGACTACCATGGATTGTAGCAAGGTGATGAGCTCCCTGCTGTCTTTGAGATAGGATTGGCTCTGTGGGACGAGAGGCTGGAGGAAGGTGTCTAGATATTCCCCCACCCTCGAGTACAGAGAGCCAATCCCACTCACTATTGGGCGGCCTGGTGGATTCTCCTTATTTTTGTGTATTTTCGGCACAATATATAATACCGGAATTCTGGGTGTAGTCAGGTCAAGGTAATCTGCTTCCTTCTGATTTAAGATTTTTTTATTCATTCCTTTACTGATCCATGTTGATAGTTCCTTTTTTAATTTTGTGGTAGGGTTGGATTTAAGTAACTTATATGTTGTAGTATCCCTCAGTAATCTTTGCAGTTCTTTATTGTAATTTTCTTTGGTTAGTATCACCAGCCCTCCCCCCTTGTCTGCGGGTCTTACCACTATCTGTTTGTTTTCTTCCAATTTTTTAATGCCTTCCCATATTTTTTGGTTATTTTGTTGTTTAGATGTTTCTATTAGGCGTACCTCATCCTGGACCATGTTCCTAAACACTTCTATGTATTGGTTTGAACCTTTCTTAGGATTAAAAACAGAGTTGTTTTTCAGAGTACTATGTACAAATGGGTCCTCAGTCTCTTTAATAGTGGAGTTGGTTTTATGGCCTGAAAAATGTTTCCTTATATTTAATTTTCTTATATATTTTTCAATGTCTATAAACAAGTTGAATTTGTCTATGTTTTTGTTTGGTGCAAATTTCAGTCCCTGTGATAAGACTTCCAATTCTGACTCAGAAAACTCTAAATTGGTTAAATTATACAGCCCGGATTTTAGCTGTTTCTCTTCCTTTTTCTTTCGCCCTCTGCCCCTTCTTCCTCTCTTTCTGCTTGCTCTGAATAGCCATGTTGGGGGTTGGTTGGGATTCTGTATGGCTCTTTCCAGTCCCTCCATTCCCCCCCTCCTTGTGGTGGATAACTGTTGTATCCTGGTCTACCCCTGAAATTGCCCCTTTGGTATCCCCTCGGGGGTCTATAGGGATATTGATTACGATTATGGGTATAATAGCCATAATCAGGGGGTCTGTATTCTGTGGGGGCAGGTCTGTTGTAATTTTGTCCCCTATAGGGGGATTGGTAGACTGGTGGGTAGGTATGGGGATGAGACTTGATTGTATTATTTTGGCTATAGCTTTCTTTTTTGTGGGCCCTCTGGGGTGTACCCGGATCCCTTTTCATATTTGGTGCCAGATTGGCTACCGTATTGTGCACTTCAATCTCCCTTTCTGCCAATGAGTCCTGGGGAGGACTTGTTTGTAAATTGTCCTGCCATTTGTATACCTTATTTTCTTGGTAGTCCTTAATATCTCTAAAATATTTTTTAAGTTTTTTATCCTTAATTTCCCCATCATACTTGGCTAAATGGGTACTCAGTTCCTTAGCCTTATCTATATATTCTTGAGAGGACATAAATGGTTCCATAGTTGTCCTGAGTTCTTTGATTTTAGATTCCAAGACAACTTTTTTGGCTTCCCGCCTTCTAACCATCATTTGCATTAATTTCTGTTCACAGGCGTTGAAGAATTGGTACCACTCATCAAGTAGTCTCAAATCCTCAACCCCGTCATTCGGACTGACATCCCATCTTAAACTCCTGGGGGTTAGATTTTTGCCTATGTACATCTCCAGGGATGCAATATCCCACCACAGCCTTATTTGTTTTTCAGTGTCATATTTAAGTTGTTTGAATCCTTTCTCAAGGTCCACACTGGTACTAGGTGTTTGGTGGAAAATTTCTTCCACATTAAACTTTCTAGTTTGCATAAAATTAAATATATCCATGGCTGCGTAAAGTGAACAAGCTCAAAACCAGAAAAATTGAGCCGAAGTGATAAATAGACAGTACTTTCGCGCCTGTGGTAATAAATATAGAAAAATGAATATGGTAAGTGTAAAAAACACACAAAAAAACTCAAAAAGTCACAAATACAAGCTGCTCCCCTTAATTTGAATGAAACAATCAAATAAGTAATGGTGTACAGTAGGGGGCGCTAGAGACCTGAAAAAACATATGTATCTGGCAATAGATACACACACTAGCTAAATCAACCACAGTGAATTAAATAGTGCTGTTTGTGCTGAACTAAAATTATAACAAACACATAGTTTATAATACAAATAAATATAAAGAATGCAGTGAAAAGTAATAAAATCAACAAAATTCTTAGTGCAAGTGAAATAAATAAAATCGTGATGTTTGATAGTCCCAATCCATTGAAAAGATCAGAGCACAACAGTTGAAACCAACATCAAAGCAGACACATGGATCCTCAAAGATGCAACAATTCTTGCGATGATATAAAGATTCCGTCACCCAAGAGGAAAAAACACCTGAAGATAATAGATATCTGCTTACCAGATACCAATGACTTCTTTAACTAAAAAGAAAGTCATTAGTGCTTGTACAGGATTGTGCCTGTTCACATGAAGGCTGGAAGGCTGGATGGTACTTTAGGCATAGATCCCTCCCGTCCCATTCATTCAGGATAGGAAATGTGAGAAACAAAAGGGAATCTTCATAGCGTAAAACCGTTTAATATATAAAATTAAAGAACAATAAAATAGCCAATTGGCCTCTTACATTAATCGGTGCCTACCCGGCACTGGGACTGCTCGCATGTCAGGGTGAGTGGAGTCAGTAACCCTTCGCATCACATCGCACATGATGGGATGTCAGTCCGAATGACGGGGTTGAGGATTTGAGACTACTTGATGAGTGGTTGTTCACTTTACGCAGCCATGGATATATTTAATTTTATGCAAACTAGAAAGTTTAATGTGGAAGAAATTTTCCACCAAACACCTAGTACCAGTGTGGACCTTGAGAAAGGATTCAAACAACTTAAATATGACACTGAAAAACAAAGGCTGTGGTGGGATATTGCATCCCTGGAGATGTACATAGGCAAAAATCTAACCCCCAGGAGTTTAAGATGGGATGTCAGTCCGAATGACGGGGTTGAGGATTTGAGACTACTTGATGAGTGGTACCAATTCTTCAACGCCTGTGAACAGAAATTAATGCAAATGATGGTTAGAAGGCGGGAAGCCAAAAAAGTTGTCTTGGAATCTAAAATCAAAGAACTCAGGACAACTATGGAACCATTTATGTCCTCTCAAGAATATATAGATAAGGCTAAGGAACTGAGTACCCATTTAGCCAAGTATGATGGGGAAATTAAGGATAAAAAACTTAAAAAATATTTTAGAGATATTAAGGACTACCAAGAAAATAAGGTATACAAATGGCAGGACAATTTACAAACAAGTCCTCCCCAGGACTCATTGGCAGAAAGGGAGATTGAAGTGCACAATACGGTAGCCAATCTGGCACCAAATATGAAAAGGGATCCGGGTACACCCCAGAGGGCCCACAAAAAAGAAAGCTATAGCCAAAATAATACAATCAAGTCTCATCCCCATACCTACCCACCAGTCTACCAATCCCCCTATAGGGGACAAAATTACAACAGACCTGCCCCCACAGAATACAGACCCCCTGATTATGGCTATTATACCCATAATCGTAATCAATATCCCTATAGACCCCCGAGGGGATACCAAAGGGGCAATTTCAGGGGTAGACCAGGATACAACAGTTATCCACCACAAGGAGGGGGGGAATGGAGGGACTGGAAAGAGCCATACAGAATCCCAACCAACCCCCAACATGGCTATTCAGAGCAAGCAGAAAGAGAGGAAGAAGGGGCAGAGGGCGAAAGAAAAAGGAAGAGAAACAGCTAATATCCGGGCTGTATAATTTAACCAATTTAGAGTTTTCTGAGTCAGAATTGGAAGTCTTATCACAGGGACTGAAATTTGCACCAAACAAAAACATAGACAAATTCAACTTGTTTATAGACATTGAAAAATATATAAGAAAATTAAATATAAGGAAACATTTTTCAGGCCATAAAACCAACTCCACTATTAAAGAGACTGAGGACCCATTTGTACATAGTACTCTGAAAAACAATTCTGTTTTTAATCCTAAGAAAGGTTCAAACCAATACATAGAAGTGTTTAGGAACATGGTCCAGGATGAGGTACGCCTAATAGAAACATCTAAACAACAAAATAACCAAAAAATATGGGAAGGCATTAAAAAATTGGAAGAAAACAAACAGATAGTGGTAAGACCCGCAGACAAGGGGGGAGGGCTGGTGATACTAACCAAAGAAAATTACAATAAAGAACTGCAAAGATTACTGAGGGATACTACAACATATAAGTTACTTAAATCCAACCCTACCACAAAATTAAAAAAGGAACTATCAACATGGATCAGTAAAGGAATGAATAAAAAAATCTTAAATCAGAAGGAAGCAGATTACCTTGACCTGACTACACCCAGAATTCCGGTATTATATATTGTGCCGAAAATACACAAAAATAAGGAGAATCCACCAGGCCGCCCAATAGTGAGTGGGATTGGCTCTCTGTACTCGAGGGTGGGGGAATATCTAGACACCTTCCTCCAGCCTCTCGTCCCACAGAGCCAATCCTATCTCAAAGACAGCAGGGAGCTCATCACCTTGCTACAATCCGTGGTAGTCACTGACCAAACTTTAATAGTGACAATAGATATCGAGTCACTGTATACCAACCTACGGCAGACAGATGTGTTGGAAGCAGTGAGGTGGGCCTTCACAAATAAGTCCACCCTAAAACAATCGCAAATTAAATTTTTATTGGAAGGACTATCTATGGCTATGGGGAATAACTATTTTTGGGCGCTTAATGAGTATTACAATCAAATAGGTGGAGTTGCCATGGGAGCCCGTTATGCACCAAGTGTGGCGAATATCACATTAAATAAATGGGAGTCAGAAACCATTTTTAATAACAGACCTAAATCACTTCTGTTGTACAAAAGGTACATAGATGATGTCATCATTTTGTGGGAGGGAACTAAGGAAAGTTTTGGTGAATTTATGGATAGTATGAATCATAATGAATACAATCTTAGATTCACAGCAGATCTTCACCTAACAACAGTAAACTATTTGGATTTAACACTTTTCAAACAGGGTTCCACTATAAGCACAAAAACATTTTTTAAGGAAACCGACCGCAACGCCTATGTCCCTACACACAGTTGCCACCACCCGCAATGGATTGGGGCTGTACCCAAAGGGCAGTACATGCGCATACGGCACAATTGTAAAAATGATAAAGATTTTTTTGCACAAGCAGATACCCTTACCGCCAGATTCCTGGAAAAGGGCTACCCAGCCCATGTTTTGGAGAAACTGGTAATTCAGGTGTCAAATATGGACAGACAAACTTTGCTGGTTCCTAAACCAAAAAAAGAATACATAGATGAATGCGCATTTTTGTCAGGCTTCCATCGACAATATAGAACAGTGGAGGGTATTTTCAAGAAATTCTGGCCAATTCTGTTAAAAGACAAAGATTTACAGTCCTCTTTACCAAAGAAACCAAAATTCATATACCGTAGGGCCCCTACTCTCAGGAATCGACTAGCCCCCAATGTACCGGACCCACCCAGGAAACCATCTACGTTTTTGGATGGATCTGGATTCCACTACTGCACTAGGTGCAATGCATGCAAAATAACAAGGAAACCGGGCTCCAAGAAAAAGAAATCCCAATTTAATTCTGTGGTCACCCAGCAACAGTTTAATATAAAACCATTAATTACGTGTGATTCTGACCACGTGACTTATGTATTGGAATGTCCATGTTCCTTACAGTACGTGGGCAGAACCACACGTCAACTCAAAGTAAGAATTAGTGAACATCTTGCTAATATAAAAAATGGCTACCCCAATCATAGTGTCTCCAGACACTTTAAAATGTACCATAACAGTGATCCATCACTATGTACGTTTTATGGGATTGATAAAGTAGCAAGGGACTGGAGGGGTACTCATATGAAAAGGACAGTGTCCAAAAATGAAACATATTGGCTCTACAAGCTACAGAGTATGCAACCGTATGGGATGAACATAGACATAGACCTCAATTGTTTTTAACAAATGATTAATCACAATCTTATCAGTATGCATTTTTTGAACCTTGATGTCACTGGTTACGTGGTTATCATTTTTTTACAATAAAGTATAGTTTAAGATTTTCAACATAAATTAAAATTAAAACAATTTATTATTGTGGTTTCAATGGAGAATGTTCAAATGTGCTTATCACTTACCAGCTATTGTGAAACCGAGACTGAGACTGCTCTGAATGACGGGATTAATTTTAGTCCTTTCCAACGAATTAGGTTAATTATCATTAATAATGTGATTGTTTATGTAGTAATTATTTAATAATTTACCATCTCCTACTGTTTTTCTGCCATTTTATTGATTTACAGATATGGTATGTAATACTAAGGAATTTTTTCTCTTTGCCTGGAGCACTGTGACATATAACCACCAGGGGGAGTTTTCCCCTGGCTGGTTTGTGCACAATGCTCAGCAAATAAACTTTATTGACACAAAGGCGGAGTATCTTTACCAATTTACCCGCCCTCATTCCCTATATAAACTAGTTGCTTAGTGACCAATGTACGCTTCCCTGAAGACGTTCACAAACGAAACGTACGTCGGAGCGGTACGTGGTCACATGTCCAGATTCGTCCCACCTACTTCCGGATCAGCTGGTTAGCTAGACGCACGGGGTGGAACGCACGCCGAATGTGCGATGTGATGCGAAGGGTTACTGACTCCACTCACCCTGACATGCGAGCAGTCCCAGTGCCGGGTAGGCACCGATTAATGTAAGAGGCCAATTGGCTATTTTATTGTTCTCTAATTTTATATATTAAACGGTTTTACGCTATGAAGATTACCTTTTGTTTCTCACATTTCCTATCCTGAATGAATGGGACGGGAGGGATCTATGCCTAAAGTACCATCCAGCCTTCCAGCCTTCATGTGAACAGGCACAATCCTGTACAAGCACTAATGACTTTCTTTTTAGTTAAAGAAGTCATTGGTATCTGGTAAGCAGATATCTATTATCTTCAGGTGTTTTTTCCTCTTGGGTGACGGAATCTTTATATCATCGCAAGAATTGTTGCATCTTTGAGGATCCATGTGTCTGCTTTGATGTTGGTTTCAACTGTTGTGCTCTGATCTTTTCAATGGATTGGGACTATCAAACATCACGATTTTATTTATTTCACTTGCACTAAGAATTTTGTTGATTTTATTACTTTTCACTGCATTCTTTATATTTATTTGTATTATAAACTATGTGTTTGTTATAATTTTAGTTCAGCACAAACAGCACTATTTAATTCACTGTGGTTGATTTAGCTAGTGTGTGTATCTATTGCCAGATACATATGTTTTTTCAGGTCTCTAGCGCCCCCTACTGTACACCATTACTTATTTGATTGTTTCATTCAAATTAAGGGGAGCAGCTTGTATTTGTGACTTTTTGAGTTTTTTTGTGTGTTTTTTACACTTACCATATTCATTTTTCTATATTTATTACCACAGGCGCGAAAGTACTGTCTATTTATCACTTCGGCTCAATTTTTCTGGTTTTGAGCTTGTTCACTTTACGCAGCCATGGATATATTTAATTTTATGCAAACTAGAAAGTTTAATGTGGAAGAAATTTTCCACCAAACACCTAGTACCAGTGTGGACCTTGAGAAAGGATTCAAACAACTTAAATATGACACTGAAAAACAAATAAGGCTGTGGTGGGATATTGCATCCCTGGAGATGTACATAGGCAAAAATCTAACCCCCAGGAGTTTAAGATGGGATGTCAGTCCGAATGACGGGGTTGAGGATTTGAGACTACTTGATGAGTGGTACCAATTCTTCAACGCCTGTGAACAGAAATTAATGCAAATGATGGTTAGAAGGCGGGAAGCCAAAAAAGTTGTCTTGGAATCTAAAATCAAAGAACTCAGGACAACTATGGAACCATTTATGTCCTCTCAAGAATATATAGATAAGGCTAAGGAACTGAGTACCCATTTAGCCAAGTATGATGGGGAAATTAAGGATAAAAAACTTAAAAAATATTTTAGAGATATTAAGGACTACCAAGAAAATAAGGTATACAAATGGCAGGACAATTTACAAACAAGTCCTCCCCAGGACTCATTGGCAGAAAGGGAGATTGAAGTGCACAATACGGTAGCCAATCTGGCACCAAATATGAAAAGGGATCCGGGTACACCCCAGAGGGCCCACAAAAAAGAAAGCTATAGCCAAAATAATACAATCAAGTCTCATCCCCATACCTACCCACCAGTCTACCAATCCCCCTATAGGGGACAAAATTACAACAGACCTGCCCCCACAGAATACAGACCCCCTGATTATGGCTATTATACCCATAATCGTAATCAATATCCCTATAGACCCCCGAGGGGATACCAAAGGGGCAATTTCAGGGGTAGACCAGGATACAACAGTTATCCACCACAAGGATGGGGGGAATGGAGGGACTGGAAAGAGCCATACAGAATCCCAACCAACCCCCAACATGGCTATTCAGAGCAAGCAGAAAGAGAGGAAGAAGGGGCAGAGGGCGAAAGAAAAAGGAAGAGAAACAGCTAAAATCCGGGCTGTATAATTGAACCAATTTAGAGTTTTCTGAGTCAGAATTGGAAGTCTTATCACAGGGACTGAAATTTACACCAAACAAAAACATAGACAAATTCAACTTGTTTATAGACATTGAAAAATATATAAGAAAATTAAATATAAGGAAACATTTTTCAGGCCATAAAACCAACTCCACTATTAAAGAGACTGAGGACCCATTTGTACATAGTACTCTGAAAAACAACTCTGTTTTTAATCCTAAGAAAGGTTCAAACCAATACATAGAAGTGTTTAGGAACATGGTCCAGGATGAGGTACGCCTAATAGAAACATCTAAACAACAAAATAACCAAAAAATATGGGAAGGCATTAAAAAATTGGAAGAAAACAAACAGATAGTGGTAAGACCCGCAGACAAGGGGGGAGGGCTGGTGATACTAACCAAAGAAAATTACAATAAAGAACTGCAAAGATTACTGAGGGATACTACAACATATAAGTTACTTAAATCCAACCCTACCACAAAATTAAAAAAGGAACTATCAACATGGATCAGTAAAGGAATGAATAAAAAAATCTTAAATCAGAAGGAAGCAGATTACCTTGACCTGACTACACCCAGAATTCCGGTATTATATATTGTGCCGAAAATACACAAAAATAAGGAGAATCCACCAGGCCGCCCAATAGTGAGTGGGATTGGCTCTCTGTACTCGAGGGTGGGGGAATATCTAGACACCTTCCTCCAGCCTCTCGTCCCACAGAGCCAATCCTATCTCAAAGACAGCAGGGAGCTCATCACCTTGCTACAATCCGTGGTAGTCACTGACCAAACTTTAATAGTGACAATAGACATCGAGTCACTGTATACCAACCTACGGCAGACAGATGTGTTGGAAGCAGTGAGGTGGGCCTTCACAAATAAGTCCACCCTAAAACAATCGCAAATTAAATTTTTATTGGAAGGACTATCTATGGCTATGGGGAATAACTATTTTTGGGCGCTTAATGAGTATTACAATCAAATAGGTGGAGTTGCCATGGGAGCCCGTTATGCACCAAGTGTGGCGAATATCACATTAAATAAATGGGAGTCAGAAACCATTTTTAATAACAGACCTAAATCACTTCTGTTGTACAAAAGGTACATAGATGATGTCATCATTTTGTGGGAGGGAACTAAGGAAAGTTTTGGTGAATTTATGGATAGTATGAATCATAATGAATACAATCTTAGATTCACAGCAGATCTTCACCTAACAACAGTAAACTATTTGGATTTAACACTTTTCAAACAGGGTTCCACTATAAGCCCAAAACATTTTTTTAAGGAAACCGACCGCAACGCCTATGTCCCTACACACAGTTGCCACCACCCGCAATGGATTGGGGCTGTACCCAAAGGGCAGTACATGCGCATACGGCGCAATTGTAAAAATGATAAAGATTTTTTTGCACAAGCAGATACCCTTACCGCCAGATTCCTGGAAAAGGGCTACCCAGCCCATGTTTTGGAGAAACTGGTAATTCAGGTGTCAAATATGGACAGACAAACTTTGCTGGTTCCTAAACCAAAAAAAGAATACAAAGATGAATGCGCATTTTTGTCAGGCTTCCATCGACAATATAGAACAGTGGAGGGTATTTTCAAGAAATTCTGGCCAATTCTGTTAAAAGACAAAGATTTACAGTCCTCTTTACCAAAGAAACCAAAATTCATATACCGTAGGGCCCCTACTCTCAGGAATCGACTAGCCCCCAATGTACCGGACCCACCCAGGAAACCATCTACGTTTTTGGATGGATCTGGATTCCACTACTGCACTAGGTGCAATGCATGCAAAATAACAAGGAAACCGGGCTCCAAGAAAAAGAAATCCCAATTTAATTCTGTGGTCACCCAGCAACAGTTTAATATTAAACCATTAATTACGTGTGATTCTGACCACGTGACTTATGTATTGGAATGTCCATGTTCCTTACAGTACGTGGGCAGAACCACACGTCAACTCAAAGTAAGAATTAGTGAACATCTTGCTAATATAAAAAATGGCTACCCCAATCATAGTGCCTCCAGACACTTTAAAATGTACCATAACAGTGATCCATCACTATGTACGTTTTATGGGATTGATAAAGTAGCAAGGGACTGGAGGGGTACTCATATGAAAAGGACAGTGTCCAAAAATGAAACATATTGGCTCTACAAGCTACAGAGTATGCAACCGTATGGGATGAACATAGACATAGACCTCAATTGTTTTTTAACAAATGATTAATCACAATCTTATCAGTATGCATTTTTTGAACCTTGATGTCACTGGTTACGTGGTTATCATTTTTTTACAATAAAGTATAGTTTAAGATTTTCAACATAAATTAAAATTAAAACAATTTATTATTGTGGTTTCAATGGAGAATGTTCAAATGTGCTTATCACTTACCAGCTATTGTGAAACCGAGACTGAGACTGCTCTGAATGATGGGATTAATTTTAGTCCTTTCCAACGAATTAGGTTAATTATCATTAATAATGTGATTGTTTATGTAGTAATTATTTAATAATTTACCATCTCCTACTGTTTTTCTGCCATTTTATTGATTTACAGATATGGTATGTAATACTAAGGAATTTTTTCTCTTTGCCTGGAGCACTGTGACATATAACCACCAGGGGGAGTTTTCCCCTGGCTGGTTTGTGCACAATGCTCAGCAAATAAACTTTATTGACACAAAGGCGGAGTATCTTTACCAATTTACCCGCCCTCATTCCCTATATAAACTAGTTGCTTAGTGACCAATGTACGCTTCCCTGAAGACGTTCATAAACGAAACGTACGTCGGAGCGGTACGTGGTCACATGTCCAGATTCGTCCCACCTACTTCCGGATCAGCTGGTTAGCTAGACGCACGGGGTGGAACGCACGCCGAATGTGCGATGTGATGCGAAGGGTTACTGACTCCACTCACCCTGACATGCGAGCAGTCCCAGTGCCGGGTAGGCACCGATTAATGTAAGAGGCCAATTGGCTATTTTATTGTTCTCTAATTTTATATATTAAACGGTTTTACGCTATGAAGATTCCCTTTTGTTTCTCACATTTCCTATCCTGAATGAATGGGACGGGAGGGATCTATGCCTAAAGTACCATCCAGCCTTCCAGCCTTCATGTGAACAGGCACAATCCTGTACAAGCACTAATGACTTTCTTTTTAGTTAAAGAAGTCATTGGTATCTGGTAAGCAGATATCTATTATCTTCAGGTGTTTTTTCCTCTTGGGTGACGGAATCTTTATATCATCGCAAGAATTGTTGCATCTTTGAGGATCCATGTGTCTGCTTTGATGTTGGTTTCAACTGTTGTGCTCTGATCTTTTCAATGGATTGGGACTATCAAACATCACGATTTTATTTATTTCACTTGCACTAAGAATTTTGTTGATTTTATTACTTTTCACTGCATTCTTTATATTTATTTGTATTATAAACTATGTGTTTGTTATAATTTTAGTTCAGCACAAACAGCACTATTTAATTCACTGTGGTTGATTTAGCTAGTGTGTGTATCTATTGCCAGATACATATGTTTTTTCAGGTCTCTAGCGCCCCCTACTGTACACCATTACTTATTTGATTGTTTCATTCAAATTAAGGGGAGCAGCTTGTATTTGTGACTTTTTGAGTTTTTTTGTGTGTTTTTTACACTTACCATATTCATTTTTCTATATTTATTACCACAGGCGCGAAAGTACTGTCTATTTATCCTCCACCTTAAACCCCTAATGCCCGACCAGAAAACTGAAATTTGTTTAGCATGCAGACCTGTATTAGCTGAGTAGGTTCTAGTTCTGGCATGTTTAGCAGCCCAGAAAATGTAGGAATGTCCTACTATCCAGATATTGGTGTTGGGAAAATCTGAAAGATAAAAAATTATACTAGTAGATCGGGGCGGATAAAGATTTCATACCTATCACTGCCCCAATGGTCTAGTCTTTTCAAAACCTCTTCAGAGAAACCCAGAGAATCAGCTGTAGTAGCCAATCCTAAATGAATGGGATGAAAAACAAAAGCCCGAAAGATTCAAGCATTTCAAACAGGAAGCCCGATCCTAAGGGCTCTGAAAAAGGCAATGGAAAAGGAAGCTCTGAAAAGCAAGAGCTCAAATTCTGAAAAGCAAACCGTCTTCAAAATCTCAAGAAGATCTCCTAATAGTGTAACTGATATGGGACGCCAATTATCTTGAGTAGGTTTGGATCTCCGAAAACCTTTCATTACCTGACTAACCTGAAAAAAGGAAGTTAACGAAGGCAAGCCTGCAAATTTCAGAAAAAATGACACACCTGGTAGAATCTTTTGCACTGAGGCAGGACTGAGTTTTGATTGAATCAAGTTGGACACGAACGCCAGAGAGACATAGGCATTTACCTCCAAAATATCCAAGCTCATCTGCTGACAAAATGAACACCATCTAGACCAGCAAAGACAATAGTCCATCCATGTCTTCCTTGCCACTGAGTTTTTAAGGTTAGCCATTATCAGTTCCAAATTAAGCCCCAGAGGAAATCTGGGCAAGGTGCACCACATCGATCTGCCAATGGAGCCAACTTCCGAAACTTCGTGAACTGCAAATGAGATAAAGCGTCAGCTATATTATCATGAATTCCTGCTATGTGTTCCGCTCTCAGCCAGATATTAAAACGCATGCAGTGCAAAACTAGAAAACGCAGCAATTTAATAACTGGTTCAGATTTCAGTGACAATCTATTGATAGCAAAGAAAACACCCCTGTTGTCCGTATGCACCAGAACTCTGCGGTTCATGAACTGGGCCTTCCAAACCACTATGGATACTTTGACTGGGAATAACTCCAAGAGAACAAGGTTCTATAAAATGTCCTGATGCAACCAATCTGAACGCCACTCAGTGGTGCACCAATGGCCGTTCATAAATGCACTGAAGCCCGAAGAGCCCGCAGCATCTGTGAAGAATTGTAACTGATAGTCACTGATGAAATCTTGCTGCCATATGGTTGAACCATTAAAATTACTAAAAGGGAATCCCAGACTTTCAGATCATCTATAATGCTTTTAGATATACGAACATGGGCATATGGATTCTTAATACCTCTGATAGCCAAAGAAAATCTATGTGAAAATACCCTGGCCATAGGAATAACCCTGGCTGCGAAAGCAAATAAACCCAATAATGACTGAACTTTTTTCAGTAGTATTTTCCTATTTTGACAGGAAGAGTGAAATCAGTGATCTCATCTTCTGTAATTTATCTGTGGGTAACCTAAACTCCATTAATGCTGAGTCAACTGTGATCCCCAAAAATTTTATAGTGGTGGAAGGAAGAACGGTCTTTTCATGTGCAAGCGAAACCCCAAAGTATTCACACATGCCAAAAAATACATTTAAAGATTTGTAGTAAGAATTAGAGCCCGGGGCCGACAAACAAAAAATCATCTAAATAGTTCAAAAACCCTCCAAAAGGATAGAGTGCTGACAAAACCCAATGTAAAAATTTGGAAAAGGTTTTAAAAAAAAAACAGGATAAAGAAAACCCCATAGGCATACATCTGTCAAAATAGAATTGACCTTGAAATTGGAAACCCAATGAATCAAAACCTTGAGGGTGAATTGGGAGCAAACGAAATGCCGATTTGATATCCGTCTTCACCATCAAAGCTCTACGACCATACTCCCTTAGATGACAAGAGCTTCATCGAATGAGGAATAGGATACCGGAGCTTCAACATCCGAAACCTCATCATTCTGGGAAGAGTCCAATGGGTAGGAAAGATGGTGTATCAAACGAAAACTACCAGGGAGAGCCTAAAATTGGGAAATGGAGGTTGAAAAATAGGAACAAGCTATCCTACAATCTACAATTTCTTTAGATAATTTCTTCTGAACCACATCAGCATGTATATAGGCCGAATGCAAATTCTTGACCATAGTACAACCCAATCCGTTGAAAGAGGGAACTAAAAAAACATCTCTTAAACCTTCAATTACTAGAGCTGCCATCCTGCGATATGGATATAGTTCTAACCAGGGGAGCATTCTTAGTAGGCTCACTGGGGTCGATGCTTTTCCCACTAGAGTCCCTGGGAACTGACTGGAAAGAGGCTGTGGAAGATCTCCGAAAGCACCTATTGGCCGAATGGTTCCCATTACAGTAAGAGGACTTGTGCCTATATCTGCAATTGGAGAGGAATTTGCATTGTCCTTCATTTAAGGCAAAACAAAATCCCTTCCGAAATGAAGTCTGCGGATTAGCCACTATCCTTGGGGTGAAAATGTGGCTATTGTGGTAACATGAGATTCAGCCACAGGCCTATATACTTAGAACCCCAAGTTAACCAGTAGCTGCCCGCCCACTGTCAGATGATGGCGGGACAAGGCAGCTCTCGTTCTGGGCAGACGTCATATGACGTGACCGCCTTTCCGAGCCACTAGGGGGCGACGGCAGCGCGCGCGCACCCACCAAATCACTGGGGACCGGATGCGTGTGCCCGGCGGCCGCGATGTCCGTCGGGCACCTGCGATTGCCCAGCAACCGAGCAGGACCGTGCATCTGTGTATGTAAACACAGATCCACGTCCTGTCAGAGAGGAGAGGAGACCGATGTGTGTCTCTTGTACATAGGGACACCGATCGGTCACCTCCCCCAGTCAGTCCCCTCCCCCCACAGTTAGAATCACCTCCCTAGGACACACATTAACCCCTCGATCACCCCCTAGCGTTAACCCCTTCCCTGCCAGTCACATTTACACAGTAATCAATGCATTTTTATAGCACGGATCGCTGTATAAATGTGAATGGTCCCAAAAATGTTTCATAAGTGTCCGATATGTCCGCTGCAATATCGCAGTCATGATAAAAATTGCAGATCGCCGCCATGACTAGTAAAAAAAAAAAAATAATAAAAATGCTATAAATCAATCCCCTATTTTGTAGACGCTATAACTTTTGCGCAAACCAATCAATATACACTTATTGCGATTTTTTTACCAAAAGTATGTAGAAGAATACGTATCGGCCTAAACTGAGGAAAAAGATTGTTTTAAAAAAAAAAAAATGGATGTTTATTATAGCAAAAAGTAAAAAAATATTGTGTTTTTTCAAACTTGTCCCTCTTCTTTTGTTTATAGCGCAATAAATAAAAACTGCAGAGGTGATCAAATACCACTTAAAGAAAGCTCTATTTGTGGGAAAAGATGATAAAAATGTAATTTGGGTACAGTGTAACATGACCGCGCAATTGTCATTAAAAGTGCGACAGCGCTGAAAGCTGAAAAATGGCTTGGGCAGGAAGGGGGTGAAAGTGCCCTGTATTGAGGTGGTTAAAGAGGGGTGGACTGACAATTTTTGATGAAAATTCTCATCATAGGTATACCATGCTGTACCCCCAAAATGACGAGAAGCTTCTGCAATTATGTCCAAATGCTGGAATAAGCCTGAGCATTTACCTGGAAAGCGTTCTCCCATGACAGCCGCATAAATGCAAAAGGCCTGTAACCAGTTCTGGAAAGTTTTGGGAATAGCTCTCCTCCTATGCCCGCTCCCCAGTCTGTTTGTCAGATTTAGCTAAAAATTCTTTTGATGCAGGTAATAATGACAATATGTCAATAAATTCACCTTTCCAGATTTTGTCTTTTACTTACTTAGCTAGGTGAAAACCTAAAGGTGACACGTCACAAGGCATTGCCTCTTTAAAAGAAGATTCGCCAATCATAGCCACTGGGTGTCTTAGAGGCAGGGAGTGATTATCTTGTATAGAAAAATCAATGGGCATTCTAGTGTGGAATGACATTCCATTAGCCGCAATATCATCCTGAATAGCAGAATCAGTGAAACCCTGCCATACATTACCAATGTCTGTTAATGAATTGTCAGAATTAACTTTCACTTGTGCACCATAAGAATGTGCCCCTGTAATAGCTGTAGTATTAGTAGACATATCCAAAGCACCAGGAACCTGTGAACCTACAAATTCAGTATTATCAGCATCACATGACTGTGCCCCTTTAAATTGCTGTAACACATTAGATAAAGATGCAATTAATATAGATAGATCAGAAACATTATTACTAGAACAGGTCTCACCACCAAAAATCCCTGCTGCATGCCCACTGCTAGCCGCCACAAGGGCAGGCTGAGTAGCGCTGTGTGCCTTATTTTAGGTGCACTCTGCAGCTCAGCACTGCCAGCTCCCTCCTTGGCTCTCGTCTGTGTCGTAGCAGCATTTCTCTGCTTCTTCTTCTTTCTTCCTGGCTGTTGCCGAGTCCTGCTCCTGGCCTCGGCTGTCTCTTCATTAGCCTCTGCTAGTGCTGCCCTGACAGGCAGAGCCGCGCTCCGTTCCTCCTCCAGACAGCGCAGTAACCATTCTTCACCTCCCTCACCTTTGGCTCTTTCTATCAGGCGGCATAGGAGGCTCTCACGTGAATGAAGCGAATGGCGCTTCATTGCACAGAGCACTGCAGTCGCGATCCGGTCCTAACGGTCTGTGTGAGATGGTCCTCAGCTCCCTTTTATCACCTTCTTCCATGCAGGCTTTACGCCCGCCCAATTAGACCAGTGGACTGCTCAATCGTTCTGACCAATCCCATGGCTGTTGCTGCCCAGGGATACCACTGCAGCCAATGGCAACCTGCAAATAAATAACAAGCAGAAGAAATCTGCAGCCCCCCCTTTGCGCTATCCCATGAGGGCCCAGCATATTGCTATGACCTTTCATTCTTGACCAACATAGGTATAACATTTATTGAAATTAGTATTTAAAGACAAAAGTATAAGGTCAACTTATCAGATTCTTCACCCCCTCTGGTTGCCCATTCTAAAAATTTTATGGTGGGGGGGATGGGTAGATGTTTTGGACAGGTAACCCTTTCCACTTCCATGAGAGCTGAATGCATAAATAATGTGTGTTACTTTGGTCAGCCCCTCCTTGCTTACACTATTGGCAGCCCACTGGACATGTAAAAAGCGTCATAAATAAAAAAATATGGATACACACTGTCCAAATTGAAGCACATTTTTACATTCATAAATTACCTACCAAGATAATAGGAGACAAAAACTTTCAACAGTACCATTTGAATGTATTCGGGCAGGCCCTTGCACTACATGCTTTGGTGATCCATAAATATGACCACAAAAGAGGTATAGTGTGTATGTGTTTGGCAAAGTCAGCAGATAGAGTATTGGTATCGGTTGACTTAGCATTGGGGGGGAGGGTTCCAAATGAGTTTGGGCCCCAAAAAAATAGCCTCTTGCACTCTGCCTGAATTTGAGGACAACAATAACATTTGTACACATTTTAGGGGGTGTTTAGGGTAAGCACAAAAATGTAGCTGACAAAATACATTGTTAAGTTACTAGGTTATGTGTGTATGGGCCCAGGATAGCATGCTGGGGAGTTTAGTGAAGGCAAATATGCATGAAGGACAAAAAAGGAGCAAAAAGCTTACAGCATGCATGAAGACAAAGAGGACATTCACAGCAATAATGGTAATTATGGAATGAAGAAATTAATATAATACATTAGCAAACATTAACCGATTCCCGACCGGCTCCTGTACATTTACGTCGGCAGAATGGCACGGCTGCGCAAAGTGACGTACCCATACGTTATTTTAAATTTGCCGCCGCATGCACGCACGCGCGCTGCCAGCGACGCGCTTGCCGCGAGCTCTGTGAGTCGGGTCGTGGGTCCCGCGGATTCGATCGCTGCGGGGATACCCGCGATCGCCTCACGGAGAGGACGAACGGGGAGATGCTGTTTACATCTGCCTAGTGACAGTGTCACTGGATCTCTGTTATAAAAGGGTAAATCCGCGCTTAGGACGGAGTAGGGGCTGCTGCCTATCTCTAATTAGTACCCCTAGGGGTCTAATTGTGCAATAGATAAGTGAAAGATGAGACCATAATCGGCGCTGCCCTCTATGCCGATTAATGGGTGCCAAGTGAGAAAAAATATATATAATAAATCCCAAAGTTCACACTGAGTCAAGATGACTACGATACATAAAAACTCCACCAGTTTCCAAAAGCGGCTTTTGAAAACGTCCTATGACGAAACGCGTAAGGCGGAGTCACGCTCACACGTCATACCCGGAAGTGGACGCTGGAACGCAAACTGGGACGCACGCTTGTATATCGCTGCTGGTTCCCTCCTTGCTTACAGCGCTGTTTTCATGTACATCTTGGCTTGCATTGTTTTGGACTGGACTTTGTTTAAGGAATAAAGAAATTGACATACTTCACGAAGGCAGCCCCTTGTGTTTCTCTTTTCTCTGGACTCCCGGAGTGTTTAACAGCTTAAGGTTGATTGCTGCTGGAGTAGAGTGGTTATGTCAGAGCGCACAGCTATCCCGGAACAGCTATAAGGACCGCACAAAACACAGGAGAAGGAAGCACCCTGGAAGTGAACATCTCTCGCCCTGAGGCACCCACTTTGTCGCTCGGTACCCCTGCAGGGGTGATTATCTCTGGTGAGTGGGGCAGCAGAGGGGGGCGAGCACTCCAAGTCACCTTATGAAATGATCGCACAGAAGTCACCATGGTGTAACCTTATTGGGTGAAAAAAACAGCATTCTTAGCCGAACTTTGTCTTTCCCCACCTGGTTAACAATATTTGTCCTGGATGCATCATATTTATGAATTTCTTATAAATTAACCCTACTATCTGTTATATACTAAAGTTATTTAATTACCCGTATATATTTTTTATAAACTGTGATTCACCATTGGGAGAGGTTTTAATATCATTTGTTTACACTTAAGGACAACTCACGTTCCGCATAAAAAGGACATATCACATTTCACGTTTTTAAACGTCTCACTGTCCCAATACTTTTGACTATTGGGGCCAAATATAGTTTTTTGTAAGTTTTCCTGCATACATACATGGAAGGGGACATGTAGACACTACACTGATTATACCTATTATATTTACTAACACAACACTTAGTGATTCTTATTACTGTCCCAATACTTTTGAATATTTTTTGGCGCCATTTTGTCCCAATACTTTTGAATGTTTGGAGTAAATAGTTATTTCTTTTCTACACTAATTTGTTTGCACTGTCTCACTTTAACCTTGTAAATTCAGGGATTATTTATCTTACCACTCAGGTATATTTCCACCTTGGATGACAATTTACCCCGCAGGGGGAATACATCTCATGTTAGCACTTTTTATTATTGGTGATTTTGTTAATCTGCTTATCCCTACATATATGGTTTATTTTTTTGGCCTAAACTATAGTAGGTTTTGATACTGGTGGAGTTTTTATGTATCGTAGTCATCTTGACTCAGTGTGAACTTTGGGATTTATTATATATATTTTTTCTCATTTGGCACCCATTAATTGGCATAGAGGGCAGCGCCGATTATGGTCTCATCTGTCACTGGATCTCTGCTCCCTGTCATCAGAGCAGAGATCAGTGTAGTGACACACACAGCCCCTCCCCCCTACAGTTAGAAAACACTCCCTAGTACTAATTTAACCCCTCCCCGCCCCCTAGTGGTTAACCCCTTCACTGCCAGTGTCATTTATACAGGAATCAATGCATTTTTATAGCACTGATTGCTGTATAAATGACAATGGTGACAAAAATGTGCCAAAAATGTCGGACATGTCCGCCATAACGTCGCAGTCACAATAAAAATCGCTGATCGCTGCCATTACTAGTAAAAAAAAAAATATTAATAAAAATGCCATAAAACTATCCCCTATTTTGTAAACGCTATAACTTTTGCACAAACAAATCAACAAACGCTTATTGCGATTTTTTTTACAAAAAATATGTAGAAGAATACGTATCGGCCTAAACTGGGGAAAAAAAATGTTTTTTTATATATTTTTTGGGGATATTTATAGCAAAATGTAAAAAATAATGCATTTTTTTCAAAATTGTCGCTCTTATTTTGTTTATAGCGCAAAAAAAAAAAATCGCAGAGATCATCAAATACCACCAAAAGAAATCTCTATTTGTGGGAAAAAAAGGACGTCAATTTTGTATTGGAGCCACGTCGCACGACCACGCAATTGTCAGTTAAATCGACGCAGTGCCGAATCGCAAAAAGGGCTCTGGTCAGGAAGGGGCTGGAGTGGTTAAATACAAAGAATGTGATGTAAAAGGCTAAAAATTACCTGAATATAGTCCTTCTGCAAGACTTGTATGATGGCAGAACAGGTCTCTGGAATAATGATTCCCAGAGCCTGGGGGGAGATCCCAGTTGTAAACTTGAGGTCCTGGAGACTTCTCCCCGTCGCCAAGTACCGCAAGGTGGTGACTAGGGATGAGCCGAACACCCCCCTGTTCGGTTCGCACCAGAACATGCGAACAGGAAAAAAGTTTGCTCGAACACGCGAACACCATTAAAGTCTATGGGACACGAACATGAATAATCAAAAGTGCTAATTTTAAAGGCTTATATGCAAGTTATTGTCATAAAAAGTGTTTGGGGACCCGGGTCCTGCCCCAGGGGACATGGATCAATGCAAAAAAACTTTTTAAAAACAGCTGTTTTTTCAGGAGCAGTGATTTTATAATGCTTAAAGTCAAACAATAAAAGTGTAATATCCCTTTAAATTTCGTACCTGGGGGGTGTCTATAGTATGCCTGTAAAGGGGCGCATGTTTCCCGTGTTTAGAACAGTCTGACAGCAAAATGACATTTCGAAGGAAAAATTCCATTGAAAACTACCCGCGGCTATTGCATTGCCGACAATACACATAGAAGTTCATTGATAAAAACGGCATGGGAATTCAACACAGGGAAACCCCGAACCAAAATGTAAAAAAAAATGACGTGGGAATCCCCTAAATTCCATACCAGGCCCTTCAGGTCTGGTATGGATATTAAGGGGAACCCCGGCCAAAATTTTAAAAAAAATGACGTGGGGTTCCCCCTAAATTCCATACCAGACCCTTCAGGTCTGGTATGGATTTTAAGGGGAACCCCGCGCCAAAAAAAAAAGAAAACGGCGTGGGGTCACCCCAAAAATCCATACCAGACCCTTATCCGAGCACGCAACCTGGCAGACCGCAGGAAAAGAGGGGGGGACGAGAGTGCGGCCCCCCCCTCCTGAACCGTACCAGGCCACATGCCCTCAACATTGGGAGGGTGCTTTGGGGTAGCCCCCCAAAACACCTTGTCCCCATGTTGATGAGGACAAGGGCCTCATCCCCACAACCCTGGCCGGTGGTTGTGGGGGTCTGCGGGCGGGGGGGCTTATCGGAATCTGGAAGCCCCCTTTAACAAGGGAACCCCCAGATCCCGCCCCCCCCCTGTGTGAAATGGTAAGGGGGTACTTACCCCTACCATTTCACTAAAAAACTGTCAAAAATGTTAAAAATGACAAGAGACAGTTTTTGACAATTCCTTTATTTAAATGCTTCTTCTTTCTTCTATCTTCCTTCATCTTCTTCTGGTTCTTCTGGCTCTTCTGGTTCTTCCTCCGGCGTTCTCGTCCAGCATCTCCTCCGCGGCGTCTTCTATCTTCTTCTCCTCGGGCCGCTCCGCATCCATGGCATGGGGGAAGGTTCCCGCTCTTCTCTTCATCTTCTTCTTCATCCTCTTCTCTTCTTCCTTCTTCTCTTCTTCATTTTCTTCTCCGGGCTGCTCCGCATCCATGCTGGCATGGAGGGAGGCTCCCACTGTGTGACGGCGTCTCCTCGTCTGACGGTTCTTTAATAACGGGGGGCGGGGCCACCTGGTGACCCCGCCCCCTCTGACACATGGGACATGACGGGACTTCCCTGTGGCATTCCCGTGATGTCACAGGGAAGTCCCGTCAAGTCACCGTGCATCAGAGTCCCCGCCCCCCGTTATTTAATAACCATCAGACGAGGAGACTCCCTCCATGCCAGCATGGGTGCGGAGCGGCCCGGAGAAGAAAATGAAGAAGAGAAGAAGGAAGAAGAGAAGAGGATGAAGAAGAAGATGAAGAGAAGAGCGGGAATTGGTGTAAAGTTGCATTGGAAGAGATCTGATAGGGAAGTTGGTAATACCTAGGTATGTTATTGATTTTTTTGCCCAAGTGAAGGAAATGTTTTTTTGGCAAGTGTTAACTGTGTCTGAAGGCAGGGATATATTAAGAGCATTTTATTTTGAATGATTAATTTTTAAATTAGAAAGCTCTTGGAATTTCTCTAGATCTTTGAGGAGATTTGGTAGGGAAATATGTGGCTCTGTTATAAAAAGAAGGAAGTCATCAGCAAAAGCCACTAGTTTGAATGCTTGGTCCTTAATGGTGATACCTCTATGGTTTGAGCGTATTTTATTCAGTAATGGCTCAAAGTTGAGGACAAATAGTAGTGGGGAAAGGAGACATCCCTGTCTGGTACCATTGTGGAGCAGAAAGGCGTTCGACAGGTGACCATTTACACAGACTTTCGCCGTAGGGGCTGAATAGAGTGCTCTTATGTATGCTCGTAGTTGAGATGGGATTCCGATGTGCGCAAGTACTGTGTCCATGTAGTCTCATGCCACCCTGCCGAACGACTTTTCTGCATCTAGGGAAAGAAAGAAACCCTGTTTTGCATTGGAGGTTAGCCAGTGATGAATGTTTAGTGCTTTAATTGTGTTATCCCTGTCTTCTCTGCCGGGAATGAATCCATCTTGGTCCAAAGATAATATGGAAGGGAGTAATGGTAGCAATCTGTTAGCTAATATTTTGGCATACATTTTTATGTCTACGTTAATAAGGGATATTGGGCGATAATTTGTAACTAGTGTAGTGTCTTTACCTTCTTTATGGAGCACTGCAATATGAGCTTCCAGAAGTTGAGGAGAGGGTTGTGTGTCTGATTGGAATGTGCAGAAAGCAGCCAGGAACCTATGTTTTAAGGCTTCCAAGAAGGACTTATAGTATTGGAGTGGTAAGCCATCTGGGCCCGGCACTTTACCAACCTTCATATCTTTTAAAGCTCTCTCAAATTCTTGTACTGAAAGGGGAGCAGCGAGTTTGCTTGATCTCTCAAGAGAGATAGGGGAGGGTCTGAATTTTTTAAGGAACTTTTGAATAAGTTTTGATCTTTCTTCAGAACCATAAGGGCACTTAGGGTTTGAGAGAATGTTGTATAGTGAGTTGTAGTATTGTCCGAATTGATTGGCTGTGTCTTCATTGGAGGAGTGTACTTTTCCTTTTTTGTCTTTAATGTGATGTAATGTAGTACTGACCTTTTTATTCTGTACTGCTTTTGCAAGAAGTCTTCCACTTTTATTCCCTTGCTCGTGATAAATTTTATGTCTAATGCCTTGTACACATGATCGGATTGTTCGTCAACAAAACCATGGAATTTTGTCCGAGGGGCTTTGGCTCAAACTTGTCTTGCATACACACGGCCACACAAATGTTGGCCAACAAATACGAACGTAGTGACGTACTAGACGTACTATGAGCCGATAAAAAGGAAGTTCACTAGTCATGCGCCATCCTTTGGGCTCCTTGCTGCTAATCTCGTGTTAGTAGAAGTTTGGTGAGTGTCGATTCACGCTTTTCAGCCTCGTGCATCAGCCACAGTTCATTTCTGTTTTTCAAGTTGTGGTTGTCAGTTCGATTCTGTTTTTCAGTGCGTTCTTTTTAGTCCTCTTCTGAATTGCAGTGCGTGCTTGTCAGGTCGTTTTTGATTTTCAGGTCGTGCTTGTCAGGTCCTTTCTGATTTTCAGTTCTTTCTTGTCAGTTTGTTTCTGAAGGCCGTTCGTCTACTAGCCATGTGGCGTTCTCGTCGGAAAGATCATGTTTTTGTTGGGCTTGGAGTTTTTGCTTTGACCCAATTCCAGTCCAGGAACAGGGGGAGGAGGAGTTATTGGACCAAGTATTGGTTGCTTAATAGTATCCAATTCTGTCATATGCCTTTGCTGCGGGAGCTCCAGTAGAATAATCCTGATGATTTCAGGAATTATCTCCATATGACGGACCCCTGCTTTCACTGTCTATTGGCTTTGCTTACCCCCTATATTAGTAAGCAGGACACATGCACGCTGCAAGCCATCACTCCCGAACAAAGGCTTGTCACCACTAGGGATGAGCTTCGAGTTCGAGTCGAACTCATGTTCGAGTCGAACATTGGCTGTTCGCGAGTTCGCCGAACAGCGAACAATTTGGGGTGTTCGCGGCAAATTCGAATGCCGCAGAACACCCTTTAAAAGTCTATGGGAGAAATCAAAAGTGCTAATTTTAAAGGCTTATATGCAAGTTATTGTCATAAAAAGTGTTTGGGGACCCGGGTCCTGCCCCAGGGGACATGGATCAATGCAAAAAAAAGTTTTAAAAACGGCCGTTTTTTCAGGAGCAGTGATTTTAATAATGCTTAAAGTCAAACAATAAAAGTGTAATATCCCTTTAAATTTTGCAGCTGGGGGGTGTCTATAGTATGCCTGTAAAGGGGCGCATGTTTCCCGTGTTTAGAACAGTCTGACAGCAAAATGACATTTCGAAGAAAAATCTCCATTTAAAACTACCCGCGGCTATTGCATTGCCGACAATACACATAGAAGTTCATTGATAAAAACGGCATGGGAATTCAACACAGGGAAACCCCGAACCAAAATTAAAAAAAAAAAAATGACGTGGGGTTCCCCCTAAATTCCATACCAGACCCTTCAGGTCTGGTATGGATTTTAAGGGGAACCCCGCGCCAAAAAAAAAAAAAAAAAACGGCTTGGGGTCCCCCCAATAATTTATATCAGACCATTATCCGAGCACGCAACCAGGCAGGCCACAGGAAAAGAAGGGGGGACGAGAGTGCACACCCCCCCTCCTGAACCGTACCAGGCCACATGCCCTCAACATTGTGAGGGTGCTTTGGGGTAGCCCCCAAAACACCTTATCCCCATGTTGATGAGGACAAGGGCCTCATCCCCGCAACCCTGGCCGGTGGTTGTGGGGGTCTGCGGGCGAGGGGGCTTATCGGAATATGGAAGCCCCCTTTAACAAGGGAACCCCCAGATCCCGGCCCCCCCCCTGTGTGAAATGGTAAGGGGGTACTTACCCCTACCATTTCACTAAAAAACTGTCAAAAATGTTAAAAATGACAAGAGACAGTTTTTGACAATTTCTTTATTTAAATGCTTCTTCTTTCTTCTATCTTCCTTCATCTTCTTCTTCTGGTTCTTCTGGCTCTTCTGGTTCTTCCTCCGGCGTTCTCGTCCAGCATCTCCTCCGCGGCGTCTTCTATCTTCTTCTCCTCGGGCCGCTCCGCACCCATGGCATGGGGGGAGGCTCCCGCTCTTCTCTTCATCTTCTTCTTCATCCTCTTCTCTTCTTCCTTCTTCTCTTCTTCTCTTCTTCATTTTCTAGACCCCTGAAGGGTCTAGTATGGAATGTAGGGGGAACCCCACGTCATTTTTTTTTTAAATTTTGGCCGGGGTTCCCTTTAATATCCATACCAGACCTGAAGGGCCTGGTATGGAATTTAGGGGGACTCCCACGTCATTTTTTTTTTTAAATTTTTTTCGGGGTTTCCCTGTGTTGAATTCCCATGCCGTTTTTATCAATGAACTTCTATGTGTATTGTCGGCAATGCAATAGCCGCGGGTAGTTTTCAATGGAATTTTTCCTTCGAAATGTCATTTTGCTGTCAGACTGTTCTAAACACGGGAAACATGCGCCCCTTTACAGGCATACTATAGACACCCCCCAGCTACGAAATTTAAAGGGATATTACACTTTTATTGTTTGACTTGAAGCATTATTAAAATCACTGCTCCTGAAAAAACGGACGTTTTTAAAACTTTTTTTTGCATTTATCCATGTCCCCTGGGGCAGGACCCAGGTCCCCAAACACTTTTTATGACAATAACTTGCATATAAGCCTTCGAATTTGCCGCAAACACCCCAAATTGTTCGCTGTTCGGCGAACTTGCGAACAGCCAATGTTCGAGTCGAACATGAGTTCGACTCGAACTCGAAGCTCATCCCTAGTTGTGACAAGCCTTTGTTCGGGAGTGATGGCTTGCCGCGTGCATGTGTCCTGCTTACTAATACAGGGGGTAAAGGTAAACAAAGCCAATAGACAGTGAAAGCAGGGGTCCGTCATCTGGAGATAATTCCTGAAATCATCAGGATTATTCTACTGGAGCTCCCGCAGCAAAGGCATATGACAGAATTGGATACTATTAAGCAACCAATACTTGGTCCAATAACTCCTCCTCCCCCTGTTCCTGGACTGGAATTGGGTCAAAGCAAAAACTCCAAGCCCAACAAAAACATGATCTTTCCGACGAGAATGCCACATGGCTAGTAGACGAACGGCCTTCAGAAACAAACTGACAAGAAAGAACTGAAAATCAGAAAGGACCTGACAAGCACGACCTGAAAATCAAAAACGACCTGACAAGCACGCACTGCAATTCAGAAGCGAACTAAAAAGAACGCACTGAAAAACAGAAACAAACTGACAACCACAACTTGAAAAACAGAAATGAACTGTGGCTGATGCACGAGGCTGAAAAGCGCGAATCAGCACTCACCAAACTTCTACTAACACGAGATTAGCAGCAAGGAGCCCAAAGGATGGCGCATGACTAGTGAACTTCCTTTTTATCGGCTCATAGTACGTCTAGTACGTCACTACGTTCATATTTGTTGGCCAACATTTGTGTGGCCGTGTGTATGCAAGACAAGTTTGAGCCAAAGCCCCTCGGACAAAATTCCATGGTTTTGTTGACGAACAATCCGATCATGTGTACAAGGCATTAGACATAAAATTTATCACGAGCAAGGGAATAAAAGTGGAAGACTTCTTGCAAAAGCAGTACAGAATAAAAAGGTCAGTGCTACATTACATCACATTAAAGACAAAAAAGGAAAAGTACACTCCTCCAATGAAGACACAGCCAATCAATTCGGACAATACTACAACTCACTATACAACATTCTCTCAAACCCTAAGTGCCCTTATGGTTCTGAAAAAAGATCAAAACTTATTCAAAAGTTCCTTAAAAAATTCAGACCCTCCCCTATCTCTCTTGAGAGATCAAGCAAACTCGCTGCTCCCCTTTCAGTACAAGAATTTGAGAGAGCTTTAAAAGATATGAAGGTTGGTAAAGTGCCGGGCCCAGATGGCTTACCACTCCAATACTATTAGTCCTTCTTGGAAGCCTTAAAACATAGGTTCCTGGCTGCTTTCTGCACATTCCAATCAGACACACAACCCTCTCCTCAACTTCTGGAAGCTCATATTGCAGTGCTCCATAAAGAAGGTAAAGACACTACACTAGTTACAAATTATCGCCCAATATCCCTTATTAACGTAGACATAAAAATGTATGCCAAAATATTAGCTAACAGATTGCTACCATTACTCCCTTCCATATTATCTTTGGACCAAGTTGGATTCATTCCCGGCAGAGAAGACAGGGATAACACAATTAAAGCACTAAACATTCATCACTGGCTAACCTCCAATGCAAAACAGGGTTTCTTTCTTTCCCTAGATGCAGAAAAGTCGTTATGCAGGGTGGCATGAGACTACATGGACACAGTACTTGCGCACATCGGAATCCCATCTCAACTACGAGCATACATAAGAGCACTCTATTCAGCCCCCACGGCGAAAGTCCGTGTAAATGGTCACCTGTCGAACGCCTTTCTGCTCCACAATGGTACCAGACAGGGATGTCTCCTTTCCCCACTACTACTTGTCCTCAACTTTGAGCCATTACTGAATAAAATACGCTCAAACCCTAGAGGTATCACCATTAAGGACCAAGCATTCAAACTAGTGGCTTTCGCTGATGACCTCCTTCTTTTTATAACAGAGCCACATATTTCCCTACCAAATCTCCTCAAAGATCTAGAGAAATTCCAAGAGCTTTCTAATTTAAAAATTAATCATTCAAAATAAAATGCTCTTAATATATCTCTGCCTTCAGACACAGTTAACACTTGCCAAAAAAACGTTTCCTTCACTTGGGCAAAAAAATCAATAACATACCTAGGTATTACCAACTTCCCTATCAGATCTCTTCCAATGCAACTTTACACCTGTCACGGAACGCCCCACACTCCGCTTGAGTGCTTCCGTCGTATACCGCTTCCTAAGTGCTGGAACACGAGTCCAATGGATCTGGCTATAGGAACCCCAAGAACTAGACAACACCAGTCTTGGAGTACATCAGAACTAACTTTTATTTTGAGATCTCACAGACCTTTATACAGCAGGGATGACTCAAAGCTAACCTAATTAACATGAGCTAATTTACTACAAAATGTACCCAGACCAGATGACAGTCTTGTGGGCACCGAGCTTCACACATTAATATAAACACAATAGCTGGAGCTAATTACAATTAACAATCTCCCCCCTCCTCAGCCTAGACCATTCGTCTATTAGCCAGTGCTGGTGGCTAATGTGATCAGCTCTCTCAATTAACATAAACACATGTTGATAACACCAGTATCTCCTCACAGGATGTGTCCCAGCAGAATGAATCAGTCTTATCAGCAGGGGGCTGCTGGAGGAATCCCCCCTCCCTCTTCATGGACACAAATCTACAGTAAGGAGTCCCCATACAATATATACATGACTGAGTCCGATTAATACAGTTCAGACTGGATTTCTCATTCACCTCAAATGCTAGGGCCCATAATCGGTGGGCAACAGGCCCGCACACAGTCCTCTCCAACAGCCTCTGCTCCGGCCAGGTCCGTGACATTTCTCCCCTTTCAGCAGGAGACTAACACAGGAGGAGACCCCAGACGGGTTGACTCCGAAGTTAGTCCATAGTTCCAGTCCTCTACTGCCTGTACCTACACAGTACCCCAAACAAATTATTCCAAACTGTGTATTACTCACCCAGCCATCCTCTGCCTCTCTCAGAGAACATATCTGCCGCTGGGGAGAGGCCCGGACTGGCCCTTCTCCCTGGAATCCTTTCTGCCGCTGGAGAGAAGACAGGGGGACTGGGCTCACTCCATCCTGCTGTTGGGGATCTGGGCCCACTGCCCAGCATCCCTGGGGTATACAGGTGGGGACTGAAGCCCCATCAACCGACACCAGATCAAGCTGCAGTTGTGAGGTGATGACTGCATTCTCTCCTTGGATCCTGATCTGCAGCTCGCGATAGACTGCCACCTCCTCACCTTGGGCCTCCACAATTGCTGCAGGTGTGGGGCAGAGGTCTTGGACCCTCTGTCCAGTTGCCAGCACTTCTGCTGGGGGTTTGCCAGGTGGTTCCTCCTCTACAGAAACGTCTATTAAATCCCCAGTCTCTGGAATTGGTAAAAGTGTGTGACAGAGGTCTTGGACCCTCTGTTCAGTTACCAGATCTTCAGCTGGAGAAGTTTGTTTTAACTCCATAGATGCTGCTGGCAGAAAATCACATGTCCCTGTCAGTGTTGTGGGAGAAAGGCCGACTACCTCTTCTCTCACGAAGGCCGAAGCCACTGTTGGTGCTGGGCAGAACACAGTGAACTTTGGCCCTGATAGCAGCTCTTCTGCTGGAGGCTCATCAGGTTGTTCTTCCTCAGCAGAAAAGTCTATCAAATCCCATGTCTCTGCAACTGATGTCTGGGAATAGAGGTTCACCATCTCCTGTCCATGGAACCCAGAAGATGCTATCATTTCTGGGCAGAGGTTAGCAGATCTCTGCCCTGTTGTCAGCACTTCAGGTTTGGGGACGGCAATCTCCGGATTTTCCACTGCCGATTCTCTGGCATGCTGCTGAACTTGTTCTAGCAGTTTCCTGTATGCCCTTTCCAGATGCTGTTCCTTCCTTAGCAAATGGTCCAGATCAGGTTTGAGCTCTGAGACCCCTGCAAGACCGAGCATAGACTCTCTATAGTCTCTCATGTCCTCAAGGTCAGGTTCCCCCTCATCGCCAAACATAAAAAGATCTGTAAGGTTCTCCCACAGCAATCCAGGGCCGCCAAAGTCATATCCCTCCGGAGAGCATTCTGTTGTCTCCCCTAAATATCCCTCCTCTGCGTGCCATTGCAGAGCCCGATAATGATTGTCCAGCTCTATCTCCTGCTGGACCAACCTGTCCAACTCAGTCACCCATTGCTCCTGGGGCTGCTCTCCCAGGAGTGCCATCCGCAATGCCCGTTGGTCACTGGCCCGTTGCTCTTGGGTTGGAAAGCACTTGCCCTGTTTTATACCAGCGAGACGGAGGGCTGCAATCCAGAGCTCCACCCGAATCAGCTGCCTGAGCTCCAGGTATTCATCCTCAGACACAGTCCTGGTGTACGTTGAAAGGATGATCCGCAGCAGCCCCGGGAATTCTGATGCCAGGTCCATATCTCCGCTGGGGTGACTGAAGTCTGCTATGCTGATCTTGGATCTTGGATCCAGTTGGAGGTTTGGATGTCCCAGACTTCAGACTTCAGGAAGCTTTCCCGCTGCTTGCCACCAATGTCACGGAACGCCCCACACTCCGCTTGAGTGCTTCCGTCGTATACCGCTTCCTAAGTGCTGGAACACGAGTCCAATGGATCTGGCTATAGGAACCCCAAGAACTAGACAACACCAGTCTTGGAGTACATCAGAACTAACTTTTATTTTGAGATCTCACAGACCTTTATACAGCAGGGATGACTCAAAGCTAACCTAATTAACATGAGCTAATTTACTACAAAATGTACCCAGACCAGATGACAGTCTTGTGGGCACCGAGCTTCACACATTAATATAAACACAATAGCTGGAGCTAATTACAATTAACAATCTCCCCCCTCCTCAGCCTAGACCATTCGTCTATTAGCCAGTGCTGGTGGCTAATGTGATCAGCTCTCTCAATTAACATAAACACATGTTGATAACACCAGTATCTCCTCACAGGATGTGTCCCAGCAGAATGAATCAGTCTTATCAGCAGGGGGCTGCTGGAGGAATCCCCCCTCCCTCTTCATGGACACAAATCTACAGTAAGGAGTCCCCATACAATATATACATGACTGAGTCCGATTAATACAGTTCAGACTGGATTTCTCATTCACCTCAAATGCTAGGGCCCATAATCGGTGGGCAACAGGCCCGCACACAGTCCTCTCCAACAGCCTCTGCTCCGGCCAGGTCCGTGACAACACCAATTCTAAAGGAAACACGGGTGGATCTGAAACGCTGGAACTCTCTCAAAGTTTCATGGTTTGACAGAGCCTCCTTACTTAAAATGACCATCCTCCCGCGCAGTGGTGGCTGGTGCTCAAAATGTTTTGGGGGGGCGCAAACAAACTGAAGAATACTGAACCCCTCCCCCACCAATTGAAGCCACTTGTGCCCATTATATTTAGCCACTTGTGCCCATAAAACGCAGCCATTGTGTCCATCAAACGCAGCCATTGTGCCCATTAAACGCATCCATTGTGCCCATCAAACGCAGCCACTTGCCATCAAATACAGCCACCTGTGCCCATCAAATGCAGACACTTGTGCCCAAATGCAGCCATTGTGTCCATCAAATGCTTCCATTGTGCCCATCAAACACAGCCACTTGTGCCCATCAAATGCGCCAACTTGTGCCCATCAAATGCAGCCACTTGTGCCTATCATATGCAGCCACCTGTGCCCATCAAATGCAGCCACTTGTGCCCATCATATGCAGCCACCTGTGCCCATCAAATGCAGCCACTTGTGCCCATCAAACACAGAAACTGTGCCCATCAAATGCAGCCACCTGTGCCCATCAAATGCAGCCACTTGAGCCCATCAAACGCATCCATTGGGCCCATCAAATGCAGCCAATGTGCATATCAAATGCAGCCACTTGCCCATCAAATGCAGCCACCTGTGCCCACCAAATGCAGCCACTCGCGGGGTTTGTGGCTCTGGCTGCTTCCCCCCGCATGCGCGCGGATCACTGCCCTGGCACCCCCCCCCGTGGATCGCGGCTCTGGCACCTGAGGGGGGTGTCAGAGCCGCGATCCATGTGCAAGGGAGTGGGGTAAAAGCAGCTGACTCAGCCGAGGGGACTTACCTCTCAGAGCGGCAGCGACCTCTGCTTCAGCGTGAGTCTCCTCGTTCCTCTTCCTAAGCGCTAGGCATCTAATAGGGTGACCTTGCGCTTTGGCCAATCAGGAAGCAGGTCTGATGCCCTGCCTCCTGATTGGCCGGGAGGAAGGTTAGTGTGAAAATAGCAAAATTAATTTGCTATTGTCACACAATTGGGTGGGATCAGTGCACACTCTCTGCGCCCCGAGCCCACCCTATTTTGAAGCCTATTAGAGCCTCTGGCTCTAATCAGGTGCTTCAAAATATACCACCCCCTCCCACCCCGCCATAGGAATCCATGCGTCCAGTGTGCTGAAAGGGGCCAGGCGCATGGATGGGGGGGCGGCGCCCGTGCGCCCACGGTGTATGGGCCGCCACTGCTCCCGCGTTTCTTGTACATAATGCAGACTATTCCTAGAAAAATACCATCTTCTTTTTTTACCGCTTTCCAACAAGCATGCTTATCCTTCATATGGAGAGGCAAACCTCCTAGAATTACATTTGAACGTCTCACACTTCCAAAAAGTAAAGGGGGAATAGCCTTTCCTGACCTTTGTCGCTTTTATTGGGCAACTCACCTTGCACCTATAGTCGACTGGAACAGTCATCATTCAGTCAAAGACTGGGTCACATTGGAACACAAAATTATGCCCCAATGTCTGAGATTTTTACCTTGGATTCATCCACAGCATATATTTTCTCAAGCCAAATTACACCATCTTATTGGTTCCACTTTTGAAATCTTCAGACACTTATCCATGCCAACAAACTCAACTCCTTGGATAAGTCCTCTATCACCACTATGGGCCAATCCAGAACCCCCCCCCCACACACCAAATAAAGGTTACCTTCCTTTCCAGAATCTGGCCCCATAGGGATGTCTTAGCTCAACACTTCTTTCATAGAGGATCCCTCATGTCTACAGAGGCCCTGGATCATTTCCTTATCAGAAAAGACACCACCCAATTTTGGACAAGGCCACTCACAACTCTAGAAATGCTCTGCACTTAAGAAGCCCCCCAAAGACATCTTATCTCAGTCTTATTTTCCTTTCTCTTCAGAGAACAAATTTTTCTGCTACCCCATTCACAACCTGGGAACATTATTTGGATAAAAAATTCATGGAACTTGAATGGGATAACATTTTTGTTCCTGTATACATACGTTTTCCCTAAACATTGCTACACAAGAGTGTGGATTTAAAATCCTCACACAATGGTACAGGACTCCTGCTCTCCTTAACACATTTTCTAACTCAACCCCAAACAAATGTTGGTGCTGTAATGCACCAGATGGTGTCAATGCTCCACATATGGTGGTCATGCCCCAAAATTCAACCTTTCTGGAAATCCATTCACAACAATATCTTAGATGTCACTTCAGAAAATATTGATTTTTCACCCGCCCAATACCTGCTTCATCTTACATATATTCCAAAGAAACGTTATCTCAAATCAATGGTGGTGTTCATGATCAATGCTGCTAGACACTGAATACCCTGCCATTGGCGCTCGAAGACCATCCCAATGAAAGAGGAATGGGCTCACAGACTCAACAATATGGAAAAAATAGAAGAACTCATCAGTATCTCACAAGAAAAAAATCTCTAAATTTACACAAACCTGGTACTGCTGGCAACACTTTAAGATAAAGCATTCTTATTTAGACAATGGATCGAATGGACTGAGCATATCATCTACATCAGTGGTCATCAACCCTGTCCTCAGGGCCCACTAATGCCTTGTACAAGTGGTCGGATTTTCTGATGGAAAATTTGTGATAGGAACCTTGTTGTCGGAAATTCTCACTGTGTTTGGGCTCCATCATACATTTTCCATTGGAATTTCCGACACACAAAGTTTGAGAGCTTGATATAAAATTTTCTGACAACAAAATCCGTTGTCGGAAATTCTGATCGTGTGTACACAAATCTGATGCACAAAGTGCCACGCATGCTCAGAATAAATTAAGAGACAAAAGCTATTGGCTACTGCCCCGTTTATAGTCCCGACATACGTGTTTTACGCCACCGCGTTCAGAACGATCGGATTTTCCGACAACTTTGTGTGACCGTGTGTATTCAAGACAAGTTTGAGCCAACATCCGTCAGAAAAAATCCATGGATTTTGTTGTCGGAATGCCCGATCAATGTCCGACCGTGTGTACAGGGCATAACAGGCCAGGTTTTATGTATTACCTTGGGGAGATGCAGACTAGAATACTGCAATCACTGAGCAGCAAATGATATCACCTGTGATGTATTTTAGTTATCTTGCAAACCTGGCCTTTTAGTGGGCCCTGAGGACAGGGTTGATGACCACTGATCTACATAACCTTTTTGTAAATTTCTTTGATTTTTAGGTTTCACATTATTTATAATCACAGAGCTTAGCGCAACATCTGGTTTATTGATTAATATCACTTTAATATTGTTTTAGTGTTTACTAAATAAGGATGATGGCTAATTCGCATATCAGTAATTGCTCCACATTTCTGCTTTTATTCATTTCTCATTAGTAATTTTCTTTGTAGTAATTAACACGCTCATTTGTGTATTGAGCTGCTGAGATCCACACTTTTTCCTGGACAGTTGTAACCTTAGTGTCCCTGACCTGATGGAAGGTGACAACACAGTTTTACAACACAGCATTCTTTTCAGCATTCAGTCTAGTGTGGAGGAAAACTATTGCATCTGCTTGCGCTGTGATGGCTCATTTGCACGCAAGGAATTAATGCCTTTCCCACTGAGCAAAAAGTTAACCTCTTGGTGCACTTCTGTCACGTATTTAATGGACAATGAAATTACTTCTGTCTATTGCAGTACAGAGAGCCATCCTATTGTTTTGAACATTACAGTATACATAAGCAGAATAACAAAATGTTCATATATGTAGCTGGGTTAAAAATGGAAATGGTATACCCTATTGGAATGCAAGGAGAAGACCACAAACAAGGTCATGATGCGATACTGACAGTGATGTTAGAAAAATAATCTTTGTGTATAATGAGATACACAGACTACATGTGTATACCAATATACTGTCTAACCAAACTTGTCCCTCACCTGGGATATAGATAAAGTCAGGTCAGAGATACAACACCATTTCTATTAGGAATGAATTCTTAATACAAATTCTTAAAGCAAAACTCCAGTAACAAATGAATAGCCCATCTAAAATTAGGATTAAAAATGAAAAGAACTGTTTCCTACAGTATTTTTCTTTTTCACAAGATGTCTTCATTCTTGCTGGTTGGACATCAGTCAGCGTCATTTAACCTACTCCTTCTGAGTCCAGGTTGGCATGAACCTGATCACAATCTATAACTTAACAGTGAAGAAGAAGCAATGCAATGATGAGCAAATTCTTCTATCACTCTGCACTTCCCTCCTATCAGAATGCTCCATGTCAGCATATGAACTGGTTTGCTCCTTGTGCTGCTTCTCCCTCTCTGAGTTTGAGGTTTTCTGTATACGGAACTGCAAGAGATGGATACTAAGTCAAATTCAGGTACCTATGCTGCTCTTATTTAAAAATATGTTTAAAGCGTTACTAAACCCACAACAGTAAAATCAGTCTGCATGGGCAGTAAAGCATGCTTGTTATACTCACTGTGGAACCTACGGGGTAAATCCTCTGCAATAAGTAAAAAGGCTGTTTGATCCCATCTTCTCTGATCCTCCCCTTCTTCCACAGTCACCAATCCTTATCCTGACAGTACAGAGCCTTGGAGGCACTCTGCAAATGCTCAGTTTGGTGTGTTTTGCTACAGTTTTTTTTTTCTTTGGAACGGTGCATGTGATCAGCACAGGGCCAATTAGCACTGTGCCGACAGAGGGTCGTGGTTCCTGCAACCTCATGGGAAAGTCAGAGTAGAATGAAAACTCCTCCTACAAGCTTTAACCAGACACTGATAGAAGCCATAAGACTGCTATATACTGCTGATGAGAGGTATTTAGCAGTTTATATTTACCAAAATTATTGCCTTTCAGTGTTCGGTGTACTGTGGTAGACCAGATATAGTGAATGCAGGGTCCTGGGTTTAGTAGCACTTTAATGACAAATAAATACATGCACAGCTGCTTTCATTTGTGTCTTTCATATCTGTCTGGAATTCAGTTCAGTAAACCAAACAGAAATTTTACAGATGCAAATACTGACTTTTATCAAAAGTCAACAGAGAAGCCCTTGTCCTCATGCTTAACCACTCATCTTACCACAGGCAAATGCAGAAGACAGTGAAACAACTGTCACAGAAAGGGCTCAGGTATGTTCGATATGTTGGCTTTGCATTCTTTGGACTAGATGACAGTGCTTGGTGTGATCAGATTTTATTTCAGATTTCAACTGCAAGGCATGAGGATCTACTGGACATGATATAAATTGAATTTACTGCTTAGGTTTGCTTCTATTTTTGCTTTCTGCTAACACTCACTCCAATTGCAGCCCTTCATGTCATCCCATTTACCTCTATGACTTATCAACCTTTCACCCAGGCAGTCATTAGATTAATTTATTCCATACCTGTAATTGTTACCACACATTTTATTTTATTGAGGTTAGAGATATTTTCCAAGTGAAAAAAGTCAGTTAACAAGTTGATAATGGCCAATTGCCTGGCATATGAGGTGTGTATGATCCAGAAACACGCTGAGAAGTACCACCTATCGTGGAGTACATGTGAGCATCAGGGTAAACCGGGTGGTCGAACATAGTCATTGTGAGAGGTCACAGTGCAATGGAGCAATGAGTGAACATCAAGTTGTGTTATAAATTAGGGTAAACAAGGATAGAGACAAATTAAATGTTGGTGTAAGTATACGGGACAGAAGCCATGAGCAGAAAATGTGTTTAGGACTGGTTCAAATGCTTTTGTGACGGAAAGGAAACAACTGAGAATGAGCCACGTTTGGTACAGCTATCGACAAGCAGAACCCCAGACATGATCGAACGCCTGTGACAAATGCTGGCACGAGATCGGTGAGTGACTTTATGATTGATGGCAGAGGAATTGGGCATTATCAAGGACATCATCCGCAAAGATTTGTGTAAGATCTGTTCCTGGTTTGTACCGCACAGAATGACAGAAGAACAGAAAGCAAAATGGATAGAAACCTCTGGAGATTTCATTACCATGGATCCATCTTTTTGCAAACCATTGTCACAGGGGATGGGACCTGATACTACCAGTTTGATTCATACCTGCTCTCAATAATCCATGTGCTCCCCTGATCTGAAGCCTGCAGACTTCTGTTTCCATGCCTGAAGAGCGTCATGAAAAGCACAAGTTTTGCAGACATGGCGGCAATCCAAGAATGTGTGACAGCAGTTCTGCGATTGATTCCTAAAGAGGCCTTTGCTGACAGTTTCCAGAAGCTTTATGAACATTGCCAAAAGTGTGTTGTGAAGGATGGCAAATATTTTGAAGGCCAATAAAGGTCATTTGTTTGTATCTTCAGTTTTGTTAGTTTTCTGATACCATACACCAAACGTTTTAGACATACCTTGTAAGTACTGTCACATGAGGGAGAAGTGACATCATCAAGCATGTGAAAAGCTCCAAGTCTTCCAACACAGTGCTACAGAGGATTAGAATTAGAGGGTTAGACGCTGACCTTTTTTTTTTATTTCTTAATTTTCCAAAAAATTGTGACAAAAAATTACAACTTCAAAAAACTCACCATGCTTCTTACTAAATACCTTGGACTTTCCACTTTTCAAAAAGGTTTCATTTCACTTTCCTAAAGACTAAATAATAAACACTGATTTGGGTTATTTTCACCAAAGAAATGTAGCAGAATACAGTTTGGCCTAAATTTATGAAGAAAGATGATTTATTTGCAAAATTTTATAACAAAAACGAAAAAAAAAAAAATTTCAAAATATTCAATCTTTTTTGCATTTATTTAGCAAAAAATGTAAGAAAAAAAAATGGTGAATATGTAAATATCACCAAATGAAAGCTATATATTGTGTGAAAATGATAAAAATGTCATAAACTTACAGTGTTTCATGATGTCATTTAAAGTGAGACAGCGCTGAAAATGAAAATTGGCCTGGGCAGGAAGGGGGTAAAAGTGCCCAATATTGAACTGGACTTGTTTGTTTTTGATAACAACAAACATGTCATACTTACATGCACAATGGTTTTGCACAGAGCAGCCCCGATCCTGCTCTTCTCGGGTCCCCCGCAGACACTCTGGGCCCCTCCTCCCTGCCGAGTGCCCCCATATCAAGACGCTTGCTATGGGGGCACTGTGGCATGCTCACTCCTGAGCCGGATCTCTGTGTCCATAAGACCCCCGCTCCTTCCCCACTGGCTGTAGTTGACAGCAGGGGGAGCCAATGGCTTCTGTTGCTGCATCTCAGCCAATGAGGAGGGAGAGACCCGGGAGAGCCTCTGCCCTCATGCACATCGCTGGATCAAGATCGGGCCTAGGTGCTTAATTTATTTCCTTTGGATCCAAGATATGGATTAAAGCGATATTAAACCCATTAAACTGATTTTAAAGTGGGTAGTAAAGGCTTACTTGTAGATACAAATGTGCACCATTTAGAAGATATTTAGTTTAGCAGTGCTGGCGATGTCACTGTTGCATGCACACTGCGCTTTCAATGGACAGCATGTTGTTCATAGAGAGAGACGTGCACTTTCAATGGACAGCATGTTGTTCATAGAGAGAGATGTGCCATGGCCCTAACTCCCGCTTGACCAGTCAAACGGTGGCTGCCCGCGAACCTGGAAGGAAGATCAGGTGAAGATGGAAGCCCCATCAGCGGTGACAGCTCACCAATGGAGGGCTTCATTTTCAGGTAAGTCTACTGTATTATAATGTGCTAGTATGCATCACATTATGACTAGGGATGGGCTAACTGTTCGAGTCGAACATGAGTTTGACCCTAACAGCGAACAATTTGGGGTGTCCGCAGCAAATTTGAAAATCCGCGGAACACCCTTTAAAATTCTATGGGAAAAATTCTAAAGTGCTAATTTTAAAGGTTAATATGCAAGTTATTGTCATAAAAAGTGTTTGGGGACCTGGGTCCTGCCCCAGAGGATATGTATCAATGCAAAAAATGTATCACGGCTCCCGTTTTTTCGGGAGCAGTGATTTTAATAATGCTTAAAGTGAAACAATAAAAGTGAAATATTTCTTTAAATTTCATACCTGGGGGGTGTCTATAGTATGCCTGTAAAGTAGCGCATGTTTCCCGTGTTTATAACAGTCCGAGAGAAAAATGACATTTCTAAAGGAAATTAAAGTTATTTAAAAGTGCTAGCGCTAGTGCCGGCTATTAATGAATTGTCAGTCCCGACAATACACATTAAAGTCATTGAAAAATAAAAATAAAATGCGTGGGGCCCCCCCAAAATTCCATTACCAGGCCCTTCAGGTCTGGTATGGATATTAAGGGGAACTCTGTGCCACAATTTAAAAAAAAATGGCGTGGGGTTCCCCCAAAAAATCCATACCAGACCTGAAGGGTCTGGTATGGATTTTAAGGGGAACTTTGCGCCAAAAAAAAAAAAAATGGCGTGGGGTTCCCCTAAAAATCCACACCAGACCCTTATCCAAGCACGCAATCTGGCAGGCCGCAGGAAAAGAGGGGGGATGAGAGAGCGCCCCCCCCTCTGAACCGTACCAGGCCACATGCCCTCAACATGGGAAGGATGTCCCCATGTTGATGGGGACAAGGGCGTCATCCCCACAACCCTTGCCCGGTGGTTGTGGGGGTCTGCAGGCGGGGGGCTTATCGGAATCTGGAAGCCCCCTTTAACAAAGGGGACACCCAGATCCCAGCCCCCCATGTAAATTGGTAAAGGGTACATTGTACCCCTACCATTTCAAAAAAATTAAGTGTCAAAATATTAAAAAACCACAGGAGACAGCTTGGGACAAGTCCTTTATTAAAAATAAAAAAATAAAAAAATAAAAAAGAGATTCCAGCGATGTAATCCAATAAATCAATGCTCCTACTCCAGCGATGTAATCCAATTCTTGATCTCCAGTGATGGATGATCTCCAGCGACTCCAGTGAGGAACACGCACAGGATCCTGCCTCCACCGGAGGCACCCAGCTAATGACGCGGTGCTAGCTTGACAGCTCTTATGTAGCTGAGGGCAGGGCCACCCTTCACGTGACCCTGCCCCCTCTGACAAGGGGAAACGCTGGAGATCATCCATCTTTGGAGATCGAGAATTGGATTACATTGCTGAAGTAGGAGCATAGATTTATTGGATTACATCGCTGGAATCTCTTTTTAATTTTTTATTTTTTATTTTTAATAAAGGACTTGTCCCAAGCCATCTCCTATGGTTCTTTAACATTTTGACACTTTCTTTTTGTGAAATGGTGGGGGTACAATGTACCCCTTACCAATTCACATGGGGGGGTGGGATCTGGGTGTCCTCTTGGGCTTCCAGATTTCCATAAGCCCCCCACCCGCAGACCCCCACAACCACTGGGCAAGGGTCGTGGGGATGAGGCCCTTGCCCCCATCAACATGTTGAGGGCATGTGGCCTGGTCGCTCTTTCGCCCCCCCTCTTTTCCTGCGGCCTGCCAGGTTGCATGCTTGGATAAGGCTCTGGTGTGGATTTTTGGGCGAACCCCACGCCATTTATTTTTAAGTTTTGATGAGGAGTTCCCCTTAAAATCCATACCAGACCTGAAGGGTCTGGTATGGATTTTTAGGGGGAACCACACGCCATTTTGTTTTAAATTTTGGCGCAGAGTTCCCCTTAATATCCATACCAGACCTGAAGAGCCTGGTAATGGAATTTTGGGGGACCCCCACGCATTTTTTTTTTCAATGACTTTCAATGTCATTTATGTGTATTGTCGGGACCGACAATTCATTAATAGCCAGCACTAGCGCTAGCACTTTTAAATGACTTTTTTTTTCCTTTAGAAATGTCATTTTGCTCTAGGACTGTTATGAACACGGGAAACATGCGCTACTTTACAGGCATACTATAGACACCCCCCAGGTACGAAATTTAAAGGAATATTTCACTTTTATTGTTTCACTTTAAGCATTTTTAAAATCACTGCTCCTGAAAAAATGTCAGTTTTTAAAACTTTTTTTTGCATTGATACATGTCCCCTGGGGCAGGACCCAGGTCCCCAAACACTTTTTATGACAATAACTTGCTTATTAACCTTTAAAATTAGCACTTTTTATTTTTCATGTACGTGTCCCATAGACTTTAATGGTGTTTGCGTGTTCTTTTTTTTTTTTTTCTTTTTTTTTTTTTTTCTTCGCCACTTCAGAAAATTCCTAGAGAGACTAATTCAGCTTTCTCGCTCATATATGTCTCTTCTCATCTCTTCATCACTGTGGCATATCTATTTTGTTTTCAACGGAAGGAAACAACAGGGGTTTACAAGAGAATAATTATATAAAACCTAACCTCACCTGATGAGGCTCAACCCTTAGTTCCCCTTCTCTAAAATTTTATCTTTATTTATAAATCTCTCTGTTTTACATATCTAAGTAAAAAAAAAAAAACATATATATATATAACCCCCCCTCCCTCCCATCTCCCTCCCATCTCCCTCCCTTCTCCCTCCCCTCTCCCCCCTGACCCTTGTGCAATGCCTGTGATCTACTTGGTAGGTAGTTAAATCCTGATTTTTTCTGCATAACTCCATGTTTTTTTTAAACTCCTTCCAACATTTCCATTTATCTACTTCTATCTTTTCCTCTTTATAAAGAGAAAACTGCTCCATGGTGTGGGTCTCTTCCACGGCATTTATCCAGTCCCACATCTCCGGACTTTCTTTTCCCCACCAATTTTTGGGGATTAATCTTTTTGCTGCGTTTAATAGATGTGGAACCAGAGATGTTTTATATTGTTTCACATTCCCTTCTATGCCGTGGAAGAGGACCACCCACGGATCCTCCTTCACCTCTATTTTTGTAATCTCCTTTATCAAGCTCAAGATTTTTTTCCAATATTTTTTAATTACCGGGCAATTCCACCATAAGTGAGCCATAGTACCCATCCCTCCACAGCCCCGCCAACAATCTGCCGATTTCCCATGTTGAAATTTACTTATCCTATCTGGCGTTGCGTACCACCTTGCCATACATTTATAATTCATCTCGGCCGTTTTTATATCCGCCGCTGAGCTATGGGCCAAAAATAACATTTTATTAATCGTGCTCGTGTTTTTTTGTGTTCCCAATTCCTTTTCCCATTTTTTGATGAATGTGGGTACCTCTGCTTCTTCTTCTTTCAGTATTAATTTATATAGCTTAGATATTGTATTTTTTGTTTTTTCCGAACAACATAATTTTTCTAACGCTGTCAAATTTTCTCCGGATCTTATCGGTTGAGGTAGATTTTTCACAAAGCGGTCTAATTGCATGTACCTCCATTCATCTATCACCCATGTGTCAGTGTTTTGTTTCAACTCAGTAATTGTGACAATTTTCCCTTTTCTAAGTATTTCTCTAAGCTGTACTTTATCTTTTTTTATCCAGTTCCCACCTATATTTCTTTTCCCTGGTGCAAAATATTCATTCTCCTTTAATTCTATCAGGGGAGAATTATAAATCTTATCTAATTGTTTATATACTACATCCCATATCTTTAAAACTATTTTTGTCAAACAGTGCGTTTTCTTTATCTTGTTTTAGGGTCTTTAGAGATATTCTTGATCTTTTGTTTTTCCATATTATGTTGGAGATTATTGATTTCAGTTTTCTAATATATTCCTGTGGGAGTTTAATAGGTAGCATTTGGAATTTATACGTGATCTTTGGTAGGAGGATCATTTTTATGGCGTTAATACGCCCCATCCATGAAAGAGGTTTTGTCTGGAGTTTTTTCCCTTCCCTCTTTATTTCATCCAAGAGATGGATATAGTTTCTTCTATATATCTTTTCCGGGGAGTTCGCGAGCCTTATTCCCAAATATTTGATCTCTTTTTTCCAGCGGAATTGGAAATCTCTCTTCAGTTTTTCCTCCTCTATTTTACTCACATTTATCTTTAAAATTTCCGATTTCCCCATATTAATCTTAAAATTTGTTATTTCACCATATTGTTTTAATATTTTAACCAATCTTGGTAATGTATTTCCGGGGTTACTTATATAGAAGAGCACATCATCCGCATATGCGGCCAATTTATGCTCCTCTTCTCCCACCTTAAATCCTTCAATGTCAGGGTTATTTCTGATTGTTGCAAGGAGGGGTTCTAGGGCCAACACGAAGAGAAGGGGAGACAGGGGACATCCCTGTCTTGTCCCTCTCTTCATCTCGAAAGGTGACGACAGGGTTCCGTTGATCTTAATGGCCGCCTTGGGTTTTCTATAAAGTGCTTTAATCCGCCCTATCATCTTTGGGCCTATTCCTATTATTTCTAGGGTTCGAAACAGGAACTCCCAGTCCACCCTGTCAAACGCCTTTTCGGCATCACTTGACAAGAGCAGACCTGGAAGTCCCTCCTCCCTTCTCTTCTGGAGCAGCAATAGGGTTCTCACCCCATTATCTCTTCCTTCCCTTCCTGCTATAAAGCCTACTTGGTCCGGATGAATCACCCCATTCATCAATTCTTTCATCCTCGTGGCCAGTACTTTTGAGTATATTTTTGTGTCTACGTTAATCAATGATATCGGTCTGTAGCTAGCGCATAGCGTCGCATCTTTGGCCTCTTTGGGGATCACGGTGATTGTAGCAAAAAGCGCCTCACTACTTAATTCAAATTCACTTCCCACCCCGTTCATGTACTTACACATTTTCGGTACTAGTATGTCTTTAAATTTCTTATAGTAATATGTGGTGAACCCATCCGGACCCGGACTTTTCCCCTGTGTACTATCCGCTATTGCTCTATATATCTCCTCCTCTGTTATTGGTTTCTCCAGGACCTCTCTAGAATTTTCTGTAATCTTGGTTAATTTGGCAAGCTTTAAGAATTCCTCTATCTTCCTGTTTTTATTTTCCTCACTTATCTGGTCTCCGTTCATCTCCTCCGTATATAGTTCACTCTAGTAGTTTTTAAATACTTCACCAACCTCTTTGGTTTCATAGACCATCTTCCAATGTTTATCCTGTATCTTTCCTATAAAGTTTAGGGCTTTTTTTTTTCTAAGCATTCTGGCTAGATGTTTTCCCGGCTTATTTCCCCACACATATCTTTCTTTAGCTATTTGGTTAAATTTTTCCTTTGTTTCTTGTTCCATCAACTTTTTTAGTTCATCCCGTTTTTTTATCAGTGCTAGGTATGTTGTTTGGTGGTGTCCTCTGTGTTTTTTATGTTCTTGTTCTAAATTAAAAATTTCTTTTTTAACATTTCCCATTTTATTTTTCCTTTCCTTCTTTCTCCTTGCTCCCTCTTTTATTATTATTCCCCTTATGTAGGCTTTATGTGCTTCCCATATCACCGACCCCGATATATCTCCTGTTTCATTTGTTGCAAAATAATATTTTAGCTCTCTCTCTATTTTTTTGGAGATATCTTCGTTTTGCAGTAGATCTTCATTTATTCTCCATAGTGACTGCCTTCCTTGAGCCCTGTATATCTGCATCTCCATCTCAATAGGGGCATGGTCTGATATTGTGATTATTCCTATTTTTGAGCCTACTATCCTGTCTAAAAGTCTATGGTCTACTAAGATGTAATCAATCCTAGAGTACGTCCGGTGCACAGGGGAGTAGAACGTATAATCTTGTGTTTTACCATTCATGACCCTCCAAATGTCTACCAATTGATTTTTATGTAGTTCCTGTTTTATCTTCCTCATCTGTCCGTTATTCGTCCCCTGTGCCCCGGACGTACTATCGATCTCTGGTTCTAAGCACATATTGAGGTCACCCATTACTATAAGTTCCCCCTTCCTAAAATCCATTAATTTCTCCAATGTATCCTTCAAAAACCCTATTGGGTTTTTATTTGGGGCATATATGTTGGCGAGGGTACATTCTATTTCTCCAAGTATTCCTTTGATGAATAGAAATCTCCCTCCTGGGTCCTGCATCACACCTCCTAATTTAAACTGTACCCCTTTAGCCAGTCCTATCGCCACTCCCCTTGCTCTTTTCGATATTGCATCTCCATAAAACCAATTCGGGAATTCTTTTGATCTTAATCTAATATTTGATTCATGTGTTAAATGGGTCTCCTGCAGGGACACGACCCCTGCCCCATAGGTCTGTAGTTCCCTCAAAATTTTGTGCCTTTTCAAGTTTGAGTTTAACCCTTTTACGTTATAGGATAGGAATTTAAATGTTGTCATTTTTCTGAGTTTGCTACCTTTTGTACCTCTGGCCTACCTTGAACTACCCCTTTTTCTGTCGAGGCATGTGCACAATATACCTCCACCTCCTCCCCATTCCCCTTCCTCCCACCACCCCCCCCTATCCTCCCCCCTCTCCCCCTCTCCCCTCCTGGCCCCATATGGGCCCCTAGTTTGTTCGACGCCCCGAGCATCCGGACGACCAACAAACTCATTTGTCCCAAGGTATGGGACCCAGTGTACCCTCTCACCCCTTTCCCCCATTCCCCTTCCTCCCTCCATCCCCACCCATCCATCCCCCCTCCTCTCCCCACCTGGCCCCATATGGGCCCCTAGTTTGTCTGTTGCCCTGAAGATCAAGGCGTCTGACAAACCCATTTGTCCCAAGGTGTGGGACCCAGTGTAGCCTCTCACCCCTTCCTTAGATTGAGAATTTGAAGGGGTGTTGATCAGCCATCCTCTATTTCACGTGATCTGTGCACCCTATTTTTTAATATTCCTCCTCCCCTCTCCCCTAAACAGGAAAGCTTCTCCCTTTTTTTTTTCTTCCCCCCCCCTTTCCCCCTCCCCCTCTCCCCTAGTCCCCCCCCATCCAGCCC